>VZTH01003128.1:19348-36444 GCA_013397815.1 Aleadryas rufinucha | reverse complement strand
CAGGTGCAGCACCAGCATTTAGTCCTGTCAAACCTCATTATATTCCCATGGGCCCACTTCCTGAGTTTTTATTAATTAATAAATTAAATTAATCCCTAATTTCATATGCATTCTGACTTTCAGCTTAGTTTTTGAAAAGACACATCAAAAATTATTTGAAAACATTTGCATGATCCTGCTGAAAAACACGTTTTCATTTACTGTAAGTACTGCCAAGAATAGAAAATGTTACAGGCTCAAACTGGAAAGTTTACTTTTCACGTCCTTTCTGGTTTTGCACCATGTTCTAGTTTATAGATCACTTTTCTTCTATTGACATATACAGAACTTATGTCATGTCTGTAAGCACAGCCAAATTGCCTAAGATCTGTTTTTTCTGTCACCATCTCAACCAGCATGCATCTGCTTTTCATATCTCTAAGTCTACATGCATGAACGCAGAATTTTTTCCTGCTGTTCTGGACTTCATTCTCCAAGCCATGACTTTTTGAAATAACCACCACATATAAGTTGGTATAAAATGGCAGGGCTGCAACTACAATGACAGTGCAATATTTTTTACAGGAGGACCAAGAGGTGTCTTGGTCATCCTACCTGGAAAGTAGAAAATGTCCACTTAAAACACTTTGTGAAGAAAACATAGCTAGGGAATTAAATAAATCAAAACACACCTGGGAATGCATGATAATGAAGCTAACTTTGAAAACATTCCTATTAGACAGAAACAGGTTTATTCACATTTATTAAGAATTTATTTTAATAGCTGTTATTGACATATTACATCCCCTGTTGATGCCAGCTCAGGCACACACCAAAGGAACCAGAACCACAGGCCAAAAGACACTTGAAGATTCCCTCACAAACCAAGAGGCAATTGTTTTTCTAAGACAATGTCCCACCTGTGAAATATAACTGTAGTTTCACCTACCTGGGGCATATTTGCAGATAAAATTGTGCTTCATGTTGCATCTATCATCATTCCATTGATAAAGGTATGGCCCTCCCAGACCAGGGTTTGCAGTTGGCTGATGATACATCACCACACAGGCTTCACTTCCACAGGAAGGCTCATCTGTGTACCAATTTCTAGTTTTTGAAGATAAGGATCATCAGGATGCCAAAGAAAAGAGTTTGCACCAATGAAGAAATATCAACTTCAACAGTCCCATCCTCTTCAAACATATCCTACATTTCCCACAACCCTTCTGTTAAAGGAGTTAAAGGCCCAAGCTCCACATCTCTGAATCTTAAAAAAATTCTGATCAAAGCACCTCTGCAGAAATAACACCTTACTGTTCTGCTTTCTTCCCTCTTAGACCCCTTTTCCTGAGTTCTGTGAGTTGCTGCTACTCTGGCCTTTGGCTTCATCAGGAAGTTAATGGCTTTTCAAAAAGGGTAGAAACAGAAAAATTTACTCTAAGCATCTCACAATAATTTATTTGGTGGCTGGCTCCCTGGTTTGAGTTGGCCGGAGCCTTGCAGAATTTACCTGCCTGCTTTCAGACCACACCCTGAAGACTCTGTGTGTGGCAGAACAACCTCCAAATGTTGTGCAGAGGCAAACTCTGTGGGTGGGAGCAAAGAAATTTGTAGGCTGAAGCCACACAACGTCATCCTGTTACAGCTTCAAATTCAAAACCCCAATTGCCAGCTACCCTTTATCTGGAGAAGTCAAGGGGTAGATGCTAAAAACTTCATGCCTTCAAGCAAGACTTGGCATTTCAGGCTCCTTTTGTTTCCATGAAATCTTTTCAGTAAGCAGTTTCACACACTTACCTGAATGGTGACATGCTTCCATCAGCCCACTGGTAGAGGTCAGGGCAAGCACTCGATGTGGCCAGTCCGTCACCACTTCTCCACAGCCCAATCCAGAAATCGCCATCAGAAATCCCAGAGCCTGATTTGGTGAGGTTTTGCAGCATGTTTTCTATTAGCTGCTGCTCAGCTTCACTTTCCAAGCTTAGCAAAGCCCCACCATCGATTTCACAAGCTTGGCGGGCCTCCTGGAAGCCCACGCGTCTAGACAAGTCCTGGAAATAGGCTAATTTGTAACACGAATGCTTGAAGGCACCGTAGCACACCTTCTGACCTGGAAAATAAAATCATGGGACTGTTCAGAGTACAGTAATGAATATCAAAGCCGCAGGAAAAGAATACAGTACATCATGCATATGCTGATGGAGGGCTGGAGATTTTTGTCTGAGAGGATTCATGGTGATAACACTGGCACCACCGAAATCCTTTGCTCTAATTTAAATCGCAAATAGCACACAGCTCATGGGAATCTATGTCATCTTCCCATGGCCTCTGAAACTCTCTAAACCACTGAAGATTCCCAATAGGTTCTAGAAAAATATTTTCTACTTTAATGACTGTACCATCAGGCCTCTCTGTTAAAGTCAGGATCTGTTTGGAGGGTATTTTCTTAACTATTTCATACTAATGGACCAATTTCATCTTTATTTTGTAATTGGAGCTATTCAATTTAAAAAAAAATGTTTCAGATTCCCATTTTCAGTGGCAAGAAGCAGCTGGAAATTTTTTTGATCCTCTACATTAACCTTGAGAGGCCGTACATGAGAGGAACTCATAGCCACTCTTCACTACAATGTGCCTAAGTATAACCTGTAAGGGTGTATGGAAGGAGAGTCTGCTTCTTCCAGTTCTTTGTCTGAGAAAGATACATCTTTTTCCTAAAAAGGAAAAATAATTATAATTTTCAACTACCAAGACTCTCTAGAGTTTATTCAAGATGAGGGATTAACACACTCATTTGTCAGCTGCAACTGAACTCCAGTATGTTTATTTAGGGACAGGAGAAGGCTTCTAAATATAACCATCTCTTTAAAAAAACCAAAATCAAGATTTTCCAGTACAGAAATTTATCATTAGAGAAGAGAAGTAGGAAAATTTATTTTGTTAAGTAAGAATGACTGAAAGATCCCAAAGCAACAAAAACTACCAAGCATTATCTAGATTGTTTAGAAATCAACAAAAGTCATCTTTTTACTGGAAAATTTGACAATCACACAACATGCTGAGCTGGAGGGGATCATTGAGGGTCATGGAGTCCAACTCCTGGCCCTGTGCAGAACAACCCAAGAGTCACACCATGTATGTGAGAGCACTGTCCAAACACTTCTTGAGCTCTGTCAGGTTTGGTGCTGTCACCACTTCCCTGGGGAGCCTGTTCCAGTGCCCAGCCACCCTCTGGGTGAAGAACCTTTTCCTGATATCCAACCTAAACCTCCCCTGACACAACTTCAGGCCATTCCCTTGGGTCCTGTCACTGTTCACCACAGAGCAGAGATCAGTGCCTGCCTCTCCACTTCCCCTTCTGAGGATGTTGAAGACCACAGTGAGGTCTCCTCTCAGTCTCCTCCAGGCTGAACAGACCAAGTGCCCTCAGCCACTCCTCACACAACTTCCCCCCAAGGCCCTTCAACATCTTCTCTCCTTTGGGCACTCTTTAAGAGCTTTACATCCTTCTTATATTGAGGCACACAAAACTGCTCACAGTGCTTGAGGTAAAGCCACACCAGCACAAAGTACAGTAGTTTATACTACAATGTCAGATTTGTATTTGAAAATCTTGTATTTAGCCTCACTTTTAAGCAAACCCAGACATATGACTTACATAAAGAAACTTTGAACAAGATTTATCCCATTTCACCTTAAAAAAATTGTAATTTGTCACTGGGAAACAGCAACATCCTCCCATAACTTCAGCTACATTTAAGTTTTCCCAGTCAATGTTTTTCTGTATGCAAAGAGTAAACATTGAAGTAAACAAAAAAGCTTAAAAGCTACAACAAAGTTCATTCTTTTTGCATTAGTGTTGCCTCATTTTTCTCTTCAATAAGTAGGATACTTCCAATAGCAGACAGCACAAGGGCTGAGATGAAAACATCTCTGTATTTGCATAGAGCATAGTTTCAAGTATTTGCAGAGAATAAGCAGGCTGTATCAAAGATGCATTTATATAGGAATGGAAAAACAGGATCACCTCTTGACTTTTAGCTAAATGTGAAAGTAACTCTTATTTTTTGGGATAATTTCTATTGTAGAAAGCTAAATTGTAGGGTCAGTAGGGATATACTATGCTTAGCTTTCTAGTGTTTGCTACAATTATTGTAATTTTTCTAAAAAAAAAACCCAAACAAAAACTCTGAAACCTTCACTTTATAATACCCTATTACAGTTCATCTGGAGAAGGACTATCAGGAAGAGAAGCATCTTTGTAATCTCATTCTTACTTGGCAGACAGAATTCAAATGTTTATCAGTAATTAATCTACCAAAACAACCCAGGAACAAGAATAATTTAACAAAAGGACAAGCTTGTGCCACGGATATTCATGGAAAAAGCCAGGGTCCAAGATCAGGTAGAGAGTGCCAATTTTGACTTTCTCTGATAATGTCCTGACAACACAATGTATGCCCCAATTTATTTCCTGACATTTCCCTCTATTCATATAGGTGAAGAGCCTTGCTCTCAATAAATGTAGCAAGAGCCATAGTCCTAGCTGGGCAATGGTGCTGAAGAACCAAGGGACAGATCCTTTGATTAGAGATGCATATGAAACAATGGGCTTCTTCCTAGGACTTCTTTGAACAAAAGAACTACTCCTATCAAAGTAACAAAGTGATAAGTTTAAATGCTGCAAAGTGGGAAGTGCAAGAATGAAAGCTGCATGTGAAACCCCAGCTCATTCCCTTCATCTACAGTGCTGAAATTCCAATTTTGTCAACATGATCGATTTTCCCCAGGAGCTCTGTCTCACTGACAGGACAGAGGGCACAGGGAAAGAGGAGCTGACCAACATTTTGACCCTCACTGGGTGAGTGACAATGGCTTATTGCCAGTGTACACATGTGTATATAACAGCACAAACATCCAAAGCCTAGCACTGAATTATGCAGGACACCAATCACTTCCAAGGAAAAGTAACCACACCTTTCCCTGTAGCTGAAGATTGGATTCAAAGCATTAATTCAAGATGTATATGCACATTTAGGAAGAGTGCTTTGTCCATTTTCTTGTTCTTTTTATTCTCCCAGACAATCTTTGAAATAAACTCTTCCATGATTCTTTCATTCTGTGCACATACTCCTCCTTGACATCAAGTAGTAAGTTATGAGCAAATTCAGGTATCCAAGTATCCTGGTCACAACTTCAGTTATGCAGGAATGTTCAACCAACTGAGGTGAGCAGGCTGACCACTAAGGATCATAATTCCTGTGCTGTTCCTCCCCCTCATGGGAAAATAGCTAACTTTGCCTTTATAACACACGATCCACTCCCCATCCCTGTGTGCTTCTCAGGTGGCTGAAGTGCTCCCCTGACTCTCTGTTCTCATGCATAGTCTCTGCTCTTCTGTGACTCTCCCAAAATCTGAGTCAAACCTTCTAGCAGGAAATATGGATCCTTGCTGGCTACCTGATCGAGCCTTCTCAGGATGCTCATCTGCCAGTCAGCTGCTGCATGGCATGAATCTTTTAGGTTGGCAAAGACTTTAAAGACCATCAAGTCGTGGCAAGTGCTGTTTCTGACCTGCTCCAAGGCTGGTATCCGTAAGCTGTGCTGTATTCTGGTCCAATACAGAGGTTGTGTCAATGCTCAGCTCCACCACCCACACCAAGGAAATCAGGTGGGACTGTATGGAGCAGCAAGGAGGATGACAAGCATTTGTGATGCACAAAGGCAAAGAGCTGCTGCAGCCCCTAAGATGCCCCCAGCTCACCACTGCTGTGCACTCAAAGCAGGGAGCCCTCTTGGAGCCACCAGAATACAGATGTGAAGGCACAGTCTGTACCCAAGGGTTTATCTGAAAGGGTTTGCAAGTTAAAATCTTGAAGCTTTGAGCAAGACATTTTCTTTCTTCCCTTAAACTGACCTGAATAATTTTCAAGGATACCATTGTTATTGCAGATGTTTGGGCAGAGTTAAGTAACTCTAAAATCGAGTTTCATAAAGTGAAAGAATTGAACAAATGAAAATTTGTGTGAAATCCAACTCCTAAATTACTGCTCTTTCATTTGTTGCTCTCTCCACCTGTGGCAAAAGAAATAATTTCCTCCTTACAGGCTGATCATTTCTGCAAGAATATACCTCCAGAAACCAACAGAGAAAACAGCAAGAAACCAAGAAATAATTGGCTTTAAGACCCATAGACCCAAACAGTGTGAATGAGGTATGTGAGGTAGAGCAGTAAGCTGTCTGGAAGAAGCTGCAAATTTCTCTTGTTCTAGTTAATTTAATCCCTGTGTTTAGGCAGTGACCTACTCCGAAACTTGTCTTTCTTCTTTTGAAGAGGACTTTGAACCAGCTCCACTACAGCAGATAAATGTGTTAATGGAAATCTGCAGTTGTGCCTTAATAGCTGGCAGATTAGTTGACATTTTAGTGCCCTTCCCGGAACACGCAGAGGTGTCAGGTTTTAAAGCTTCATTTTTTTCTCTCACTACTAATTTCTGAACTACAAAGCAGAAATAATTTACCACTGAAAAATTACAGAATGGACCACATTGTACAGGAGGCAAGATAAGTATGTTAACATTAACTGTGTGCTATTTTACCTTATTCTAACATCTTTCAGCCGACTCCACACTTCGTTCTAAAGCAACATTTTGCTATTTCAGCTGTATAAATTGAGTTCCAATTTCTCTGTCACAATTGAATAGAAATTAGATTTGTAAGCAAGGGTATTGGAATGAATCACGCTAAGATACTACATAACATGAATAATCTTTTTTTTGTCTCATTAGCTGATGAAAGCAAGTGAACAGTACTTGCTCTAGAAAGTGCTAGCTACCATTTCCATCCATATGGGTCAGTTTTCATCTTCGGCTGTTGCACAGCAGCTCCATAGTAGAATGTTTAGATATAGGACTCAGAACAAAGATATTTTTAAATTAAACTACTCATTAAAATATTTCTTCAGATAATTGTACAGGGGNTCATCTTCGGCTGTTGCACAGCAGCTCCATAGTAGAATGTTTAGATATAGGACTCAGAACAAAGATATTTTTAAATTAAACTACTCATTAAAATATTTCTGCAGATAATTGTACAGGGGGAAAAAAACCTCCTTCAAGAAAAAAAGGAACAAGCAAATTTCCAGCTGTTATTTTAATCAGTTGTATCTCCATTATGTTTTAATAATCCTGCCTCATTAAACAAATAATATGTTCCTTGATTTCTGTCATGACAGAAGTTACAGCAAAGTGTCATTTAGAAGCAAAACTGATGATAAAATACCCAGGTCAAAGACTCCTCTCTCTAAGAGCATCAGGCTTAGCACTAAACTAAACCCCTACAGGCCCATGAGGAGTACAAAGGTCATTCTGAGTGACACACCTCGCTTAGCTGGAGTCTTTGAAGATGTCAGGTAGAAGATAAGCTCCCTGCTGATAAATCCCATTCCTCTTCCTCTTGAACCTTACAAACTAACCTGCAATCCAGGGTTTGACACCATTAGCATCCACCTAGATTAGGTCAGCCACTGCATGTGCACAGCATATATGAAGAAAGACAAAAATGAATGCACAAAGCCTGATGTACTGAAGTCCATTAGGTTTTTGTATTTTGACTTTTTTTTCTTCCCAAGATAATGGATTCAGCAGAAAACACAGAAGACCACTTGGTAAAAAGGAATGTGAAATATTCAACATTAACCAGAGCAGTGTGAGCCTCAGATGGAGACCTCTGAAAAGAAAGTGACAAATAAAACACAAAGATTTAAGTGAAAGTGATAATGAAATAGTAAAACAGAAATCTACAGTAATTAACCAAAATACTCTCTGCCAGTGTTATGAAGACTAGTCTTGGTCTTGAGCTTGCATGAAAGGTGACCTCAGGGATGGCTAACCAGCATGCAGGACACTGGGCACAGTTTATTTTCACCGGTCCCCATGTCACAAGGCACTCCACACCGAGTCCCAGTGATGCACTTCAGAATGTGCCAGTAAGAGACTAAGTGGTATTAAATTCTCCTAATCACATTTTAGTTCAAAGCTGATGCATCTTGTCAGATGATCTTTGTATCATCCAGTCAGATTTTGACTGGGTTCAGCTGCCGGTCATGTTTTGCTGTATTACGTTACTGTTGTTGATGTTTCACTGCATCATATTTGCATCCATCCACCAAATATAATTTTTTTTATGATTCATATTACTTTAAAAAAAAAACCTGTGATAACATTTCATAATTACATTCTGTCTTAATTTATGATAAAAGCAAGTTGCCATCTTCTCTCCCAAAGTTTGTAACACTGAAGACACATCGTTCTCTAGCTGAGTCACTGTTCCAACACTGATGTTTCTCAGCTCACAGTCCTGAGCAGTTTAAGGAATTCCACGTGCTTATAAGTTTGACAGTCAAATAAAAATTGCTGTATAGGTCACACGCCAGCCTGTATCTGTATTGATATCTTCATAGCTATCTCTTCCATACCTTAGTAGGTACTTTTTCTTCCAATCCTCCTAATAACCAAGCCTTCCAAGAGAAGAGACATTCGTTTCTGATTTGTTCTGGATTAGGGATTAAGCCTAAATTGTCATCACACCATTTTTCTTAAGTGATTTCCCAGGGTGAAAAACTTTCAAAGGTTCCAAGCCACTTTTAATGGCTTATATGAAAAATCCTGAGGGCCACATTTGCCTATCCAGTAGCTGTGCTTCAGGTAGATGTGCACAGCAGACAGTTTGTATGCACCATATCAGAGTCGCGAGCATGCAGACAATGTCTAAGGTGGCTTAATGGAGGCTGCCTCCAACCTCTCATGCTAAACTCATCTATCAGCCATTCTTAAAATATTTCTTGTAATGGAGTATCTTTCTTGCCAAATTCTTGGGCAAGTAGAAGTTATAGATGTATATTTAGATAGGAAGTCTAAAATGATAAATAGGAATTTTTTCTATTGTCTTTCAAACACAGGCCACATAATGTAACTTCAGCCATTAGCCATCCCACATCTCGTGAATTAGCAAAGACAAAGCAAGAGGTCCTCAGACACCAGGCAAACAGCTGTCTCTAGGATTAATGCAGCTTTTGCAAAGAAAAAAAAAAAACAGGGATGAAGTTTAAGCAAAATAACGTTACTATATTACACCATTCATACAGAGATTTAGTACAGTTATGCAGAATATGAAGCTACACAAGATTCATTTGTTCCTGTCCAGTCCCTGTCTTCTCTATTTTCTGTTTTGCAATGGAAAGTGATTTTCAGTTCATTTATTACTGAAAATGGGTTTTCACCTCTATGTTAGCCTTTACTAGTTCAGCTATTATGTTTCTAAGCACATTTGGGGACAGGGAGTGGATTTATTTCTGAGTGACAACTGTCCTCAATAGATCCATAACAGCTACACTTTTAAATATCAAGCAGTCAAAAGGCAGACAGTGCAAAGGAGCACCTGGCAGTGCTGATTTACATATTAAATATTACTCATCCCTAACACCTGGATTTTGCCATCCAGCTGAATACAAATGCAACTAAAATTGGATCTGAGAGCTCCCCTGCACAATGCAGCAAGATGGCTGGTCACTGAAATGGGTAGTTAAGAATGCTCATATGACCACTCATGACAAGTATTGATCTAAGCAGGTTATTTTTGGGAGGGTTTGTCAAAGACACTGTGTGCTCAGAACCTGAACTGTTCTAGGTCTTGGGAAGATGCAAGAGGATTCCTTGTCCTGCAACATGCTCTTCATTGCATTGAATAAATAGCTGGGAGAATTTGTCTTTTCTGGAGCAGATTAAAAGTTTGTCAGGATTTTCAAAATCCGTGATGTGCTGCTTCAGGCTTGTTCTTGATGTCTTGGGAATTGGAATACCAGCCTGCACAAAAGATGCCATCTTCACACAGCACTGATAGGCTTATTCACTCATTTACCAAAGAAAACAACACACATTTATTTCTTATGCTTAGCTTCTCAACCCTGGCACACAAAGCAGGGTTCTCAGGCCATTGATAACAGAGCTGTAAAGAAGTAGCTTGATGTCTAAATCTCATTAGAAGCTAATCAACACTTCACCCTCCATAATTACCATTTCAGGCAAACATAGATTACAATTATGTAAATCAATACAGGGTAAGTGTCTTCAACTGGAAAATTAATATCCATTTTTATGAAAACATTTTAGTCATTAATTCAGGTCATAACTCAGCGTAAAAAAAAAAAAAATCTATAAAGTATTTCCCAAAAAGTACTACTTTTTTTCCCCCAGGTCAAATCATTAAAGCCCTGACAGCCTTCCTTTCTTTTAAGTGAAACATACCTTCATTTTGGCATTAGTTCTGGTTTCAGCTATCTAACATTCATAAATTTAAAGCATGAGATCCATTTAGCTTTTCCTGTAATAACTATTTTCCTTTCTTCTGATCATGTGAACTTTGCAGGTGTATATCACAGGGCTGGCCATGGCAGTCAGCCACTTCTCTAAGGGGCCAGCTCACAGCTGCACTGTCCTGGGGATTCACAAAAAGTGCCAATATACCTGCTAAAACAACCCCCTAAAGTGCCAGTTGCCTTCCCTATCTTAGGGAAAAACTTGGACACAAACAGGCAAATGATAACATCCAAGTGTCGATGGCATCTGCTTGAACCTATTCAAAATAAGGTGAAATACAACGTGCTGGAAAGACCTACACACCTACAAGTCTGCTCTAGGATGTGGATTTATTTTACCCAGAACTTTAAAACCCCAAAACAAACAAAACCCAAACAAACCAACCAAAATCCTTACTGCTGAAGCTGTTAGCAGTGCGTTTGCTTTGGTTTTGGTTTGGTTTTTTTTTAAAGTTTTCATAAACACAGTAACACACTGGTTAATTCTTATAAACACAGTAACACAACAAATCTGTATATATCATAGCCTAAAGATGCACTAAATACTCCACAATTTCAGCTGTTTATTAAAAACACAAACACTAACAACACTGGTGCGGAGAAGCTGTGGATGGCCCATCCCTGGAAGTGTTCAAGGTCAAGTGGGATGGGGCTCTGAGCAACCTGGTCTAGTGGAAGGTGTCTCTGCCCATGGCAGGGGGGTGGAACAAGATGGTGATGGATTTGATAATCTCAAAGGTCTTTTCCAACCTAGTTCACTCTGTGATTTTGTCCCTTTGAACCCAAACAATTCTATGATTCAAATTAAGTCCATTGATCAATAGTTTTCTGTGTAGCCGTGAAGCCCAGAACAGAATTCACAGCAACTTTAAAGACAGACATACTATGGCAGCTAAGAAGTTGTTGTTAACTTGCTGTGGCATAGACATAATAGACAAAAATTGTAGTCTGAATGCCTTAAGTATGTGTGCCAGCCTAGGGGAGTGGGGAATAGTTTTATTCTCCTATCCCAAACCAGCAGATATTTTCACAAATACCCAATCTTATACCCATCAGTAGGTTCCCTCAACAGGTTTTCTCCTAGGCATAAATTTAAGCACTTTTGACAGTTTCTGCTGATGGTTGATTTCTTATTTTTGCCTCTAGAAGGAAATAGTTCATAAATCTTTGGCCATAGAATCACAGAGTATCACTCAGTCGGAAAAGACCCCCAAGGAACATCAAGTCCAGCTCCTAGCAGGTCCTGAACAGGACCATCCCCAAGAACACCACCATATGCCCGAGAGTGTTGGCCAAACTATTCTTGAGCTCTGTCAGCCTTGGTGCTCTGACCACCTCCCTGGGGAGCCTGTTCCAGTGCCCAACCACCCTCTGGGTGAAGAACATTTCATGATATTCAACCCAAATCTCCCCAGTCTACAGATCCACCCTATGCCAATTAAATGAAGAAAAAAACAAGAGAGAAAATAAAATCTTTCTTAATCATTTTTCATGGCAAGTATCATCCATTCTCAGTATTTTTCAGATAGATTTGAATGTCTTTTCTCCAAGTAGGTGTATTTTCATGGACTTGTTACCAAAATGCCTGTATTTGCAATAGATTTAGGTAGTATATAGGGATGCAAATTATATTAATTTCCTTGGTTTAAGGACTTTAAGAGCTTCCCAGGGTGAAACACCCTTTATGCATTTCAGTACAGGAGTGTACAGTGCTTTCTTTTTGCAGCTGTTCCAAAATTAAAAGAGACAGCAACAGGCAAATCCTCTCTCATTCACCTTTTTCTGAGAAAGTGGGAAAAGCCAATCCACATGGAATCTTAAAACTGATGACAATTCACTTAAGGCAAAATAGAGGGGAAGCTTGAGGGGAAGACAAATATGTTAGAATATTATAAAGGATACTTTACACTAAGAGAAAATTTAGAGGTAAAGCACCACTGGTTAATTCACATTACATGCATGCAGTGCTTGGGATACAGTGTGGAATTCATCTAACCAAACTTTAGTTCTTCCCAAAAAACCTGTCCATATCTAAACTGGCTCACTGACCTCACAGTGTAGACAACTGAGTGAAACAAACGCAGATAGCAGTGTCTGTTAGCACAGATATGCAGTATTTTCAAAATCTAAACTTAAATGAAATTAATCCCACTCTAAAAGTGCCAACATTTTCCTTCACTTCTTATAAAGTGAGCCTAGAGTCATCAGCTAGATACTGCAGCTATACTCAGAGTCATACCAACTTTTTAGTTAGGACTCATTATTTCTTAAGATTGCTTGGAACTGAAGCTCCCGCTGTTTGTCAGTGGTGGGAGCAGGGACTGCTTCAGCAAGAGACTCAACTTCCAACTAGTGAGTGACAGGTAAGAGTATGGGATTAGAGTGTAGCAATTACTATCAAAGGATTGTTTCATCTTACCTATTTCACATTAGCATCTACAGTCTTTTCTGATCCATCAGATTTGCAAAAAGAAAGCCATTATGGGAATTAGTTTCAGAAAAATAATGCTGTACAGAACCCTTTATGAACCAAAGCATGTCCCCCTGCAAACATCTTATAATCCAGAAGTTTGATCTAGACAGGATCAGACTAGAACTACACAGAGTTAAAATCAAGGCGCAGAACATGAGTTCAACCAGGGAAGAGAGCAGCCTTCTCTCTCTGGGACCAAGAAAAGCCATGTGAAAGCACGCAGACTGTCCATATCATTCCACATAGTTTTTACCATAGCTCCACGCATGGTAGGTGTTTCCTCTTAGGCTCTTTAGACAAGTGGAATAGTGGGACTTGACAATCATGAGTTTGAGATTTGCAATGCCTTTCTCCATTTTTGAACAAAATGCTGTGAGTGAAAAGTTGTATTCCTGGGAAAGCAGCATGCTAGCCTGAGCCCTAGGATTTCCCATGTCTGTTTCCTTATCCCTGAACAGAGCTGCATCCTGGCCAACCTGCACAGCTCTCATCCACAGGAAAGGTAAGCTTTACCATCTTGACAAAGGGGGATCACCTCTAATACAGACATCTGACTCCTTGAAATGGATTTAAGTACTTGGGTATTTCTGCACTGCTACAGGACTACTCCACCACCACAAGTCTCATGTTATCAAAAATGTGTTCCCATTCCACGGGACATTGTGGAATTTCTTGGTTAGGGGCAAAGTGTGTTTAGTAGAAACATGTATTATATCCAAAAGTCATCACCTCTTTTTACTTTAAGAGCCTAGATCATCGATTTTACCCCAAGAACACAATGTTCAGTACAGCTGGATAAGGACAGGAACTAATAAAGGAGTCCATGGGAATCAAATGCTCAGCTTCTCCTGCAATTCTCCAAGTCTCAGCTTTAGTGATTACTGAGACCTGCAGCTGAGCAAAAGGATCTTGTACTATCTGGGCATGCCTATCTAAGAAAAGCTTGTCTAATATGGAACTAAATGCTGGATATTTCCAACAAAATGTGTTCAACGGACACCTGTTGCACATGTAGACAAGACAGCAGTGCTTTTATCAGGTTTTATCTTTTCAAATTGTGAGATACAAATGTATCTTGAAATTTACAGTTCATGAAAAAATAACAACCCACAACTTTACAGGAGAAGGCTTCATCTAGAGAAAATACAGTTTGACAGAAAAAATTCAGGCATAATAAGAAGGTCAAGCTAATTAAATTAAATTATTCACCATCTGAGAAAGGGTTTTCTATCTCTAACCAGTCCAGTACCCATGAAGACACTGCTTTAATTCCCTTTGCAGTACTTTACATAGAACTCAAATCTGATCATAAGCCATGTGAATGAACATATCCACTTCCTTAAAGCCATCTGAAGCAACAAAGTCTGTACTTTAGGGGCAGGTCTGGTAGTTTCCTGACCCACCGGGTGTTTTTCCTCATTTAAGTGTTTTATATATTCAACTACTTCTGCATCAAAATAGATACATACCACTTTAAAATAGTACATCAGTATTTAATCTGCTATTTATGCACAGCAATAGCAAAGAGCAAAACTTAAAAAGCCATAGAAATACAACTAAACAAACAGCAGTCATTAAGCTATAAAACTATGATTAATACATAGGCTGTTACATGATTAGTAATAAGATTAGCTTGCATCTCTCCTGCCCAATAGATACTTAAAGTAATTGCATCTTTGCGAACTGCATTATCATCACTTCATGTTCTTTATGATGTCATGGGACAGCAAGGCAGACTCAGCACTTTCTCCTGAGCCTGCTTTGTTTTTTTTTTCCTATAAGAATCAATTCTCTGGCAACACTAGATAGTCCGATATGGAGGCTATGAGCAACTGCTCACAAAACATCTGTCTAGCTATACTAAAAATTACAAAGCATTTTGCATCACTGTTCAAAACTTCCCAAATTAAAGATGACAAAGAAATAACACCTAAATGCAAATTGATGCCAACAATAGTTTTACTCATACCCTAGGAAAATTAACATACTTTGAAAAAGTAACAGAAGCCCTTTATTTAAGAAAACAGCATTTCAAAAAGGCAGACCCTTCCTTCTCTGTCCTCTTGACTCTGTGGTCAAAATGGTAGCAAATTTCCAATTATTGCTAGGTCTGCTGCAAACTTACTGCAGTCAGTGGGACTCCTTCCACAAGGTCCAGCCAGCACTCAAGCAGTTTCACAAACAGCTTACGTGAGTGATAGGAACTATATATTTATTTGGAATGAGAGCAGTGAAATTTCCTACTATGCCAGATTATTAATCATGACTGAAGCAAAAAAAATTTTTTTTAAGAATAGGTCTGTTTAAGACATAGATTTATGATTTCAAACACAAGGTTCTTATACAAGAGAGAGGCAAGCTAGATGGGAGTCAGGTGACAGCACACACTGCCTAATTATTCAATGGTACTATTTCTTGCCTGAAATAATGTCAACTACTTCTAGTACTACACCTATCCATGTGCATGTGCCAGAACAGGGGTGTGGTCCTCGAGAGAAAGAAAGGGGGAAAAAAAGTTCTTCCAGTACATAAGAATATCTGGAATAAGCATAAATAAATAATAAATATCTTTGCTTGTTATTGTCTAGGAAACCTTTATCTAATGAATACAACTTCAACAAATTAACTAATAGTACATAAATGGTTCTTTCTGTAAGTGGCTTCAAACCCTCTCCTGTGTTCTACCAGACAAGTGTTATCAGCATAATACAATGACATGAGGCTCATTACGTGCTTTGAAATGCTTCAGGGAAATGTGGGGCAGAGTCTGTGTCCTTTCAAAGCCCCCAAAGCCTTATGTGCATCTAGGAACAGTTTGACAAGGCAGTACGCACATATTACACATGGCTTTAAAAGCTGGACCTGTTTGCTACACCTCAGTTAAACACAGAAGCTGCAGCTGGAAGACTGAGGGACTGGGCTTCCTCAGCCACACATGGACTCCTGCACTGAGACTGCTAATGCCAAACCCATCTCAGAGATAATTAATCTTCACTATTCCTTAAAAATAACAGTGTTAAATAGCAGTCATATTAATTGTAATACTTAGAGCTTTGATGTTTCACATAAACCAGTATAATTCACAGTATAACAGAGGCAGATTAAATATTTCAGTTTACTGTTGAAGCAAACAAGCTTTTTCAAAGTGTTGCCAGTACTGCTACTTAGCTATTGTTTCCTGAAGATACTGTTTTACCAAAAGCCCAACAGCCCATCTCAGTTGTAGCATTAGAACATGCTTCACATAAGGCATGATCAAAACGGTCCAGTGACCGCCCTCTCTCAGCAACTAAGAAAGTTATCGGAATTCAGCAATCAAATGCTTTCAACAAAAAAAATAACAACCTACAAAAAAGTTTTGTTGACATGCTACTGTTACAGCCTCTGAAACAATAGTATACAAATAATTTGCATTGTTCTGGAGACAGTTTGTAAAGAGACTTGTTCTTACCCACATATACACACACACAACTTGTTAACAAGCAGAGTCAAGTATGCAAATCTTTGTTTTCAGGCAAATGCACGGATGTATAGGCACAGGAAACACACCCCTGAGAGCCTGCCATCTTCAGTTTGGGGGATCTGCATCAAAGTAAGCTTAAAAGAGGCCTTTTCATTAAATTTAGCAGTTTCTGAGCATATGCAGCTGTATACTGCAAACCCACAGTGAGAGTCTACAGCTCTTAAACCTAAGCTCTAACGTTAGATACAGATTTCTGAAGTATTGTCTTCCTTTCGGTTTTGAGAGTTATGAATGCACCCATACACGACATAACTATTTATGCCACACGCTCTTAGAAGTTTGCCCTCTCCTCCTAACAATATCGCAGACAAAGAAGAAATATCCCTGCACAGCTGCCAACAAAACCCAGTGCACCCAGACGCTCCTCAGGAAGACGCTCGATCTTTTTAAACAACTCGAGCGGAGCCGGAGCGCGCCGGCAATGAACGAGCTCCAGCAAGACGGGGCAGGACAGGAGTTCAGGCTGCCGCAGGAGCCCGCGGCCCCACGGCGGGAGCTGCCGCCGGCCCGGCGGAGTGCGCAGCCCCGTGCTGGCCCCGCAGCACCCCCGTGCTCTCTGCAGCATCCCCGTGCTCTCCGCCGCGGGGCAGGTGCGCCCGGGAGGCGATCCCAGCGCTCGCCGCCGATGCTCGGGTGGTTCTGCGAGCGGGGTCGGTCCCGGGTCCGCCCCGCGCAGCTCCCGCTCCTGGAGCGCTGCGCTCCCGCACCGGCCCCGCACCGCGCACTCACCGCTGAGGACGCGCCCG
>VZTH01003128.1:0-16224 GCA_013397815.1 Aleadryas rufinucha | reverse complement strand
TTTAAAAAAAAAAAAAAAGAACAAAACAGTTTAGATAAACAGGATTTCTTAAAGGCCACAGGACTTTTTTCACATATCAGCACATTTTAAGTTCACAATTTAAGTGAAAATTTTAAGTTCACAATTTTTTTTTAGTATTCTAAACTGTAATATCTTGTATCTACTAAAACAGCATGCTTCTCCCTCCCCTTAAAGTCCCATTAAATCTAGTTCCTCAGCAAAATCTTCATGGCTAGAGACCCAACTTATTAATATTTCTTGGGCTTGGATAAGACTCATCAGTAATGGAACTTTGCATGTTAATTAAGCCTGATCCTAAAACCAGATGCAAACTACTACCGCTAAGTGAGCAGCAGTTCTGTCCCAAACCAAACCAAACCAAACCAAACCAAACCAAGATAGTAAGCTGAGTTTTGAACTGCCAAGATGAGCATTTTGACAACTTTAAAACTTTATTATGAAAACATATTCAAGGCAAGGTGGTAAATGAAAACAGCCATTGATCAAAAAATTATCTTCCTGGGTGAAAGTACTGGTCCACTGGAATTCACAGCTGAGCCAAATTTCTAGCCCTTTCTTTCTCTGTCTTCTCACTGGAAACAACAAGTGCGTAGCAATATCCTCTTAAGAGATATGCCCAGCTTCAGAGTCCAGGTGGTCTCTACTTGAGGAGGTTAAGTTCTGACTTTGGATGAGAACAAGCATGTGTTTATCTTTACTGGATTTGCCTTTACTTGATTTGAAAGAGAATTTCAGTCCTGGTTATTGGTGTTTGTCAAATACCACACAGCAAATTTGTGAGAGTAGAAGTATCAAGATTAGTATTCCTCTTTCACAGTGTTATCCTATTTTCCCTGCATACCAGAGATGATGACAGGACTTCATTTGGCTGCTGGGGTCTCTATGTATTACAGCTACTAACAGTATTGACATAAGCCTTGCCACTGTACCCTGCATGAAAGATGCACTGCACATCTCCCTCTTGCTGTGACCCTTGTGATTGTTTAATCTGATTTTGAGCTTATTGTCTCCCAAAAACTTTCTGTTTCTTAAAGCATGACTACCAGGCCAACACACCCATTCTTTCCTTCTCAACTGCTTTCAGGCATTTGAAAAGAAAATGTGATTTAAAGGAGAAGTGGTGGCCAATAAAGATTGATGAATCAGATCTGCTCAGCAGTAGAGATTACCTGACAGTCTCAGAATCTTTCCTTTCCATGTGGAACTGAACTGTGTGTTGTGTTTTGCTGTTTCTTCTTTCCCCTGGAGGCACTTTTACCTACCAACAGAAAGAGTTCGAAGTTTGGAGACAAAAGGAGTGTCATGAATTTTTTTTGGGGGGTGTAATGATGTTTCCTTTCAGGCACTTCATTGCAAAGTTTCTCATTTCCTTGGCTCTACCAATGCTTATTCTGCTCCTCTACTCCTCACCCTGTTATCTTAATTTGATAATTCTGTGTGTTTCTGCAAATATCCTGCAGTGTTACCCTGTCTCAATCCTCTTCCTTCAGCAGTTGTTCTCCTGAATTCTGAGGATGCTGATACAACTGCAGCTCATTCTTGCTCCTCCTGATGAGTCTGAACCATGTCCTGCAAGCCCCATAATGCCATGAAAGCAACTCAGCAGTGCTGTTTAGTCCTGATCTCCTAAACACCAAGGTTCTCTTAAGTCCTGATGCTGAGACATGGGATCTACCATCAGGTGAAGAAGTGAGAGTACTTGGGCAGCTGTGGACTGGAAGGGATGTCTTCTCTCTCTTCTTCTCTGGAAAGAGCTTAGCGTTTCTTAAATAGAACAAGGAGTCCTGCTTGTCACTGTCTTTGCTTTTGTCAGTGTCTCAACTCTTTAACAACCTAAGCTAAAGCCAGCATTCGAGTAGCAGAGAAAATAAAAAACCAAAACACCTTTGTTTTACAACCTTGTCCTGTTTTCTAATGTATTCTGATCAAATTTTGCAATTTGTGTGCAAGAACTCTCACCAAGCTTTGTGTCATAAGTTTGTGGTGCATGTGCTCCTCTCTCTTCCAAGCAGAAGGGGCAATGTTGATGCTGGCAACATTACCCAAAGTCTTATTCACAGAAAGAGCTGCTTGAGTCTGTTCCTCCCAGCCAGGATAGGTAAGCTCACACCTCTTAGCCAGCCTGCCTGATGGGTTTGCTGTGATGCAGAGTGAGTGAAAGAGGGTATCTTGTGAGTTGTATCAAAGCAGAGCAAACTATGCTCAATGTCAAGCTGGATACAGTCACAGTGCAATGAACATGTGTGCAGAAGTGACTTTTGACACCTCTGCTGCCTGAGCTGTGTGGACTGTGAGTTAATGGAGACAGGACCAACTGAGGCAGAAACACAAGAGCAAAGCAAAAGAGACACCAGAAATCCACAGCAGCAAGATTATCTTGTGTAGCTCCAGAGGCTGTTCGACATGGATGTCAGCAGCTGATGATTCAAGTTTTTCCTGCTGCCCTTCTGATCCACTCTTGACAGCCGTAACAATATCACTTAAAAAACCTCAAGGAGAAATATGGTTCCTGGAAAAAAATCATTATCCTTCTTGAAGAGCCACACCTGAATTCCATGCAAGAGGCCTGACACAAGAAAGTCAGCTTACATTAGCACTTTGTAGTCAGTGCTTCCCAAACTGATGTGAACTTCCAGGCTGGCAAGGCCTATCTGTCTGAGACTGAAACAGAAGTAAGAAATCCCTGGATCTCTGACCTGCATTTCCTTGCTGGTCTTGGAATGGCTCATAGCTTGACATTTTTATATTGCTTCCCAGCTCAGGACATCATCATGTGCAGACACCAGATCTGATCAACTTCTGTCACTTAAGGCCAGATTTCCACTAAGAAAGAGCTCCATTCAGGCCTGGCAGAGGACAACACGGATGATGCTCTGGTGTATAACTTCTTCAACCCAAATTAGATGGGAGAGAGGCCAAGACCAGAGACCCTATAGGTGTCTGTAGTGTAACAGCAGGCTAAAGCCTCAGAACATGGAAGGACAACTATAGACTTCACATCCAGTGGCTCAGCACTTTAATTCCTCTCTACAAGAAGGAGTCATCCTAATTCTCGGGCTTCAGTGCTGAAAAGTAATGGTTAGGTGCTGCTGCCCTTGCTACCTTTGTCTTCTTCATTCCCACACACAAACACGTTTCTTGCACAAAACAGTCCTTCACAGCTCTGGCTTTGTTCTAACCACAAGTCCTGCAAATCAGAGGCTCCCCAAAGCCGCCTCTTGCTGGAAGCAAAGGAAGTGATGAGCTGACTGCTGCCCTACTGTTTCTGGTTCAGCTGCTGGTGACTGAGTCTCAAGGCAGCTGGATCTCAGCCGTTCTGTCTGAGCAGTCACAGTCTCAGACGTGTGTACATTTGAGATTTTTTGTGTATTGGAAGAGTTTGAAGTGAAGGGTTTCTGTAATGAATATGCGTAGCTTGTATGAATACAGCTTGAGAAAGAGGAAGAGTATGGGGTGGAGAGAAACTAGATTCCAGCTGCTACCTAGATGCAAATTACACAAAACCTAAAAGCCTAATTTTAGGCTTTTAGGTAAACTTGTTAGATCAAGCACATGTAACCTTTAAAATTCCAGTTATGGAAAATGCTCAGCATAGCAAGATCATTGCCTTTCATTCATACCCTACATTGCCATATTTATTGGCCTTTCAGCATTTCATTTGAAAGACTAGACAGTGTGGCACATTATTAACATGATCTAGTTCTCTGGTTGGAAGCAAATGAGCTGTGATGCTGAAGCTCTGGAAGAAACTGTCCCAAATGTCATATTATCATTCTAATCTAACACTAAACCAGTGACCTCCATGGATTTGTTGTCTTGAACAAATGGTGGGGTTTTCCAGATGCAACACTACCTACACCTCAGGGGATTGCTCCATCATACATCTGCCTTCAATAGGGAGAACTACCACAGCCTCATAACTCTGAGTATTTCAAATTGTGGTAATGGTGGCAGCGACTCCTTGCTGTTTCAGGATTCTAATTCCTGGAGAGCTGGGCTTAATTCAGCTGCAGATGTCAATTGTTGCTAATTCAGCTCTGCAGCAATAAGGTGGCTGATTCAGCAGGAAAGAGAATTAATTTTCTTCTAGACACATACTGGTATCTCTTTCCATGAGCTAAGCTATTTGTGATCCTCCCTACCTTGTAGAAGCAGGAGTGCCAGTTATAACTACTGTTCTCGCATTCCCAATGAGGTTTAATCAATGTTAAGGATGCCAGGAACTCTGAAGACTTAGCTTTCATGCTTCTGTCCAAAACTGAGTTTTGGCAACTGACACCATTTGAACATGCTCTTAAATTGTTCTGTTTTCCTTCTTTCCATCCCCTTATCCCTGCAACTTCTTGAAGTGCACTTGAGGAGGGAGGAAATTAATCCACATAAAATACCCTGCATCAGCTAGTTTAATGGATAACATGCATGAAATAAAAAAAAAAAAAATCCTCTCTAGAAAGTCTAATCAGTAGATTTTACTTCATCTTTACAGAGAAGACTGAATAATCTCATGAGACTACATTGTTGAATTAAAGCTTCAATTCTTTCAAAGGTGGAAGATGTTCAAGGAAAGAGAATTGATGGAATCTGTATCACAAAAAGAAATCTAGAAATTAAAGACATAAGAATTCCAATATGAAAAGTTGGATTAGTAAAAGCCTGGAAAAGAATACATAGCTTTATAGAAGAAGAGAAGATTCTGTTCCTTAACAACATTTGACAAAGGTTATTTTTTATTCCAAGAGGGTATACTACCCTGGATACTGCTTCAAAAACAAACATCTGAGGGACTTGGTCTTAAGTAAACCTAAGTAAGAACAAACACTGGAACTTCAAGAGTGCCGGCTGCACTTGGTACAACAAAAGCTCTATGTAATAAGCTTGTGCAATACATCTTCTGACTTTAAATATGTAGCATACCTTAAGGATATCTGCTCATTAAAATGATTCTTGTCAAACACTATATTGCACAAACTGACCCATGGCTTTATGAATTTCCAAACTTGGAATGCCTTCAGCTCTCTGGAGTTGAACATCAAATGACAGGTAGTATCTATGAGATGGGATGGAAATTGCTTCATGTCCTCTTGGAGGAAATTTGCTGCAGAAAACTGATTTCAATGCTTGTTATTTCTTTTGGAGTCACCGGGCCATTCTTCTGTATGTGTGTATATCCTTGCCTTCAGTTTTGCAAACAAGCTGTAGAACAATCAGATATTAGGGAATGGATGTAATGAAACTGCTGACTTAGTATTCCACCACATGGACAGTTCCACAGGTGAGAAAATTAAGGATTACTCTTAGCCTTTTTGGATCATCTTCCAAAGCTAAGGTCAGCGTCTCTGAATGTGTTTCGATTTTCTTTTTTATCAAAATCTTGCTAACAAGGACTTTAGTGAGGTAAACATACCACTTAACTAACTATAAAAGCTAGTTACTTTTCAATAGATCAGCAAAATAAAATTAAATAAGTAATAACAGTAAAATAGAAAAATAAAGGCTAAAAGTCACTATAGAGTCATCGTTTGGTGTCTATTAGCTTACCTTTGGAAGCATCAGAGTAGTAGAACTGCTCATGAGAATTTAAACTATACCTGTAAGCAGCAACAGAAAATCTCTTCATTCATCTTTGAAAGCTCACATTATGGACAAAATATCTGTTCTTTTGAAGTTGCTGATTAACTACAGTTACTTCAACAGGAGAAAAAGTTTGGAAACTTTTCTTTAATATTTAGTTTCAATGAGATGAAAATGTGTCAAGTATCAGAGAATATTATAATATAGACATATATATGTAGTTATATAGTAATATATATTAGTGTATATTCTACATGTGTATATATATTAGAATATAATATTCCTCACAACTGAAGTAGTGATGATATCTATAAGACAATCAAATGCTATAAGCACGAGTTTATCTGTCAAAAAGTAATGCAAAAACCTAGTAATTCTTATGTTCTACACTAGCTACTTCAGCCATAAAACTGAAAAGAACATTGATCATGTCATTTGGTGCATGTATCCATCTTTTTGCTGAAATTTAAAGAGTTCTAGAGGCACATCTGCCACAATCAGGAATGTTAGATTGCCATATCTTCCTAGCTTAACTTTAGCTAAGTGATCAGAGGTAGATACTTGTGCCTTTTTTAAGTGTTTGGGTTGTTTGGTTGTGTTGAGTTGGGTTTTCTGGGGGGGAAATAAAGCTAAACAAGTAATTAAAAAATTAAGAGTGTGCCTGCTGGTGTCGGGGGAGTGGCAGGAAAGTGTCTTTGCACCTGTAAATCTACAACTACTACTTTCTTATTCCTCCTTATAATTATTTTCCAAAAACTATGAATATCAGGCTATTTTCCCCTTCTTTCTTCATAGATTCTCCTTTCCCTTCTTCCTAGATTTTTGCATTAGGCCACTCTTCTATCTTGCACTCAAATTGACCAATCCAACTCCCAACAGAACCATCCGGTTTTATCCTCAATTTTTCTTGTTTTCATGTTTAAATATTTATTATTCTTCAAGTTAGAAGTAAATTTCCCACTCATGGAGATGATAACTCCAGTACATCATGATCTCTCACTACATCAACCTTTTCCTTTGGATGCTGCTTTACCTCCCTCTTTATTGCCCCAGCTTCTACTCCACCAATGTTTGTTGCACACAATTCCTCTCTGTGGAGAGAAACCAGGGAGCAAAATTGATTAAATCATTAAATGCAAAGCATCTTAGTGTTTGTGGCTGTTCCAGCTGCCTAATATGCAAAACCTGAGAGTGTTTTTAGTAAGATGGACTATGGAATTGCAGCCAAGTAGATGCATGGGAATTGTGATAGAATTAGTGGTCTTAGTTGGCTGTGGGTATGTTGTGGAGCTGAGTTAACTCAAGAAATAATTGTTCTTGTCTAGTGGTTAAAGACATCATAAAAAAGTACGAGATAAATTACATATGCTGTAAGGCACTTTATTTCTAACATTATCCTAAGCATGTTAAGGAAATTAAAATAAATACAAGATATCTCTGAGAACTTGCAACAGCTTTACTATAGGAATATCTCAGTGGAAATGAACTTTTACTTTGAATTTTGGTTTTCTTGTCTCCCCTTAAATGTTCTTCCTTAGTTTTCCATTCACATGAAAATTGTTTTCCATCTTGAAACACAGGGGCTAGGAATGAGAGGTTCTGCTGTCTGTTATAGGAGCTGCAATTTGGAAGTTTTGAGTATCTGGACACTTTAAATCTAGTTTTTCTGATCCAGATGTTACAAACAAAAACTGAAAAATCTCAAAGCATCCTATTGTCCTCTCATGTGTGTCACAGACCTTGCCCTTCTTGCCTTGAGATCCATGCAGCAGGTGCTTGCTGCTGACTTGAATGACCCAAGACTTTGGAATCTTCTTTCCACAAATAATACAAACTCAGTATCTCTTTAGGGGCTTTATTGATCTTGATGGACATGATGTCACAGAACTGTTCCCAAACATCTAACATATGTTCCTGGGCTGCCATGACCTCATGGAGCTATGTCTGGCATGGTTTTGAGCCACATGATGTGTCCATCTGGAGAGAGGTGGATTCCTCTGTACTTAATGTGAAGAAGGTCATGGACAAAATTTTATTTAAAAATAATACTAATAGTTAAAAAGCATTGCTGATAAAAACTGGGCAAAACTTGTTGCCCCCCTACTGCTTCCTAGAGTGTCCCTACACTGCCATCCTCCAAAGCACGAAGGGAAAAGAACTAAAACAGTGAAACATGAGGAATGAGCTTAAGGAGAACATCCTCTATTTTAAAAGGCTCAAAAAGCTCCTCATTGACTTTTCAAACTAATTTGCAGACATCAGGAAACACAAGGACTCAAAACTCCCTTTTGCATCTTCTTGACCTCTGAATAACCTGTACAGTATCATTTTTGATGATTCAGTATTCCTCGGTTTAATATTTTTGATCTTACTATGTAGAGCACAGAAAAATAACCAAGAGGGTCTGCTTCCATCTTCAGCCTTTACTAAACCAAATATTTTCAAAGTTCCAGTACAAGCTGGCAAAAGTTATTTTGGAAAAGTTCTTAATTTTGGTTAAAATCTGTTTGAGTCACAAGTTCAAGAGGTTTCCCTTCTGCATTATAAAAAAGAAAACAGATTTTTTAGGAATAAATCTTTGTTGGAAGCATTAATCTATGGAACCATAATGGTTGAAATCCTCCACAAAGTAAATCCAGAGGAAACCATTATGTAGAAAATCTCTGGTAAAATGAATTTTTACTTCATGATTTTAGTTACAATGAATCCAGAAGCTGATTGTCAAGTTCTTATTTAAAAAACAACAAAACTTAATTTTTCTTCATATTTCTTCATTCTGTGCTATTGATTGAACCTGTCCTTTTCACATTGCTACTTTCCCGTTAATACTTTCCACTTATGACAAGCTAGGTATTCCACATTAGAGCTTTCTGCAGCTGGAGTCAAGACTTCAGAGAATCCTGATGGGCACAAGAAGAAGTCTGACAAATTGTATTAAAAAAAAAAAGAAAGAAAAAACAAACGTATTGTGATAGTGCGTCAAAATAACCCTTTGCAGTTTAGCATACTTTCTTCAAGTGATAGACTTCTCATTCAGTTATGAGATCATCACACATGGTCCATATTCCATAATTTATATTTCATCAAGTTTTCAGATTTCAGGTCTACTTGCTCATCCATGAAAATCAATATAACTTCTGTATCCATTTATTAAGCTGCGGTGGAAAGGACATGAATCATCAGTGGCTAACTTTACTTTGTTCGATATGATACAGCATTAACTTAATAGCCTCTGAAGATCACATTTAGCTCTATCCCAGTGCTGTGGCAACCACTTTTCCTTTAACAATGATTTGTATGCCTTAGCCCTTCCAATGCTGTTAATGTGTTTCAGTCATTCAGAGCTATAGAGCTCTTCAGGTATGCGGTACTAATGTGTATCACTGCAGATGCAAGGTGCAAAACAAAAGCGGTAAAGGAATATAAATGTTGGTTTACCTCAAGATTTTGTATTTCAACAAAGAAAAATATCCTTCCCTAAATGTCACCTTGATGCCATGGAATCCCCATTGAATCATGGAATGGTTGGAAGGAACCCTAAATAACACCTTGTTCCAACCCCCTGCCATGGGCAGGGACACCTTCCATTAGACCAGGTGGTTCAGAGCCCCATCCAGCCTGGCCTTGAACACTTCCAGGGACGGGGCATCCACAGCTTCTCTGGGAAACCTGTTCCACGGCCGCACCACCCTTACAGTAAAGAATTTCTTCCCAATATCTGATCTAAACCTACTCTTTTTCAGTGTGAAGCCATTCCCCCTTGTCCTAGCCCTCAGGCCCTTGTAAATGGTCTCTGTCCATCTGTTTTGTAAGCTCCCTTCAGGTACTGGAAGGCCGCAATTAGGTCACCCCAAAACCTTGTCTTTTCCACTCGGCTCCGCCCACATAGGACTAAGCTCTGCCCAATCTCTGCAGTCAGGACACTAAAGAATCATCCATAGGAATGCCATAGATGCCACATTCAGAATTTTGTAGTGTTCAAGTACCTCAGATGCCCCTTTGATTCACTGATAAACTTGAGAAGCTCAGTGAGGCTGTTGTAATAGAAAGGACTTGAATCATCACTGGCTGACTTCTAGGGTTTAGACAGATCAGAATGAGAGAAAACCCTTCACCACTGACCTCAGCAATAAATTTAGCCTCCCTAAAGAAGTTTTGGGTGTCCTAGTAAGCTCTTGATGAAAGTTGCTTGTGTTTGTGCACTAACAAAATCTGAGGTTTTCCTCCTCTTTTGTGGAGGGACAGACCAGGTAAAAATGCAGTATCAAAAATAAGCTGGACAAGATGGACACAAAGCCCAGTTTTGCAGTCCGTAAATGCAGCTATCAAATTACTTCTGTTGTGGATGCTGAGAAATGTTTACCAAACCGCAAACAAGCTGCTAAAGTGGTCCCCAGACAGATACACTTTCATATGCCCTTTTTATTAACTTTGGATTATTGGATCAAAACTGTCTCAAGTCTTTTGCAAAGGACTGTGTTGAAGACCAGACTATGTTGGGACTGGACCCTGAGCACACCTGACATGTAGTGTCGTGAAGCCAGTTAATGCTGTTACCCACTTCACTGGACCCAGACCCTTTCTGTAGCTGTTTAACACTGACATAACACTGATATTTGCAGCCAGGGCAGGTGAAATTGGATCTGATGAGGGAGAAGAACCTCACACAGGACCACACACTGCACCAAGTGGCATTTCTGGACATCTCACCTGCAAGCTGTGCTACCTGTTTGGAATATGCAAGTATCCATGCCCATAACTGCGGGCAATTATACCATGTGGATGGCATCCTTGAAATTATATCATAATGAGTACTCTGCTTTTAAAACATACTTCCTGAATAGTATTATGTGAACAGTAATTAATTCTGGTAGGCTCAGAACAGGATTATGAATCTACTGGCTAGTCTATCTAATCAATTTATTGCATCAAAACACCAAATAAAGAAACAGAAATAGGGAAAAAAATATTCTGGCCACAGACTAGGTTTTCTTGTGCTGTGAATAAAAATATCAATTCCCTAAGGAGGAAGAGAATTATGCTGTAAGTCTGCTGTAGCATTCATGGTACCAGAGCTAATATAATAATCGTTACTCACGTCATCTCCATGAAATAGAGGAAGAGAACAAAGGTGAACTAAATGGTCATAAAAAGTACTGGAGTTAGAGAAGGTGCTTTTCTGGAACACAGACTTCTCTGCATGCTGTGGATTTAATTTTGACAATTTAAATAGACTTGATCAGAAAGCAGAATTTTTCCTCTGGAGGGACAGTCTAATTTTTCTACCTGCAAGTCCTAAAATGAAATGTAAATGAGAAGACTCAAGACCAATAATTACAGTAAGAGCATTGCAAATGTATAAATACAGAGGTTTGTTTTTGTTTCAGATCTGATCAGTAATGCCTTACTTCTAGTTCATAAGGAAAGCAAGGTATTTAACCTGAGACTGAATGCTGCAGTGGAACCACCTGCTAAGAAAACCAAAACAAGTGAGCTTTTTCCTCCCAGAATGACCATTTCTGAGCCCCTACTCTTGCCAGTGGCCAACTTCAGGTGACAACAGTACGACAAAGACTAAACACAAAGCCAGCTGCAGGAAGGTGGGAAGGACAAATCCTGTATGAAACTAAAATCACACTGAGATAGATAAGTAGCGTATGTAGCCCTTTCCTGGAAGACTTTTAGCCTTAGGTTTGTTTCTAAGGGAATGCAGCCATGAACTTAGGCACTGAAATGAGGAGTAGGAAAGTGTCTCTCTGCTTCTCAGAGATCTGTGCTGCAGCTCTTCAGAAGCTTCCCAGGCACAGGGCAGAATGGCCCATTGCTGGTGCTGGGTCAGACTGTACTTCACGTACAGTGAAGTGTGCCCTGGAACTGCAGCACACACTGAGGTCCCGAGGGTCTGTTATACATCTTTGTTGTGCTCAGCAGAGATTTTGGCCTTCTCTTCTCTTCATTGCTTTAGATTTGCTCAGAGATACTGCCCAAAGCTCCAATTTCATTTCAACCCACCATAATTGCTGATAATGGCCTGGGTTGGAAGGGACTTTAAAGATCATCTAGTTCCAACCCCTCTGCTGTGGATAGAGACAGCTTTCACCAGACCAGGTTGCTCAGAGCCCCATCCAGCCTGAGCCTTGAACTCTTCTAGGGTATGGGGCAGCCACATCATCTCTGTACAACCTGTGCCAGCACCTCACCATCATCACAGTAAAGACGTTTTTCCTAATGTTTAATCTAAACCTAATCTCTTTAAGCTTGNCTGAGATAGATAAGTAGCGTATGTAGCCCTTTCCTGGAAGACTTTTAGCCTTAGGTTTGTTTCTAAGGGAATGCAGCCATGAACTTAGGCACTGAAATGAGGAGTAGGAAAGTGTCTCTCTGCTTCTCAGAGATCTGTGCTGCAGCTCTTCAGAAGCTTCCCAGGCACAGGGCAGAATGGCCCATTGCTGGTGCTGGGTCAGACTGTACTTCACGTACAGTGAAGTGTGCCCTGGAACTGCAGCACACACTGAGGTCCCGAGGGTCTGTTATACATCTTTGTTGTGCTCAGCAGAGATTTTGGCCTTCTCTTCTCTTCATTGCTTTAGATTTGCTCAGAGATACTGCCCAAAGCTCCAATTTCATTTCAACCCACCATAATTGCTGATAATGGCCTGGGTTGGAAGGGACTTTAAAGATCATCTAGTTCCAACCCCTCTGCTGTGGATAGAGACAGCTTTCACCAGACCAGGTTGCTCAGAGCCCCATCCAGCCTGAGCCTTGAACTCTTCTAGGGTATGGGGCAGCCACATCATCTCTGTACAACCTGTGCCAGCACCTCACCATCATCACAGTAAAGACGTTTTTCCTAATGTTTAATCTAAACCTAATCTCTTTAAGCTTGAAAACATTCCCCTTTGTCCTGTCCAATGATAAGAAAGGGTAGTTTTGTCTCTATGGCCAAGCTCTGAGATGGGCTTAATTTCTATCTTTTCCAGCATCCTGGAATGTATCTAGCAGTACTTCAGATCCCAATCAACAAAGTGAAGTTGACAGTATTGCTCTTATATCAGTTATCAGTGTTTTCTTTTAAAAGAAGCATCTGATTTGAGGCAGGCAGGATTTCTATCCTAGTAAAGGTGGTAACAATAACAATCAGAGCTTCTGAGCAGCTGAGCAGCACAAATAGTAATGCTGAGCACAAATTATTCCAGTAAAGGGCTGATGAATATCTGTTTGCATAGAGGATCTTTTTACATCTATTTTATCAGTAGTGGTTTGTCTGCGTTGTCTTCAGGAGGGCATTGTGCTTCACTGCCATAGTCAAAGCAGAACATCAGAGCAGAACTCTCTGTTGATAAATTTCTTCTGCAAATTAGTCAGCCTCATTTCTCCTCAAAGAGAAAAACATCTCCTTTCTTCTGCTTTTTGCGTTGGCTGGTAATTAGTCTTCTGAACTGTGTCACTGGACATCATCAAGCACTTGGAAGTCTTGACAACCTCTTCAGCTGGTAGATAAGGCAGTAAAAACAGTTCTGTTTTTCTATTGTCTTCAATGTTACGAAATCTCAATATTTAATATTCATAAGTTAGCTGCTAAATATTTTCACATGTAGTCACTGCAGTATCTCAACTCTTACCGTAATGCTAACCAGTGAAAAGAATTTTATTTTGTTTTTTTTAACGATTTATATAGTGTACTCACAAACCATGTGCAGCATGCCATTTGCACAAATAAGCTCAATCTGAAAAAAATGAAGGGTTCAGAAGAACTAGAAATGATAACAGCAAAAAATACATTCAGTATTAAGAAGTGCAGTGTTAAACACTCTAGAAAAAAACCTGATGAATGTGCACAGATCACAGTCAAACTACACAAAATTGGTGTAATTCTGAAATTGTCAGAAAAGTGGTTGGGGAAAAAGACTTCTGATTTTGCTTTATCTGAATGTTCCTGTCGCACGTCTAAAGGGAGCAAGTGTTGCCAGGTATGTGGTTTCTTCTTTCTTTCATGCTGTTGTGCCAGCCCAAAAAGGGAATGGTTTGCATCTGGGTGTCAGTTCTTTTGCCGTAACATATTTGCCTTTATATGTGTAATCTCCTCATCTCTTACACCTTCTGTAAAACTGCACAGATTGAAGCCCTTATTAAGGACAAGACTAGTACCAGTTCGAGCAGGGGTGAAATTAGGCCACCAGAGACCTCATTTCTACTGGAAAATGCATGAGCTGGGAAGAAAAAGTAGCTTGGCTTTCAGATTTAAGCATGCTCTGACAGAACTGCTAGTAATAAAATCCAAACAAAACACTGTTTTGCATGTGAACTGAGCAAATGTAATCCGAAAGTTACCGATTCACAGCGTACCCAGAATCCTGAAATCAGTGTGGTGTGGCAGGGCCATATGGCCTGTCTGAGAGAAGCTATTTGCAATACCCAAGTCTTGCATACCATTCCTTATCTTAAAGAAAACTCTAAGAGTTTTTGCTGGTTTTGGCTGGGGTAGAGTTAATTTTCTCCACAGAGGCTGGTGTGGGGCTGTGTTTTGGATTTGTGCTGAACACAGAGCAGATAATATAGAGATGTTTTTGTTATTGCTGAGCAGGGCTTGCACAGAGCCAAGGCCTTTTCTGCTTTTCATACTGTCATGCAGTTTACTTCACAAATATACATGTATGCCTGTTAGTCTGCCTATTTTTTAGTGAGCTCGTAATGCCCACTACAGATGGTATTTTGTTCCCATGGACAGCTTGATGGTTCCGTCAAAATTTCTGACAGAAGCCAGCCTGAAGGTTGTCTAGCCAAACACTCAGCCCACACACTGAGAGATAAGTCCACCAAATGCATCCCTTTACTGTCTGGGTTTTTCAAATTCCCAGCAAAACATTTGGAAAAAAAAGGAGTGAAACCCTCCTGCCAATTGCATTAGGTAGCCAAAGGATCACCCCATTAAGGTAAAGTTCTGGCCTGAGCACAGATCATTCTGGCTTGTGCTGAGCCATCCAGATGAACAGGAGAAGATACACAGCCTAAGCGGCTGTGGTTATCTATTTCACTTCTATAGCTCCCCTCTAGGTCATTATTTTATGTAATCATATAGTTTTAGTGAGTCTGGAGCTATTAGGATATAGAGATCTTCATTACAGATTTTCTGTGGAAGCCCTACTAGCAATACAGATTTTTTAAAAATTTATTTTTGAAAGAAATATTGATAAAGTGCATTTTCCATTTCATTCAAAGGAGCAATTCTATAGGGATGAGGTTAAAACAGGTTAAGGCATCCTAAGATATTTAAACCTGACATTTACTAGAGCATAAAAACACACTTTTATTGGTTCACTGCAGAATTTACAGCTACAGTTAAGAATATTACCTTACAGTATATTTCAAAAAATTCTATTTTCTGTAACATACTAGCTACCTTAGATGGTAAAAAGTTTTTCTGATACATGTACACTACTTTATTGACTTGCACTTTGCTCCATGATAGATTTATTCCTTTAAGTGACACCAAAAGTAATAAATATAAGACTTCAGATGAAAAACACTTTTATTGGCACACTGGAGAGAAAGTAAAAGCAGTGTATAAAAGCTTGGCACAAGCAGTCTGCATTTGTGAAATGATGCCAAATTAATGAAGAAAACCAGTTAAAATGGAGCATCAGCATGCTATTCATTTCCCAATAGCTAAAAAAAAAAAAGAAAGACTGAAGGCCTGGTTGTGAATTTTTCACTGAAGTGCAAGCAGTAGTATATTTTATTGCTTTACGGAAAATGGAGGGGTTTTCCCGATACCAAAAATATCCCACTGCGCTCCTTGCCACAGTTTCTTATTACTGTGGGTACTGCTCAGAAGTGTGCTATGGAGATGCAATTCACTGTCAGAGTCCATCATGCTGTGTAGGGCTGGAAAAAAATGCAACACATTTCTGTTGCAGTTAGGTTACTTCAGGTTACTAGCACAAAGGCAGAGGTCTGGTCTTGTGTACACAGTAAGAAGCTCAAGAGATGTTTTGCCCTGAGGAGGTGCCAGTTCTTTTCACATCCAGTAAGAAATGCACTCACAATGCAGATAACAATTCATTAGTAGCCCAAAAAAGGTGATAGCAGTTATAAAATCTTATTTCTGATGCTGGGAACCCCGAGGTGATGCCGTATGAGATGGATCTATGGTCAAGGCACAGCTCGCAGGGCACAACCCAGCCACAGTGAAGTTCACCAGCTCAAAGATCCTGGAATTCTGACAGAGCCTTGGTCAAAACACAGATTTCTCAATAATGACAGCAGTCAGGACTGGAATATGCACTTCAGTTTGAAAGGTCCCTTGGACATGCACTTTAATATTCTCATTAATAAAGCTGCAGTTCCTGAACAGGTACATACAATATTTCAGTGGAACAAGACAAGATACTATACACAGTCTCAAGGTTGATGCACTTTGACTGCAGGTACATCTACAAACTATAACTGACTGTACAGTTATCAACTAAATATCAGTCACATGACATCCATGATACAGAGGCATTCACCTAGATTAACCATCATGGGGATCACAGAGTCCTATGATATTCTTCCAGGCTAACCAGTTGTCCCAGTTTGAGACAAATTCCGAGGAACATCCGAATCTGACCGTCCTCTGATAGAAGGCAGGTT
>VZTH01003111.1:0-19580 GCA_013397815.1 Aleadryas rufinucha | reverse complement strand
CCGGCACCGACCATGATGGACCTGAAAGTGGACGAGGAGGAGGTGGACAGCGGGCAACCGGTGAGCATCCAGGCCTTCGCCAGCAGCTCCACCCTGCACGGGCTCTCGCACATCTTCTCGTACGAGCGGCTGTCGCTGAAGCGCGTGGTCTGGGCGCTTTGCTTCCTGGGCTCGCTGGCGCTGCTCGCCCTCGTCTGCACCAACCGCATCCAGTACTACTTCCTGTACCCCCACGTCACCAAGCTGGACGAGGTGGCGGCCACCAGGCTCACCTTCCCCGCCGTCACCTTCTGCAACCTCAACGAGTTTCGGTTCAGCCGAGTGACCAAGAATGACCTGTACCACGCCGGCGAGCTCCTGGCCTTGCTCAATAACAGGTGGGTGCCCGTGCCTTGAGGTTGGCCCCAGGTGGCATCTGTTGGTCCAGCTCTGCAGCTGGGTGCAGCCAAGAGCCGCCAGGTCCTGCTGATGCTCCTGGGCGTGTGGCTCCCACGTTGGGCTGCCCCAGATGGCTCCAGCACACGCAGCTCCTGTCCCCAGTGTGCAGCACGTGCAACGAGGCCGGGGCCACCATGGGTTCTTGTGGGGCTGTTCCAGCACACCTGGCTCCGTGCCCTGGGTGCCATCCCATGCAGCGAGGTCAGGGGTGCCGGCAGGTGAAGCCACTGAGCATGACCCACGCCCCAGGATGGTGCCATTGCTTGGGCTGTGGAAGCCCCTCACCCATGGCTGTGGCAGCTCCTTGGTGCTGCCAGGCTGCTGTCGAGAGCCTGGTGCACTCCCTGCCCATGCCAACGCCAAGGGGCTTCACCGCTGTCCTCACTGCTGCCCCAGGGAGGGGTTTTCAGCCATGACAGCAGAGCTGAGACCCAGCACGTTCAGCCCATGTCCCAGCAAGGCCACCACCTCACCATGACACCACCAAAGGCACAGGGCAGGTGGCTGGGTGGCCTCAAGCAGGGCTGGTGCTGCTGGACCAGCAGTGGGGCAAGTGGGATGGGTTTGGAACGTGGCCACCGCCCAGCTTCTCCTCACCCATCCTTCTGCCATCTCCCCTTGTGCCTCTGGGCCACTTTGTGCTGTTGGATGCTCTGGAAATGCCACATGCAAAGTGGGACTGTGCTGAGCCCGTGCCAGGCTCAGGGCAGACGTAGCTCCTGGGAACCCCAAATGGCCTTTGCCAGTGGGAGCAGCCACCACGGCCAGGCCTGAGCCTCTCCCTGCTCTTTCCCCCAAGATACGAGATCCCAGACACCCAGACGGCGGACGAGAAGCAGCTGGAAATCCTGCAGGACAAGGCGAACTTCCGAAACTTCAAGCCCAAACCTTTCAACATGCTGGAGTTTTATGACCGGGCTGGCCACGACATCCGGGAGATGCTGCTGTCCTGCTTCTTCCGTGGGGAGCAGTGCACCCCCGAAGACTTCAAAGTGGTGAGTGACCAGCGGGCCCTTCCCAATGCCACCTTTCCCCCATGCAAGGAGGGTGCTTGTCCACCTGTAGCCGCTCCCTCCTCCTCCTCCCAGCTCGGAAAGGACTGGCAGCGCCGTCACTAAGGGGATGGGACAGTGGTTTGGAGGTCCAGGTTGTCCCCAGGAGCACGTGAAGCTCCGTACGGCTCCGTGGGCCGCTCCCACGTGGGCAGAGCTCGTTTGGGCTCTGCGAAAGCGGGGTTGCGCGTGCCGGGCTGGGAGCTGCCACGGCGAGGAGGCTCCAGTGGAAAAGCGGGGAGAGCACGGATGGCCGAACCCCTCGGGAACGCAGGTCCCGCTGGCTCAGTGCTGCGCCCTGCCAGGGAGGTTGTTCTTGTGCTGGTGGATCCAGCGCACAATAAAGCCTTTATCCCCTGCGGCTGCCTGGCCCCATCCAGCTGGGAACGAAACAGTGCTGGCTATATTCGGGTGCTGCCTAATCAATTCGGCAGCCGCCGTGGCTGTTCCCGAGCAGCTCCGGCGTGGAGCCTCTGTCCCTGCGCTCCTTGGGGTCCCCATCCTCGCCACCAGCCCGGGGATGTCCCGCTCGTGTCCCCCGCCGAGCGCGGCTGGGTGTGTGTGGAGCTGCCGCCCGCGTCCCGGCGGCTTTAATCGGCGGCATTAAATTCCCGTGACGGGTTCTTTCCACGAGCAGGTGTCTGTTGTCAGCCATGAGGCGGGATATTTGTTAAATGGAGGCACAAATGTTGCAGCCTGGAGGGGGCTGGATCCCCTCCAGCGGGGCAGGCGAGCGGGGCCTGTGCCCGGTTCCGATTCCGGCTCTTCCCGGGGCACGGTCGCGTTTCCTGCGCCGAACCATCCTCGGGGACCTTCATCCCAGCTCCCCTCCCTGCATCTGCTGGGTTCCAAATCCCCGCGTTCTGCATCCCCTTCGACCGGCAAAAGCCAAACAGGCTCGCAGCTGGTTTGTTGTTCCTGCCTGGATTATTCCTTGCAAGCAGGTTGGGATGATTTAATGGATTTGATTAGAGGAAGCTGGCTCTGTGCTACGTCTCCGTTGCTCTTTGGAGTCCCCTCGCAGCCCGGCACGGGCAGCTCTGTGCGTGGTGGGGCAGGGATGGTGCTGGGATGGGGTCCTGGCACTCTCAGAAGCTTTTAGGGGATTGTTTTAGCAGTAAATTCCTGCTGCTTTGCTGCTCCCTCCGCGGGCTGAGCCAGGCTCGGCGCTGCTCTGGGCCTGGTGGCCCCGGCCAGGCTGGGGGGTGCTGGGGACCAGCCCCTGGGCGTGCAGCACCAGCCCACAGCAGCCTGGTGGGGCCCCACCTTCTCACACAGGGGCTGGGTCCCCTCTGCACTTGGGGAAGCCCCTTCAGTGTCCAGGGATGCTTTTGCATCCAGGGCTGCCCCTGTCCTCTCACTGATCCAGAGGGGATGGAGAGAGATCTCGCCAGGGAGGGTTCGGGGGCTGCCCAGACCCCACAGCCTGGGGCGGATGGGGACAACCAGGGGGTGATGGGGACAGCCTGGAGGTCAGTGGGGCCGGCCGGGGGTCCCGGGGCTGGCTGGGGGTCCCGGGGCTGGCCGGGGGGTGCAATGCCGGCCGCATGCCGATGGCTCCGGCGGCAGCACCGGGGCCGGCCACGCCGCGGTGCCGCCTTATCAGTGCCCGGCAGAAGGGAGGGCTCGGGGCAGCCTCGGAGAATGCAAATGAGGAGCCGAAATACCTGGGGTGACGATGAGGCAGAGGAGGAGCCGCCTCCTGCCCGGGTCCCCCCTCGCGCTGCCGGAGCGGCGGCACCGGGGCAGGGACCCCCCGTGCTGGGGGCACTGCCCGTGTGCCCCCCAAAGCGCCCACCCGGGAGCAGCCCAGGGGGGCTGTGGGCTGGGCTCAGCTCCCCAGGTCAGCTCTCAGCATCGCCTGCAGCCAGGACAGGGTCCCCCAGCACACAGGGCTCGTGCTGGATGCTGTGGGGAAGCCCATCTTGGGATGATGGGAGCTCTTCCCACCTTCTCTTTCATCCTACACCATCACCAGCCACGTCAGGGGTCCCGGCCTTGCTCATCCCCCTCTGTGTCCCCCCTGGCCTGTGTTCCCCAGAGCTGTGTGGGGGTACAGGGACGCTCCTGTGGAGCTGACCAGGCTCAGACTCATCCCATACTGGAGAGTGAACCCTCTGAAAAGACCAGGGGGGACCACTGGCCCACCCCAGCTCTGCCCTGGCTCTCCACAGCCTCTCCAGCACCAGGGTGGTTTTGGTGTCCACCAAAGCTCCCCCGCTGCAGCAGCCCAGGACAGGGACAAGGATGCACAGGGAGGTGCCCTGATCTCCTCCCCTCGGTCCCAAAATCCTGGCATGACCTTAAAGCCTGGAGAGGCAAACACAAAGCTGAGGGGCAAGTCTTGACCCTCCTGAGGACATGGCCCTGAGGGCCATGGGCTGAGCTGTCTCCATCCCCAGGGCTGTGCCCAGAGCCTCCCACAGGGATGGGACAGGCAGGGGACAGACACGTTTACCTTTGCAGGAGGGGGCTCGCCCTCACAGTCGCCCCGTTTCAGGGCCACGCTCCCTGACACCCTCATTAGCAGCTCGGATCGATGTTTCACTCTTCCTACTTCGTTATTTATGAGTTGGAGTCCTCCCTCCGCTGCGGGAACGCGCGGCCCCGCCGGCTCCCTGCTCGCGCTTCCTCCCCGGCCCCGTGAGGTCCCCCCGGAGCCTCGCACATCCGCGGGGATCCGCGCCTCACCCAGCGAGGGGAAGGCCCACGAGTCCTGTCCCTGGGCTCTAAACCCCAGGAATTTTCTCTTCATCCCAGGGAAAAAGGAGAAACGCAGAGGATGAGCTTCCTCTCCACGCCCCGGTGTGGGAATTGTGGCCGCGTGAAACCTCGGGAAGGTGCCCCGTGCTTGGGAAGCCCCTTTTGGGTGGTCGGTGCAGCCGGGGGGGACAGGAGCAGCCGTGCCCGGGGTGGCACGATGTGCTTTTGCAGCTCTTCCTTCTCACACCCCGTGAACCCATCCCAGGGAGAGCCCCATCCCAAGCTCCCTGTCACCGTCCTGCTCTGGGGCACGGTGCTGAGCCTGGAGCCCCGGGCAGCGTGCATGGGACAGCCTCGATGAGCTGGAGAGGATTAAGACCTCTGGACCGTTTCCATGAGGCTCCAGGGCTGAGCTGGCACTTGGGAGAATTGAGTTTGACGTGGAGATCATGCCGCTGCCTTTTGCATTGGATTCTGCATCCTCTGCCCTGGAAACGCCGGGTGCACAGAGAGGGAGCCAAGGAGGGAGCGGGAAGGGTCTGCAGCAGCCCCAGCAAACCCCAACCACGCTCCTCCTCTCCTCCTTCCTCCCATCTCCGGAGCAGTGCAGGAGCTCCTGTGATGGAGAACACATCCTGTTCCCCAAAGCACCCCACTGCTCCCTGCTGAGCCTCCCCACCCTCCTTCTGACCCCACTGCACCTTGGTGAACCCCACTAGACACCCCCAGATCCTGCTGTGCCCCTCAGACCCCGCTAAACCCCGATGGGTGCCCCCCAAAACCTCTCTGCACCCCTGGGCTCCCTGCTCAGCCCTCAGCCTGCCTCTCTCCGGCCAGGGGGTGTTGGAGCTCTGCTCCTGCCACCCCGGGAACACCCCCTGAAAAAAACCCCTTGTGTGGTTCAAACCTGCCCCGTTGGTGGGTGCTGGGGTGTCCTGCAGCACCCGTGGGAACCTGGAGGGATGGGCACGGTAGGACACGCTCAGGAGTGCTCAACCCGGGGGTGCTGCTGGTCCCCTGCTCTCCCCGACCCTCAGCCCCGCGGGATCCAAGCCCCAGCCCTTTCCAGCGGACCCCAAATCCAGCCAGGGCCCCCCGTGGCCCCACACGGCCCTGCGGCAGTCACAAGGCCGGGAGCCCCGTGGCGAGCGGAGCTCCCCCGCGGCGCAGCGTTAGTGGATAATCACGGAGCCGGAGTGAGAAGCATCTCCAGCACAGCTGGAGAGACCGGGCGCGGGAATTACTGATACCCAGACATTTCCTGGAGCTTTTGACAGTTAATAAACAAACCGCATGGGTCCATCTGGCTCTGGAAAAACAACTTGGGGACAGCGTGTGGGCACCAGGCACGGCCACCGGCCCCAGATAGCCCCGTCCTGGTTTGGGGCTGGTTCCCAGCAGCGTTCCAAGCCCCGGCAGTTCCCGCCACGGTCCCCAACGGAGCCGGTTCCTTTACAAATTCTGTAAGACATTCGAGTGATTTATGCAAAACGCTTTTTAAAGCGCCACACAGGCTCCTAAATAACTTATAAGGGTTGGAAACTGCTGGCGTGTATCCGTTGTTTCCGAGCACTGATTCACCTCGGGCGTCCCGGTGGTGCTCCCGGGGGCCCGGCTGAGCATCCTCACCTGGATCATCGGCAAACTCCGCCCGGGCTCATCCCCCGCATCGGCCTCTCCCCGCGGCCGAACAGCAGCAGAGTTTGACCCCGGAGGCTGCCCCGATTTCCAGACGGACGGAGCAAACCCAGCGGGACTTGCGCTGCCTGGCGCGAGATAATCGGAGGTGATGGAGCAGAGGAGCTGCCACGCCCGGGACCGCAGCCCTTTGCTGGTGGTGACTCGGCTCTCCCGGGAAGGGCAGCGGGTTGGGAGCGCCCCGACTCTGTTGTCTGCTCGGAGATTTTCCAGTATCACTGTATTTTGCTCAAAGCAAATCATCCAGAAAGCAGCCGGGAGCTGTTTCGCCCTCGGGCACCGAGCAGAGACACTCACGCGTTGCTCCTCGGCTGCCTCCTTGCCCCGGCTTCACCCAAGCACTCCCAGACCTGGCCAGGCAGGAGGACTGGGGCTGTTTGTGGCTTTGCTCACCCCACACGGACACCAACGTGGACGGGAACTCCTGTGGGAGGCCGGCCGCACTTCACTCTCCCTCTGCAGCAGGACAGCGCTGCCGCGGCACGGCCCCGGCGCCGTGGCTCCGTGGGACCGGCACCACTGAGCCCATCATGACTGATCTCGGCCAAGACGGCGCAGAAGAGGATCAGGAACGAGAGGGATGAGAACACAGCCCTGGCATGGCACAGTGAGAGGCCACCCCATGCCTGCACCTTGCAGCCACTCCGTTAGAGCTGTGAAGGGCACATCCAGCACCTCCGAGCTCTGGAAAACTGTGGGATTAGAGGAGAAGGACTCGTGGGATCGGGATCAGGCTCAGCCAGTGTCATTTAGCTGCTGGCTCTGCCCAGGGGCCGTGCCCAGCCCCAGCAGCTCCCCCTGCACAGCAGCACCGTGCACACCCGGAGGGGTCCCACACCCCCAAAGCTCTGTGCGCACCCGGAGGAGTCACACACGCACAAAAAGCACCTTGCACACCCGGAGATGTCACACCCCAAAGCACTTTGCACACCCAGAGGTGTCCCAGCACACCCCCAGAGCACTTGGCACACCCGGAGGGGTCCCGCACAGCCGGCGGCACCACACGCACCCGGAGGTGTCATGCCAAGAGCTCAGAGCATCTCAGCTTCACCTCTGGCCATTCCTGTTCCTCTTGCAATGCCTTTGCACATGAAGACTCATTAACAAATGAATTATTAATGATTATTAATAAGCTGTAATGGCATCTGTGGCTGCTGGAAGAGATGAGGAGGCTTTCGAGTGGTATCCGACCGCAATGGAGGTGAGAATTTCACAGCTGAGGACAGAGCACCCTGGGCACGGGTGTCCCAAGGGATGCACAGGCTGGAAGCACAGCCCTGGACGACACCAGCGTATGAGGGGCTCCAAGTTGTTCCCCTCAGCCTCCCTTTGGTGTTTTTCCCAGCCCCAGGCTGGGCAATAGCAAGGTTCTCTCTGAGGATTCCAAAGGACCTGCCCAGGAACCTCCTGGTGCCATTTTCCCTCTCTCCCTGATGTCAAGCAGGGAGAAGCTGGGCTAGAGGGTGCAGATCCCCCAGCCTCTGGAGCCACAGATCTCCACAGGGAGACCAGGAAATTAACTGTCTCATGGCCTTTTGCCTCAGTTTAATTTCTCTGGCTGTTTAGAGCTGCCTGTGTTTTATCGCCTGTGGAGCTTGGCCGGGGCTCCCGAGGCAGCGCTGCAATTCCTGCTCCAGCCAGGGCTCAAGGAGCTCCTCACCGGCTCTTATTTATTTATACAGCCCCGACGCTTGGATATTATAACCAATTATTTATTTTTGGAGGGGTTTTTTTTCCATATGGAGGGTTTGGTGTGTTTGCATCCAGGCTCTTACCTCAAGGACAGAGCTGGGGCAGGGTGTTCCCACCCACTCTGTGATTTATCAGGGATTTTAAACCCCTGCTGTCCTGGCAGGGACAGGGACACCCTTCCAGAGCCGCCGCATGCCGGGGCTGTGTGACTGCTCTGCTCGGATCAGATTAGATTTGAAAAGCGTGATACGTGCGGAGCCGGAGCGAGCGAGCGCAGCAAGGAAACCAGACCGGAACACCGTGGGTTTTTCCCCCCTCCAATAAAACCGCCGGCTCGAATCTGCCTGCATGAACCGCCTGAGCGATTGTGAAGGATGTCGGAAAAAATCGCAACCTGCTCACGGGTAATTCGTGACCGGCAGGAAACACGGGAAGGCGGCGGGATAAAGGTCCGCAGGAATAATCCCGGGTGCACGGGAATTAGCGACACCTCGGCAGCGTCCTCCGCGTCCTGGCGGAGCCCTGGTGACCCCTCCGCGGCACAAAGGGACACTGCCGGCGGGCAAATCACCGGGAAGCTCTCAGCAGTACAAACTGGTTCAATTATAGGAGCGTAAACAGATCCTGGAGAGGAGGATGCGGCGGCTGCGGAGCCGTCACGGCGGATCACAGCCGAGGCTCCGGGGATGACACGCTCGACTGCCCACGGAGCTGCGGGGGGGTCCCGGTTGATGCCCCCGAGACTCCGGGCCAGCGTGGCTGCAGGTGGCCTCAGCAGCGCCCGGGGCAGCAGCACCGGCACCCGGCAGGGCTGGCTGGGAAGAGCTTGCCCAGGAAAGCTTTCAAAGATTAATAGAGTTTAAATGGAAGCGTTTGGAGAGGAGATAAGGCTCATCTGATATGAAATCATATGGAACAACGGGATCCAGGGAGGCCCCGGCTCTATAATGAAGTCCACTTAGCACATTACTCACCATAATGTGCTTTTTATTAAAGTCCCGTGCTGCAGGTGCTGAGTCTGCAGCCGGGAGCACGGGGCTGGAATGGCACAGGGGCCTGGAGTACCGCGCCCCGCCACCAGAAGCAGCCGGCGTGCGGCGTGGAAAAGGCACCTTTGGCTTCCTGTTTCCCATCCCTGTTTGATCCAGGGATGCGACTCCGGCATCGCCGGCGCCGCGGCATCACCGCTCCCCGCGGCTGGGGCTGGTGGGCCCGCGGGGACGGGGTGGAGAGGAGGCGGAGGTGGGGAATAATACAGAGGAAAAACTCCTTTTTAATCATCAATTTTTCTGCATTAGAATGTGACATGCTAATCCACTGTGAAGCGTCTAATCTGGGGGATAAAGGGCCGGATAACACAAGCTGCGCCCGGCTTGGCTGGCGGAGCGAGCCGAGGCAAGGTGGCAGCATCTGATAAGGGGTGCAGGATTAGTCCCGGCACAGATCCCGCCTGCCCGGGCAATCCCACCTTGCTTGGCTGCCTCTGCTCTGTCTCTCGCCAGGGTCAGGGAGGGATCTGCAGCCCTGGAGCCGTCCCAGAGCGGCTCATCCCGCCCGGAGCGGCGGTGGCAGCACTGCCGGTGCCTCCACCACCATCTTGGCAGCTCTGGGAGCTGCAAAGCTCATCCCTGGGCCAAGACACGTGGAAAAACCTCATTTTTCTCCCTTTCGAGTCGCACAGCCGGCTGCGTGGCGGGAGCAGGACAGCCCAGCTGTGGGGTCTCCATCCGCCCCAAATGTCCACCCCCACGTGCTGCTCTGGCTGCCGCGGGGCCGCACCTCACGCCAGCCCTTCCCAGCAGCCAGCTCCGACCTCCGGGCACCCCCAGGGATGACGTGGGCAGCTCAGCCCCGGCTCAGCCAGTCTTTGGCAGGGACGGGCAGTGCCCGTCACAAAACCGAGCGGGTCCAGCTCCCGGGGCGCTTCCTGCGACAGCCTCCCCGGGGCTCGGAGACCTGGGATAACAGAGCTTGCAATGTTGTTTTCTCCTCGCCTCCTCGGGGATTGGTTTATCTCTATGAATAACTCCATCCCGGCTTTGATCTCCTCTGCCATTAAAGCGTGACAGGCTGTGAAATGTGCTGTTGCTGCCGTCAAATCCCGCTCCCGCTTCCCCCCCGCCGCCTCCGTGCTCCCCCGCTCCGGGGAACCTCCTTCCCCGGGCCCGTGAGGAGCTGCAGAGCAGCGAGCGGGGCCGAACCGCGCCCGGGACGGTGGCCAAACACGGTGCTGGAGGCAGGAAAAACCCATCTCCTTCTCCCATCCCACATCTCTCACCGGGGCGGGGAGGAGGGCACGGAGCTTCCCCGGTGCCAGCGCCGGGTCGGGCGTGGCGGCATCATCCCAGCACCCGCCGCGGGGGCTGATGTCACGGCTAATTATAGCATCCCCCGTCCCTCGCCCCCGCCAAAGCTTTACCTGAGAGAGGGTAAAAATAACTCCTGGCGAGGGAGGAGCTGGAACGAGCCCAAGGACTCCTCCAGCATCTCCAAAACTTGAACAAACCGGGACCGCACCCCCCTGCCTGCAACACGCGGCCGCGCTTTGTCCCCATTGTGGGGGTCAGGACGCTCTCCCCTTGGCGCTGGTGCCACCGTGTTCCGGGCTGCGGCCGTCCCCGGTCACCTTCACCCCGGCTCGGGTGTCGCCGCTGGGACAGGTGCTGGTAACCGGAGCCGGGCCGTGCTCCATCCTCCCGCCCCGCGCGGCCGCCGGGAACCAGCCCTTGCGCTCCCCGCGAGCTGTTTAAGCCGAGCGAGGCAGGTTAATGGCCCCAGTCGATGATGGAATGTTTTCATTACAGCATCTTTCTCGCTCTCTCCCTGCTGCAATTGCTCCCAGGAAGACACACTAAACCTCCCCGCGCCGAGGGAGCGGATCGGCCCCTCGCTCGCACCATCAGGGACTGGCTGATGGCCCCGGCAAGCACCGCTCACCTGCCCGAGCCCTGCCGGGCTAAACAACCCGTTCAGCCTGAAATTCCTTAATTCCATTTCCCTTCTTCTCTCCCCGCTACAATCACGGCACAGGAACTCAGTCCCAGAGCTGGGAGCAGCAGAAATCTCACCCCAACCCCAGACAGCTCCTACCTGCTCCTCTCCAGTGCCAGTCTGTGTGGGATCAGCCCCGTGTGCTCCCAGTCTGCTCCCACAGGGCTGAACCAGCCCAGCTCTCCCAAACCCCCTCCCAGGTGCATCCCTGATGCTGTTCCAGCCCAGCCCTGCCCTGCAGCTGCAGCTCATCCCCATCAGGTGTCCACAAGGCACCTGTGACCTGGCCCCTCATGTCCTGGTGGCTCCCAGCCACCCAACTCACCTTCCTGACCCTCTTAGGAGAAGTTTTCATCTCAGATTCTCTGGGATGCTCCCAAAAGGTGCAACCTTGATCTTGGCTCGATGAAATTTCATCCCGTGGCTCTGGCGCTCGTCCCCAAGGTCATCCACCCTTTCTCCAGGTCCCCAAGTGGCATCTGCCGGTGTCCCTCTTACACAAAGGGCCCCACTGAAGGGAATAGTGAGCTTGGGGAGCCCCAGGATGGGGCAGCCCACTGTCACATCGTGGATCACTGCCGCTGGCAGAGATCCCCAGGATTCCACTGGCATCACCTGCCCAGGAATCTCAGATAACTGTGCTGGTATCAGATCAGATTTTTACCGAGTTCCTGACTGATTTGTTCTCCCAGTTTGTGGTGTTTGTCTGCACCGGGATGTGCTCAGGGACCGGGAACCCCGCAGGGTGCATGGGGAAGGAGACACAGCAGCTGAACAGAGGGGCTGGGGTGAGTTTCTCCCACCCAGGCAGCAGCCCAAACCTCCCATCCAGCCCCTGCCCATCCAAGTGCTGCCGGATTTAGATTCTCCCCCCGGGCCGGTGATGGCGGTGCCGGGATGGGGCTGGAGATTGCTCTGTGGTCTCTGGATGCTTTTATGAAGTGCTGAGTACGGGAAAACAGCAAACCACGAGAAGGGGCTGCGCTGCTGCAGAGAGGAGACGCCCGTGCTCCTGGCAGCCGCCGGCTCCATCCCAGCATCCTGCACCGGAGCTGCTTCCCCCCGGGGACGCCCAGCCCGGCCGGTTCATCCAGGCAGCACGAGGCCTGGATGCCATTCCTCGGGGGAAGAGGTGGCTCCCTGTGCCCCGCTGGGATCCGAAGCACGAGGTGACACTGCCTGGGCTCTGCAGAAGGACTCACTGCCTGAACAGCACCCAAATCCTGCCCAGACCAGCCCTGCTCGGAGGAGGATGGATCTCACACCACTCGGAACGTTGGACTTGCCAGATTCTCACAGCGGGATGAGCCTGCAGGGATGGGCACTGCCAGGGCGGGAGGAGCATCGTAGGAGCCTGAGGACACCACAGCATCCTTCCCCCCGCCTGGACCAGCACCGAACCAGGACAGTATCACCGGCATTTTGGGAAAACCTCTGGCTCCAGCTGCCCTGAGGACAGAGAGCGCAGAGAGCCTGGCATACGGCGGCTCTGGGGACAGCCGGGGACGCAGCGGGGAGGGCCTGGCTGGAGCAGCCGCTTGGGCTGCCAGGGCCAGACCACGCAAGGACGGCGGGCAGGGCGTGGGGACGCAGCACCGGGTACCTGCGCAGGCACACGCTGCGTGCCCCCAACCTGGCAGCCCCTCGGGCCCCCAGGCAGCGTTGGGAGCTCCCACGGCGCTTCTGGAGCCGGAGATGTCTCTGCTCTGTCCTGGCAGCTGTAACCGGCCGGTCCCGGGGGGCCCGGGGAGCCCGCGGAACCGCCCCTCGCTCCTCCTCCCCTCCTTCTGCTCCTCATATACCCTCCTCGCTCCGGCCCCTCCGAGCATCCCTCTGCTCCTCTCCCTCGCTCCCGCTCGCCTCACTCCTTTTCCCCTCGCCGTTTCTGCTCTCTGAACTTGCCCCTTCCCCCTCCCCTGCTCTCCCCAGCCCCTCTCCGCAGAGGAACTGACTGAAGACCCCCAGGCTGTGGCAGGGCGGGGGCCGGGACCCCCAGACCAGAGCCAGGACCTCCACACTACAGCTGGGACCCCCAGGCTGGGCAATGCCTCTCCAGATATTCTGCACCATCTCCTTCTCCAGTGAGGAAGGACCAGAAGATGCTGCAGCCACTGGGAAGGGAGAAGACGGAGCAGACGAGTTCCTCTATGGGCAGGAGGAGGACGAAGACGACGAGGAGGACACGGGGGCAACCACGGACTTCGTGGCCTTTGCCAGCAGCTGCACCCTGCACGGGCTGAGCCACATCTTCGTGGAGGGCAGCCTGGGCGCCCGGCAGGCGCTGTGGGCGCTGGCCTTCCTCCTCTCCCTCTCCGTCTTCCTCTACCAGGTGGCCGACCGCATCGCCTACTACCTGGAGTACCACCACGTCACGCTGCTCAGCGAGGAGGACAGCCCCGAGATGACCTTCCCCGCCGTCACCTTCTGCAACATCAACCGTGTGCGGCTCTCGCAGCTCAGCCACGACGACTTGCTCTACCTGGCCCCCCTGGTTGACTACGAGCCTGGGATGGAGCTGGGCTTCACCCCGGCCCAGCCCGGCCCCTGGGAGGAGGACGAGCCCCTGAATTTGTACGGGTTTTTTAACCGCACTTGCCACCAGCTGGAGGACATGCTGCTGAGCTGCAGCTACCGCGGCCAGCGCTGCGGCCCCGGGGACTTTGCGCCGGTGAGTAGCCCCCAGGGTGGCCCGGCACGGGGAGCAGCTCCGGAGCGGACCGGTGTCGCATCGGGCACGGCAGGTGACGCTGCCCTTGGAGCTTGCTCGGGGACAGGCTGATATTTCAGCCCCGTCTGCCAGAGCTGGGGATGGCACCGGCCATGGAGACCCGCTGGCTGGACACGGAGAGTATCCCCGGGGCTGTGCTTGCTAGGGAGGTGCCTGGCACCTCCGTCCTGGTGGCACCAGGGCTCGTGGGGCACCGTGTGGTCTGAGCCCTCTGCCCTCACGTGCCCCTTGCCCAGGCTGGCAGCAGCTCCGTGGCGTTGGGGCCGCGCCGGCTGCCGGAGGCGAGAGCTGGAACGGCCGAGGAGGGATGGGGGGGTCCAGGATCCTGTCCAGCCCTGTCCTCTGCAGGGTTGGAGGAGGCACCGGTGCAGGCATCAGGCTGAGTGCCACCACCTCGGGGTGCTGCTGTGGGCGCTCTGGGGCCGAGGTGCTGTAAATCTGCAGAGTCTCCTCTGAGTCCATCTCTGTGGGAACATCTCCTCCTCCACCAGGGCCAAGATGGACGATTCCAACCCTGAGAGATCCCGTGGGTCAGGAGCCCGGGTTGGACCGTGCCCAGGCTGGGATGGCTGAGTTTTGGGGCTGGGGACGCTCTCCTGGCTCCGTGCTGTGGCTCCACACAGAGGGGCCTCAGCCTCAGCCCTGTGTCCTCTCCTGCAGGTCTTCACCCGCTACGGGAAGTGCTACACCTTCAATGCGGGGCAGGATGGGAAGCCTCGGCTTATCACCATGAAGGGGGGCACTGGCAATGGCCTGGAGATCATGCTGGACATCCAGCAGGACGAGTACCTGCCAGTGTGGGGGGAAACAGGTAACCCAGCTCCCCAGACCACATATCCACATCCCTGAGGCTCCCTTCTCTTCCCTCCTTCCATTTCTCATCACTTCTGGTCTTTTCTTTCCCTTTTCCTCCTTGTCTTTGCTCTTTGCCATGGCAACTCCCCATCGTTTAGACACGCAGCCATCACTTGTTTATAAATAGAGGCAAATTCTTTCCCTGCCACGCTCCTGGGTGTGGCGCAGGGGGGTCGGGGCGGAGGGGGCAAGGACATGGTGCAGCAAACAGATGGACAGATGGATGGACACGTGGATGAATGACTTGGCCCAGGGGAGGCGTGGGAGGCAGAAGTTGTGGTCCCTCTCACGGCAGGCTCGGCACAGCCCCTCGGAGCAGGGGCAGTGCCGTCCTCCCCCCGCTTCTCCCTGCCACAGATGAGACCTCGTTCGAAGCCGGGATCAAGGTGCAGATCCACAGCCAGGACGAGCCCCCGCTGATCGACCAGCTGGGCTTCGGGGTGGCTCCCGGCTTCCAGACCTTTGTGTCCTGCCAGGAGCAGCGGGTAGGAACTGGGCAGGTCTGGGATGTCCCCTCCCACCCTGCGCTGCGGGAGCAGAGCCTCCTCACCGTGCCCCTGTCCCCACATCGGATGGAGAGGAGGACCCGCTCCTGGGGACCAATGCCACCGGGGCATCTGTCCCCTGCCACGCTGGGGGCCGGGAGGGCTTCTCTCCTCACTCCTGGCTTCTCTCCCCTCGCAGCTCATCTACCTGCCGCCTCCCTGGGGCGACTGCAAGGCCGTGGCGGGCGACTCGGAGTTCTACGACACCTACAGCATCACGGCCTGCCGGATCGACTGCGAGACGCGGTACCTGGTGGAGAACTGCAACTGCCGCATGGTGCACATGCCAGGTGAGCCCCGCGCCCGGCCCCGGCCCCGGCCCGGCCCTCCAGCGTGGTCCCACCTGGAAAACCTGCTCTGTGTCTCCCCAGGCGATGCCCCTTACTGCACCCCGGAGCAGTACAAGGAGTGCGCGGATCCGGCCTTAGGTGAGGCTGCCCGGCCCCGCGGGACGGAGCTGCGGGTGTTGGGTTTCTCCGCCTCTCCATCCCCCTCTCTCCCTTGCGCAGATTTCCTGGTGGAGAAGGACAACGAGTACTGCATCTGCGAGATGCCCTGCAACATGACCCGCTACGGCAAAGAGCTCTCCATGGTCAAGATCCCCAGCAAGGCCTCGGCCAAATACCTGGCCAAGAAGTACAACAAGTCGGAGCAGTACATCGGGTAACGCGCTGCGGCCGCGGCGGCGGGGCAGCGTCCGGTGCCTCCATCCCAAACCTCAGCCTGATGCCGCTTCTGTCCCGCGCAGGGAGAACATCCTGGTGCTGGATATCTTCTTCGAAGCCCTGAACTACGAGACGATCGAGCAGAAGAAGGCGTACGAGGTGGCCGGTTTGCTGGGTGAGTGCTGGTGGCTGTGGGGAGCTCTGTGAGTGTCCCCAGCCAGAGTCCCCCAGCGAGGCGGTCTCGTGCTGGCCCTGTCACCACGGCCCTGTTCCCGAGGCACCGGGATGTGCTGACAGCGTGGATGGGGAGCAGGGTGGATGGGAGCAGGTGACCACTGCCATGACCAGGCACCAGTCACAGCGGTGACAAGTTCTGCCCCTTTCCCTGCTCCCTCTGCCACCCAGCTCTGGACTCAGGCCGCCCTGGTGGCTTCCCTCTCCTCCGCAGGTGACATCGGAGGGCAGATGGGGCTGTTCATTGGGGCCAGTATCCTCACGGTCCTGGAGCTGTTCGACTACGCCTATGAGGTGAGCGTCTCCTCCATCCCACAGCTGTGCTTGTGTGGGACATGGGGACATGGGGAAGAGCCAGCCCTGAGCCCCACGGTGCTGAACTGTGGCTCTGGCAGGTGATAAAGCACCGGCTGTGCCGGCGGGGCAAGTGCCGCAAGAACCACAAGAGGAACAACACAGACAAGGGCGTCGCGCTGAGCATGGACGACGTGAAGCGCCACGTGAGTGCAGGGCTCAGCACGGTGCCCTCTGCTTGTCCCCTCCTGCTTGTCCCGTCCTACTTGTCCCGTCCTGCTTGTCCCCTCCTGCAGCTCGGGGGCTGCCAAAAAGCTACCGTTTTGGGGAGTGCTTGGGAAAGAAGCAGAGGGGCCGGACAGAGATGCTGTAAGGGGGGATGGCACTGGGTCTGTGCACAGACCTGGATGAAACCAGCGACCCCAACATCCCGTTTATCCTGCAGAATCCCTGTGAAAGCATACGGGGCCACCCAGCAGGCATGACGTACGCAGCCAACATCCTACCTCACCACCCGGCCCGGGGCACCTTTGAGGACTTCACCTGCTAACCGACGTCTGGATGTACAACCTGAGCTACCAAAGCCCTGCGAGAGCTGCCCTTCTCCCCGCCGGCGCCAGCGGAGAGACACATCTAAGGGGGCCTTTGCTCCTCGGCACGGTGGGACACGGACAAGAGCGACGGCCTCGGATTTCGGGGCGGGCAGTGGGGGTCGGCCGGACCCCGGCGCGGCCCCCGCGGCAGCTGCTCTGCGCCTGCCCTGCTCCTTCAGAGACTCCAGGACGCTCCAGCCCGGCCGTCCCGCGGAGCGGGAGCGACACGCACAGTGGGCCAGGGCACGGGCCTGCCCCGGCTCCCCCTTGGCGCCCCTCGGCCTTTTTAACTAAAACCCAGAAGCCAAGAAGAAGCAGCCGTTCGGCCGCAGTCTCCATCCACAGCCCTGTCCGTCTGTCCTCCGTCGTCTCCATGCTCATCCTACCCCAACGCCTTGGCCGCGCTTGCTGGGCCCCCTGTGCCTGGTGGGGGGACCGTGGAGGAGCCCCCGGCGTGCCCGGCACAGGGCAGCAGGCCGGGAGTGCCCGGAGAGCGCCTCTGTCCCCCGGGACGGGCAGCCCAGCCTTGCCCGGGCGCTCCCGGCACGAAGACGCGGCTCCTCCACCTGCCCTGAACGTCTTCCTTGGCCCCTGCCCCGGGATCGGCCCCGGGAGCACCCGAGGGGGCTCAGCTGGGAGGTGCCACCTCGGCTCTGAGGACACCGGGCACTGTCCCCTCCCCGCCCACCCCTCCCGGGCTCTGGGCAGCCTGGCCAGTTCCAGCACTGCCCTGCAGCCCGTCCCGTCCCCAGGGAACCCTGTGGCCCCAAACCCAGAGCCATCCTCGGGGAGAAAGGCAGAAGGAAACCCCTGGCCCCATTTGGCTGCAGCCCCCAGCCCGGCCCAGCCGGGGACACCCCCTTGGCACCGCCGTGGCTGGGTGGGCACCCCTGGGGGCTCACAGGGGGCTTTGGGGCCGCAGCTCCAGCCCCGCTGAGCCCCCCACAGCCGCTGCCCTGGGGGGTTTGGGGTGTCTGTGGGTTCCCAGGGCCGCCGCTGCCCCTGCCCAGCACAGCCCTGCCCTGGCCAGGGCTCTGTGGCCACCGAGTCGCTGCCCCCCGGGCCTGCCAGCACCCACCACTCCCCTCTGGGGTCCCCTTTTGGCCCCCCCAGCCCGTCTGCCAGCCCCCAGGCCAGAGCCCTCCCCGGGCCCAAGTGCTACTTATCTTTAAGAGCTTTTGCAATAAGTCTTTTTAGTAATTTTTTGTTTCTAAACTGCAGTTTTGGTTTTATTCTTGTCATTTTTATTCTTATTATTTGCTTCCTGACCAAAATTAGGAACTGGGGGGTCAGTCCTTTGTATCCAGCGATCACCCAAAGACGACGGGTCGGCCACATCCATAAATTTTCTTATGGATTTCTCCTGACGTTTCATCGCGTTTCATTTATTTATTTATTTTCTTCCTTTCTCTTTCCCATTCAAGCTTTTAAAGATGGGGCTGGGATTTGACCTTGAGGCTCACCTGTTGAAGAAAACGCTTTTTTGTTATTATGTCATCGGCATTTTATATTTCTTATATATAATATATATGACCATATATATATGTGTACATATATATATATATCTATATGCATCATGCCAGTGTAGATACCCATCCAGTAGCATTTAGGCCTTGTTCTTGTGCCATTATTTTTTTTTTTTTTTTTTCTGTTACTGATCTCTGAATGCCTTCAAGTGTATAAAGTGTGGAATTCTCTCCGGTATCTGTACTATGTACACACATTTTCATAGGAAGCACAATAAGATGACAGATGCATTGTACATCAATACCTGCTACTCTTAACAACGGTGATATAAAGAATGATATAAACGATATAACTCCCCCACGCCGAGCCTTTCTCTCTTGCTCAGCTGCTGGAAATGCTCCCCCGAGGAGGCAGGTGGGGACGGCTTCATCCCGGGATGCTCCTGGAGCCGGAGGAAAGGGAGAGGGAGGAAAAAGCTTTGGGCCAGGCTTCGGTGCCGCCTGGGACGTGCAGAGCGTCCCCTGGGCTGGGCTGGGCTGAGCCTCCCCTTGGTGGGTGCTCCGGGTGCCTCAGCGAGCTCCAGCCCCGCTGCCTTTCCTTGGGAGCTCATCCCGAGGGACTCGGGGCTGGAGGAGGGAGCTGCCTGCTGCTCCCAAGCAGGGAGAGGAGAATTAACACACACAGAGCTGTTAATCCCTGACAGCTCCGACACCTCCGTGGTTTGGGACCCACCTGAGGTCCAACAGGAGTCACCGGGTGGAATTTTACCCCGGCAGGGGCCCTGGGAGCACGACCCAAATATAAACGCACCTTTTGTCCTAAAAATTTCCAGCCACAAAGAGCAAAAGTAACGACGGAGCGGATCCAACGCTGGGCATCCGAAAAAAGCCCTCGGGACTCCATGGAGACTGAATAATAGGGAGTGGGAGCGGGCAGGGAACGCTGAAATGCCAACACGCGTTCCCCCCGGGCTCCCCCCGGTCCCTTGGCTCCGACCCCGTCCCCGCGGCTCCTGGAAATGGCAGAGGAGCGTTTTGCATCTCAACTAGAACGGCCTCACCCCGCTCCGCTGCTTCCCGGCCGCAGCTGGAGCTGCAAAGGCCACGGGGTGGGATCTGAAGGAGAACGGCCGGGCCGGGAGGGCGTTAATGAAGCCGATTAATCACGGCCGGAGCCGTGGCCGCTCCCTCCCCGCGGCATTCCCGGCGCTGCCCCCGGGCTCCGGGAGCTGTAATCCCGTCCCAGCTCCCGCTGGACCTGCCGGCCGTGCTGGGAGCAGGTCACCCTGCCCGTCTGTCCCTGCCCGGCTCTCCGAGGGCTCCGGGAGGGCTGGGAGGAGGTGTCCGAGCCCCCCGGGAATGGCAGCACGGCGCTGCCGTTCCCGTGGGAACGCGGCAGGTACCGGGCAGGGACCACCGGGAGCGGATCGTGCATGGGACGTGCAAAAGCTGCTCCTTCCAGGCACGAAACTCCAGCGTGTCCTGGTCCATCAGGGGGCTGGGAATATCAGCCTGGTCGGCATCCAGGGCTTCAGGCTGTTTGGGATCTGGGGACCTTCAGCCTGTTTGGGATCCAGGGAGCCTCACCCTGTTTGGGATCCAAGGAGCCTCACCCTGATCAGAATC
>VZTH01003106.1:7317-17692 GCA_013397815.1 Aleadryas rufinucha | reverse complement strand
CCCCACTGTGCCAAAGCCCCCAGTTTGCTACGTGTCTATTTTGAAAACACCAAATGATTGTTGGCTCCAAGCGTTAAATATTGCTGCAGGTCTGGCAGTGGATTGCAGGGCTTTTAATTTCCAAAATTAGGCATTTTCACCTTCAGGTGAAATCCAAAATCTGGTCTCCACTGAAGCTTTGCATTCATTTCTTTGAAATTCAGATTCCAAGAGCCCAGAAGGATTCTCTGGAGCGGATTACAATTATTATAAATTACTATAAATTACTATAATTACTATACATTACTATTAATAATTACTATTTATATTAATATATAATAATGAATATTATACAATCATTAATAATATAATATATACAATAATAGGTCATCATCAATATTAATTATTAATAATTTCTATTAGTAATTGCTAATTAATTACTATTACAACTACGAACTCCCCAAAATCACCTTTTCCTCTATAGATTCCAGGTCAGAAGGACACAATGAACTTCCTGGTGTGCTAAAACGTTGAGCTCTGAGCTATTAAATCACCGTCTCCGCAGCCTAATCACAGCAGGTGGTTTGTTGGAAGCTCAGTAGAATTAATTTTGTCTTTTCTGGTCTTGAGGTAGGAGAGTTCAAAGCCTGGGAACCCACTCCGAGTTACCGAAGCAGCTGCTTCCTTGATTCCCCAGGCCCTGTGGTCCAAGCCCACAGCCCTGAGGCTGCTCTGCTCGGGGTAAGAAGCCTCAAAAGCAGCTCAGGTATTGCTCAGGTTGGAACAGCCTGACCTCTAAATTTGACTGCGGATCTGTGACAGACCATAGGGCTGGAAATGTGCTGCAGAGCCCTGAAAAACCCCCAAGGTGCTGCTGGACCTTTACAAGTGGCTGAGTTTTGCATTTCTTGGTCTGCAAATGCCTCAGTGAGAGCTGCTNTTGGAATTAGAAAGGATGAAGTGGATTTAATACAAAATTCAATCCCTATGGTATCACATCTGTATTTTCAGTTTCTTCCATTTTTAATGTGTGACTCTAAATTTTGCTACCTCTCTCTATGGCTTCCCTAAGCTGCAAAATTTGTCTTAAATCTTCACACCTGTTTATACCTATATAAAAAATTATATCTACAACAATCAATAAAGATTTGGTGTTTGAAGTCTCATTTAAAAGCACAGCTGAGAGGAGCATTCATCACTAAAATGTCAAAAATGAAAATCCAAGCATAAATGTACATATATTTTAATTAAATAGGACAATCAATGTAATATAAAAGGGCACAGAGTGACTTGGCAGAACTTCCCCATGTTGGAGATTTCTGTTCTTTGCTCTGAAGTGAAAATGGTTGATTTTAAACAAGCAAAGGAAAGAAAACTTCCAGTTATTTTCCATAAAACTCCCAATTCCGTTATGAAATTCACTGCCCCACAGACAATCCTAGGATCAAACTCTCATTCCCAGTTTCCTGGTCACTCTTGATTCATCACCCAGATATTTAAGAGCCAATCCATGGGAATATCACTGGAATTCACCTTTGTTAAATTGGGATCAGATTTTGGAATTTGTAGCTGAAATCAAACAGAGTTTGAGCCAAGCTGCCCTTGCTTCACACCAATATAAAGGAGCTTGAGAGTTGCCTATTTTTTGTCTTTTAAATTATCTCATCCTAAACTAAATCAGAACTCGGCTCTTAATCTCAAGGCACTCCAGCACATCAACATCAAACCCACAGGAGTTATTGAGAATTTGCTCTGATAAAATGAGATAACTCTGATATTTTTCGCTGATAAGAGAACTCACACTGATAAAATGAGGCCCAGGTGCTGATTTACATCAGAAACCTCTGAAAATGTCTCCCAGGGACGCTGTGCTGTACAAACACTGCAAGCAGCAAACAAGTTTTGATCCCTGCTGCTGCTTCACCTGCGTAACGAGAAAAAAATTAACCCTGTGGTTTGGTGGTGTCTTAGGGCTCTCTCTAAACCTCCCAGCCTGTTTAAGATAAAAGGGCTTCGCTCTAATTACTCATATTCCTGAGTATTTGACATTCACGCTGCACAGTGGTTAACAGGAGCTGTTGAGGAACAGCTATTACTCACTTCTTGTGTCTCAGTGGGAAATAACGTGGTCTGCTGATGAAAGGAGGCACAAAAGGAGCAAACAGCAGAACCCGATGACCTGTGGCAGCCACTGCTGGAGGAATGAAAGCTTCAAACTCAAACTCAAACCAAAACTGACTCAGAAACAACCCCACTGTGCCAAAGCCCCCAGTTTGCTACGTGTCTATTTTGAAAACACCAAATGATTGTTGGCTCCAAGCGTTAAATATTGCTGCAGGTCTGGCAGTGGATTGCAGGGCTTTTAATTTCCAAAATTAGGCATTTTCACCTTCAGGTGAAATCCAAAATCTGGTCTCCACTGAAGCTTTGCATTCCTTTCTTTGAAATTCAGATTCCAAGAGCCCAGAAGGATTCTCTGGAGCGGATTACAATTATTATAAATTACTATAAATTACTATAATTACTATACATTACTATTAATAATTACTATTTATATTAATATATAATAATGAATATTATACAATCATTAATAATATAATATATACAATAATAGCTCATAATCAATATTAATTATTAATAATTTCTATTAGTAATTGCTAATTAATTACTATTACAACTACGAACTCCCCAAAATCACCTTTTCCTCTATAGATTCCAGGTCAGAAGGACACAATGAACTTCCTGGTGTGCTAAAACGTTGAGCTCTGAGCTATTAAATCACCGTCTCCGCAGCCTAATCACAGCAGGTGGTTTGTTGGAAGCTCAGTAGAATTAATTTTGTCTTTTCTGGTCTTGAGGTAGGAGAGTTCAAAGCCTGGGAACCCACTCCGAGTTACCGAAGCAGCTGCTTCCTTGATTCCCCAGGCCCTGTGGTCCAAGCCCACAGCCCTGAGGCTGCTCTGCTCGGGGTAAGAAGCCTCAAAAGCAGCTCAGGTATTGCTCAGGTTGGAACAGCCTGACCTCTAAATTTGACTGCGGATCTGTGACAGACCATAGGGCTGGAAATGTGCTGCAGAGCCCTGAAAAACCCCCAAGGTGCTGCTGGACCTTTACAAGTGGCTGAGTTTTGCATTTCTTGGTCTGCAAATGCCTCAGTGAGAGCTGCTGAATAATCACAGAATCGGAAAATAATGAAGTTTTCGCAGTGTTTGCTCCATTTCAGTTGTTTCTGCACCCAAGAAATCTGACCTGTCCCACCGTGGCTCAATGCAAGATATTCATAAATTTGGGGGTTTTTTCCCACTGGGAAAGGACTTTCAAGAAATCCTTTTTCTTCCCCTGTTTTATTTCATAGTTTGGGTGGAAAGTGTTGACTCTGGGACAGTGCAGAAACAGTGGAATCAGAGATTTGAGTATTTCAGCCAAAAACTGAAATCAGCTCTGGAGTCTTCAGGATAGGAAGGAGTGGAGCTGCTGGAGCCAGTCCAGAGGAGGCACCAGGATGATCAGAGGGATGGAGCAGCTCTGGGAGGAAAGGCTGGGAGAGTTGGGATTGTTCAGCCTGGAGAAGAGAAGGTAAACTAATCGTGGCCTTCTGAAGGAGCTCCAAGAAAGATGGAGAGACAATATCCAAGGGATGGAGGGACAGGACACAGGGAATGGCTTCCCCCTGCCAGAGGGCAGGGATGGATGGGATATTGGGAAGGAATTGTTCCCTGGGAGGGTGGGGAGGCCCTGGCACAGGGTGCCCAGAGCAGCTGTGGCTGCCCCTGGATCCCTGGCAGTGTCCGAGGCCAGGCTGGGCAGGGCTTGGAGCAGCCTGGGACAGTGGAAGGTGTCCCTGCCCATGACAGGGGTGGCACTGGATGGGCTTTGAGGTCCCTTCCAGCCCAAACCATTCCATGATTCTGTGATTCTGTAAAAATTCAAAATAATTCAGATCTCAGTATTTTCACATAATTTCTGCTTATTTTTTAAAAACAACCAAACCTCTCCTTGGAAAGCCAATTAAGTCAGAAAAACAACCTGGAGCATTTTACAAACAGCTTTAGTTGTTCCTTCAGTTTCAGCACCCATTTGTTGGACCCTGCTCCAGGAACACAGAACACGAATAACTGAATTATTCTGCTCCCCCATGCCATTTCTTTGCGATATCTGAGCTCTTTCATTGAGATCAAACGATGCTGAGAGAGGCTGGAATTCCCCTGAGCTGATTAATGCCAACAAACCCAACCTAGCCAAAAGCTCCTGACGCTGCCCCTCTCTGAGATCACGCTCGAGCACAATCACAGGGCACAGATTGCAGGAGCAGCCCCTCCATATCAGACCTGTGTCATTTAAAATATCACCTATAAGGTCATTGGTAATATCATTGATAAGAAAGGAGAGCACACACAAAGCCTTTGTGCCCCTCAGCAGCACAGAGGGCAGGGATGAACCTGGCAGTTCCTGGGATATTCCCAGCAGCCGCTCCGGGGCTGCTGATGGGAACCTGCGGGGTGTGGCTGCATTTACCTTGGTGGCACTGCAGGAAAGCTTTTCCAGCCACTGGATCTTCAGTCTGACGATGGGAGGAGAAGGGAAGGAGCCCAGGAGCTGAAGGAGCTCCTTGGAGGAGCAGTTGGATGCCCGCGAGCGACGTGCGGCGAGTGCAGCCCGGCTTCCGCCCTCCTCCCCTCTCTGCCTACCCAGAGGGATGGAAAATTCCATCTGCTTCACACTGAATGTGACCAAAACTGCTGTCACAATAGGGTTTTTTAAAAAAGTGAAGATCAATGGGCAGAGATAAAGCTCATCATTATCTGAAGGTTACCCCACAGGTTACGGCGATGCCTCGGCAGGAGGAAGAAGTGAGAGGCGGCCACGAGCCCAAGGTAAGTCCCTTCCTCCCCACAGAACGTCATTGCAGGCTCTGAAATCCAGGAGGCCTCAACTGAAATCTAAAATTAGGCTGAGCCTAAGAGCTTCTTCTGAGACAAGGCCAGAAATGCTGGCTCAAGCAAGAACTGACATCGGCCTTAACAAGTCAGGGGTTTCTGTCCTGGAATTCCCAAGAACTCCAGTTCAGAAGTCAAGACCCACCAGGAAATAATTGACCACATTTCTAATCTTTTGGAGGTGCAACCATCCCTGGTCAGCAGGCCTTGAGGGCACATGAAATCCCTATTTTAGAAAGAGTGGAACTCCATCATTTTGGTCATTTTTTATCACTTGCAAATGACAAAACCCCCCTGCTCTGCAGGAGCTGAAAAGGTGCCGCTGTCACCAAGTCCGTGACAACACTTCCAGAGGAAAAGCAGAACAAATCCTTATAAAAACAAGGACTTCCCCTCATTTTCCAAATCCATTCTCCAGCAAACACCAGTCAGGAAAGAGCCTTCTCCTGTATTTGATATTCCCAATTCCTTCCTTCATCTTTCCACGAATCTGTTTCACAATGCCACACCCAAAATATTTTGTGTGGCCCGTGAGACTTCCAGGATCCCCAAACTCCTGCTCCTTGTGTGGTTCCTCACAGCAGCAGCAGCAAATTATTCCTGATTTACCAAACTGAACCACGCCCTGTCCTTATCCCTGAGCCCCAGGGACACACACAGGCTGTGAATCCCACGGGATTTTGCAAACCCAGCCAGATTCCAGCCCTAAGAAATTATTTAGCTTTAAGCAGACAAACTGAAACCAAGTCCAGCTCTCCCTGTCTTTCTCCCAGTCTTTTCCTGTGCCTGAGCCAGCACAAGCACTTCCAGAACTCAGGGCTAGAGGGGTCCCATTGACAACAGTTTCTGCAGCACCTAAATAAAACTCACCCTCACCTCATTGCTTCCCCTCCTGTTCCAGACCATTCCCACTGAGATGTGCAGAATATTCAGATTATTCAGCAGATTGGGACTGGAGCATCTCAAGGACCACGAATTTCTGCACGTGGCACCTTTGTCATTGTCTCATTGTTACAAACTGTGGCTGCCCCTGGATCCCTGGCAGTGTCCAAGGCCAGGCTGGACAGGGCTTGGAGCAGCCTGGGACAGTGGGAGGTGTCCCTGCCCATGGCAGGGGTGGCACTGGATGAGCTTTAAGATCCCTCCCACCCCAAACCAGTCTGAGATTCTGTGATTTTATGATAATTTTCCAGCAGGAACACTCCCATCCTTGAGTTCTTTTGCAGCAATCCTGTCACAGGACCTGAAGTCCTCTGAAAACTTCCCTTTTTGTTTTGAAAGGAAGCAAATCCTCACCACCAGCCTGGCCTGGAGGCTGCCAGGCCTCCTGCACCCCTGCACGTGCCAAAGGCACTCCCGGCCCAGCCTGATCACATCTCTCAGTCATTAATTGCTAATATCAAGATTTTCTCGCAGAGGTTTCCCTTTCACTCTGCCATCACAGGAAATGAATGAAACTTCTGAAGATTTTTCGGGCACAGTCACTGCTGCTGAGTTTCCGTAACACACAGAGCTGCTGGCAACCCACGAAAGCTGAAACCGCTCATTTCAACCCCGAGTCTTGGTTCCTCGGTGCCCAAGGCAGCAGGGTCCTTATCAGGGCTTTATCAGTCTCAAAATGCTGGGTAAATAAAGTCAAGGCTCTAAATTAGGATTTGGGTTTTGTCTGAAACTGCACTCGAGCCAAACCTGGAGTGTCTCCCCTAAAGCTGCTCAACTCCTTCCAGGTTTGTGCCCAAACAGCAGAAATCAGCAGCCAGACCACGACAGAAAACAGCACAAACCAATGAAGTCCCTCCTCCATCCCCTGCTCATTCCAATCTTTGCAATATTCCAATTGCTGCAATATTGAGAATCACAGTAAACGCTCACAAGGTGGAAACAGGAGGAGTTTCTCGGCTCCGCAAGAAAATAAAGGTACTTTTCAAGACACAAAGGCAAAATCTGCTCTTAACTGCACCTTACCTGACTTTCTGCTGTTAATTACGCCTCACCTGATTTTCTGTTATTAATTACACCTTGCCTGACTCATTTGAATTACCTGAATCATTGCACGGCTTTGGAAAAGGGGGGAGCTGTGGCCTGGCACCAACTCCAGCAGACCCAGGGCAGGTTATTCACCAAAAGGGTTCCACCCACCCCATCTTTTAGGTCTGAGGGACCCCCAGGAGATGGGACGAGTCCCTAACTCCCCAAAATCCAGATTTCAGGGGGCACTTCACCCCCAGTTGCTGAGGCCACACCGATGTGGTAGCACAGTAAAACCCCCCTCAAACCAATCCTGCCCGGTGAAAATACCCCTGTGGCCAGGACAGGCTGGAAGATCAATTATTAATTCATTAATTAGAGTGAGAAACACTTTGTGAACTGCAGAAACTGGGCTGTGTTCTAGAGGTTTCCACCTCAGGAAAAATCAGGGCAGGGACCCCAAGGGCGAGGCCAGGGCCTGGTGTCGTTGCTTCCAAGATGCTTTACAGCCGCTCAGGAAAGAAATCCTGGAGTTTAATAAGATTTTCCCCATATCTGCTGTTTTTCTGGAAGCCTCTGTGAGCTAAAGGTGCCTCATTATGTAGGAGTCTCAGCTTTGAATTAAAGAAAAAATGGGGGTCCTCAAAAACCAGAGAGAAAACAACACCAAAAACCCCGACCCCGCAAACAAAACAAAACAAAACCAAAAGTTCTTCACATTGGATTTCCTAACCCAGTATCATTTGAACTGAACTTTTAAGGACAAACTGTAAAGAAATTCAAGTTGGGATTGGAATATTTTCTTAAAATAATTGATGGTTTAGGCTCTTTGTAAGAGAACTGAAGTTCTGAGGCGCCTGAATTTTAAAAGCGGTGTTTTTAAAGTGAAAGCTGGTACATTTGGCAACCAGAAACGTCAGAAATTGAAGAAATTAATATTTTCTGCCTCATATCTGCAGGTTCTTCCACTCATGCTGGCATGGGAGTATCCCTACAATTAATTATTGCAATAATTATTACAAGAAGGGTTCTAATATGGGATAATTGGTATGTGGGACACTTAGGAATGGTATTTCCCTTCTCCCAACAAATCTTTGGCTGTCCCCAAGAAATCCAGCCAGTGAGGAGCCACAGCATAACAAAATTCAAATTTAGAATAGCCAAAAATTAATAAATCTTAAATATTTAAAAAAATTTAAGTCTTTTATTGTCCCTGCTACAACCAAGGGCTTTTGTCACTTGTGGAACTGGAGGTTCCAACCTTTGGGTGGGCGCCCAGTAAAGACTTTTTTAGTCTGGGAAGACCCAAGAAATGTCATTTTCACAGGTTTTTAATCAACAGAATAATTATTTATTCTCAAACTTCTTTGAAATCCAAAGCAATGCTGGCTGTTAAAATGAGCACAGTGGAAAGAACAGGCAGCAAAACCGTCCAACTTTGACAATGAGGAAAATAAAGCGGAATAATACAACAAAATCTACAAATATCAGCACTTCCATCTGAGGATGGGAAAAGGAATTTGGGAGGAAGGTATTGGACGTGGCAGAACAGTGAATATTTGTGCATCCAGGTGTCAGTGGGAAGGGAAGGTGCTGGGTGCCAGTTTAGGGACAGAAATTCAGGGGCAGGTGGGGGAAAGCAGAGAGTGCAAAGAGATAATAAACAGAGAGGGGAGAGAGAGAAAAGGAGGATGGAAAAAGTGAAAAGAAAAAGGGAAAGAGAAAAAGAAAAAAAAGAAGAAGAAAGACAAAAAAATAAAAGAGGTTAAAAAAAATTTAAAATATGAAAGGGAAAAAGTGTGTAGGGGGGAAATACAAAAATATTTTAAAAGAAAGAAGATTAAAAATATGGAAAAAAAAAGAAAAAATATGTTTAAAAAAAAAGAAGAAAAAATATATGAAAAACATTTAAAAGGCAGCGATTTTCCTGCCACCAGCCAGCCCCGTCCCAGGAGAGCCCCGGGGCTCTGGGGACAAACCCAGCGATGGTTTCCTCCTTTGCCCCCCAGCAGCTGGAAAAGCCCCAATCCCAGGGATTCCCCAGCACCTCCTGGCCAGGACTTACCTTGGGGACGGGACCCAAGCCCTGGAACCATCCGGCTCCTGCAGGAGCCACCCGGGCAGGGCGAGAGGGGGACGTGTCCCCGAGTGTCCCTCACCTCCCGCCCCTGTGACAGCCCCGCACCCCCACACATGGCCCTGGGTCCTTTTTAGGCTTTTTTTCTTTTTTTTTTCACCTTTTTTTTTTTCTGCCCGAGCAGCCCCGGGGAAGCTGCAGCGATGTCGCGATTACGTAAGAGGCGGTGACATGCGGGGACAGAGGCGGGGTGCAGGAAAGCACCGCTGCTTTCGAGCTCCCCGGCAGCATCTGCGGCCAAAAGGCAGCGAGGGCGAGGATTCCGTGCTCGATTCGAGCTTCAAAGCGCTGCGGAAGGTGCGGAGTCACCCAGGAGAGGGTGAGGAGCCCCGGGGAGGTGACAGCAGTGCCCTGAGGGTGGCACGGGACCCCCGCGGGGTGGGACACGGAGAGGAAGAGGAGGAAGATGAGAAGGGCTTGATGGATGCAGCCGTAAAACCGGAATAAATCTCAATTTAAATCTCAATTTAAACGAGGTTGGCACACACAGAGTGGCACAAATGAACGGGGACGTTCAGGGCTGGGGTTTTGAGATGTTTTGTTATTGATGAATCAACCACTGGGACACAGCAAAATCTGTGCTAAAGGCGGCCCCACGTAATGGATTGATTCCAGTCAATAAATTCCCCCTCTGAATTCCTCAGCCCAGAGGGTCACAGCAGCTCTCCCTGAGCTGCCTGTGCAGTCTGAGGCTGGTGCTGGATCTGCTCCTGGTCCAGAGCAGCTGTGGCTGCCCCTGGATCCCTGGCAGTGCCCAAGGCCAGGTTGGACAGGGCTGGGAGCAGCCTGGGACAGTGGAAGGTGTCCCTGCCCATGGCAGGGGTGACACTGGATGGTCCTTAAGGTCTGTTCCAACCCAAACCATTCCATGGTTCTGTGAATAAAACTTCCCCTGCAACTGGGACAGTTCAAACCCAAACATGAAATATTCTTCTTGTTTTTCCAGCTCGCTCTGGGTGCAGCCCAGGTCCTGCTTGGTGTCCACCAGGTGTCAGAGGGTCCTGGCAGGTGCACAAAGAGGGAAAGGGGCAGCAAAGCCCAGAGGTGATTTCTGCTTCTCTGCACTGCACCGAGGCCTCAGCAGAGCCAGCTCCTTGTCCTCGGGGCGAGCACAGGTTTTACACCTCTGCCAACACTTCCATCCCTGCATTCCAGCAGGATGAGAAAGCACCGAGAAGATCCTGGTGCTGCCAAGGCAGGAGCAGCAAGGAAAAATCTGCCACCTATTGATGATCATCCTCACTCGATTGATCACAGAATCATGGAATGGTTTGGGGTGGAAGGGACCTTAAATCCCATCTCATCCCACCCCTGCCATGGCAGGGACACCTTCCACTGTCCCAGGCTGCTCCAA
>VZTH01003105.1:0-44551 GCA_013397815.1 Aleadryas rufinucha | reverse complement strand
TTTGTTTCTCTGTTTCCTACAAATAAGATCTGTTTGGAAAATACTACTGAGGTTAGTTTGGAAGGTAGAGTTACTACAAATTAGAAAATGTGTCATGAAAACAGATGTTTATTTTTCAGTGGCATGAGTAAGCATCATTCTGGGCTCTTGGTAGCTGGAAATGCAGGAAGGAAATAAAGAATTTGGTTTTCTTCATAGGCAAGTTTTGGTAGAATAAGATAGTCCAGAACCCTGGAAGGTCACAGACTAAATCGTAAGAGGCTACCCTCAACTCTGGGGAATTCTCTACTATTATTTTGTATAATTTTGTTCCCAGTGTTGAGTATTTATATTTGAGTAGTTAATGGAGCAGTTTGGAGTTTGTTGGATTACTCATGTGATATGTGGTGATTTCTAAAGACTGGCAAATGGTATGAATAGAATGGAGAAGTAAAAAAAAAAAAAAGTAGTCAGACCCTGAGTACAAAACAAATGGATTTAATATTCCTGGAAATGTGGAAGGCAATAAACAAATATGTATTGTAAAAATTTTAAATTATCTCCTCTGAATTAGTTGTCCTGACTAAAAGGAAGACAGTGAGAAGCATGGGTCTTATTGACTGGTGTTTTTTTCAACAGAAAAATGTAAACAAGAATACCTACTCTGATGGAATCTGATAACAATCACTGGCACCTTGCAGATATGTAAATTTTTAAGGCAGAATAAAAAAATTGGTGTGATTGAGATGCCAGAAAATCCTGCTGCTTCGACAAAACCAAACAGTATCACAACTAGTACTTGATTTCTCCAGTAGTCTGGATGGCTGTTCACTGGGAATATTTGCCCATGTTTCTCAAGGCCTACTTTAATTGCAGCTTTTGTTCTTATTTTGCTGTGTAGTGGTTTCGGTTCGAAACTGGGCAGAAACATCAATTTTGTAGCGGTTTCAGTTCATCTTTTGTGAGATAGGAGATCTGGAGGAATGCAAAACAGACTCAAAACTTAAAGAATATGGAAAGTTTATTAACAGAACTAAAAGAGAAAAGAAAAGAATAAGAAAATCAAAGCAAAATCCCTCTTTTTACTCTCACACCTCCCTCCTCCTTTCCTCTTCCCCAAACCAGCACAAAGGATAACATTACATAATTCTTAGTCAGTANGGGGGGGGGCGGCCCTCAAAAGCCTCTGCTGGATGTTGCAGCTACCCGTAGCAACCACAGTTTTTCCTCAGCCGCCGAACTCCGAGGGATTTCCCCGCCGGCACGCCAGGGCTTTGCCCCGGCACTGAGGAGGGGGGGCCGGGGGAAGGCCAGGCTGCTTCGGGAAAAGCGGCTTCAGCCCCCATCTCCTCCCCGCTCCTGCAGGAACGGCAAACCCCAAAGAGAGAGGGCACTTCCTGTCTGTTCCGGTTTAAATATGGAAATTTTGAAAAGCGCCACTGGTCAAACGAGCTGTCCATCAGCTCAGGCTCAACCTACCACAGCTGGAAGATCAGCTGACCTGCATTAGTTAAGCTACAGTGACTTGACTGTGCCAAGGACAGCTCTGGATCCAATAGCACAGATAGCAATGACAAGAAAAGAGGGCAAAAATATCTTCAGAATATATTTCATCTGTGACTGTCAGTATTTCCAAGTTCTTTCTCTCCGTATAGTTTGAAGTTGGCTTTAGAGAAGGAATAGTCTGAAAGGAAAAGCAGTTTGGAGGGGAGTAAATAAGATGCTAAGATCTTAGCCATTGCAAAATCTGTTTTGCCCTAACAACTTGGCTCCTGCTTTCTAAAGTATTTTGATTTTTAAATTCAAGTGATGAAAGATACTGATGAGAATATTTTTAGCCTCAAGTGTTCACAAAATAATGTATTTTGCTCCCATAATATTTAGCTTTAAATATCACAGGTTTTAAAAAATTCAGTGTTGTGAAGTGATGCTTTCAAGATTTTCTTTTACTGGAGAAACCTATTGATTGTGGGTTTTTGATATAATTTATAATTCAAAAATTACCTTTTTTTTTTCTTAAGATAAGTGGTATTGTTATGCAAGTAATAGGAATTAAGATAAAATAGGAATTAAGATAAAATAGGAATTAAGATAAAATAGGAATTAAGATAAAACTGCAAAATGCAGCAAAATAAGTAAACCAAGTCCATCCACCAGCAGTAGCAAGGTAGAAGGAGTTAATGAAAGGCCTTGTTACCTTCCCAGCTGTAGCTAAGTGGCTAATAAGAGATTGACTGGCGTGAAATACTGCAGCCAAAATTGGAAAGGGATAGTAGACAGAGAGGTTGTGCCAGGAAGACGGTTAGAGAAACTACAAAAAGAGCAATACTACAATGTGTTGCTATGTAAGAAGCAAGAAGGAGGCTGAAGCTGATAGGAAAGAAATTAATTCTTCTTATTATATGCCCTGTGGTTGAAATTCCCGAAGACAGGTGAGCTAGGGTACATTACCTATAAGATTAAATATAAAAGTGTCAGAATTTATTGAGGCTTGGACTAAGGAAGACTCAGAACTAGATCTACTGCTGAGTTTGCATGAGCCTCCAGGTTGCTAATCCAGGAGATTGAATTAATGATACTGAAAGCACTACTGGGATGATAGCAGGGAGGTGTCACAGGTGTGGGTGAAGCCCTGCAATGACATCATCAGAAGATACTCAGAAGCCTTCTTTGACCTTATGGGCCCAACTGGAAGTTATTGTGTGAGGCTGGAAGACTCATGCAAAAGCAGGGGAGGGAAAAGACTGGAGTTAGTCTTTTGTAGTTTGAAGTTATTGTAGAAATCTTGCTTTTTTGTCTTAAATTACTTAGATTGTGCTTTGGTTCATGTCACACAGGTTAGAAACCTTCAGAGCTGAAGTTAAAGAAAGAAACCCCCTCAGTACAACAGCATCTTTTCTATATAGAACTTAATTCAGTCTCCCTTATTGTAATTCCAACTTCAATCTCTTTTTCTTCCATATAGGCCATGTGTTTATACAGTGGGATCACCAATAAACAACAGAGCCCTCTTCCCATGCCAAGAACCACCCATTGCCTTGTCAACATGGCAAGCCTCAGTCCGAACAGCTACAGGCTTTGTTGTGTTAATGAGTGGTGAAAACTCAGCAGAACCAGTCCAGCTTCGAGAAGGTGAAATATATTTTTCATGGCAAATTAATTTCAATGCTTTTATAATTAGAAATAAAGCTTTGTAAATACTTGATTTGTGAAAGAATGAAGTTCCTAACGTTAAAAGCACTTCCATGGCTCTCTGTAATCTTCATGTCATTCTGTGGAAAAGTTACCTGCTCAGGGCCTCAGGATAACTTTTGTAAGTATTCAAAGTAGCTATGTTTTTATATTTCACTGTGTTGCTTACTTTTTTCCCCTCTCTGTTTCCAAACCTGGATTTCACTTTTTGTAAATTGGCTTTATTTTAATCACAGTGTAGTTGAGTGTTTTGTAGATGAAGTGCCTTATCAGGCTCTCAACAGTTTCAGGGCTTGGTAGATAATTATCTTTCAGTTTTAGTTCTCCAGTCTAAGTGTAGTTCAGCATGTGATTAGAAGCAGCCGTTGTGTCATAACAGTTTCCTGGAATACATGGAATAGCTGAAGAATATCAGGTCAGTGCCCTGAAAATCTGATCTCTGGGGGGTTTTTTTGCGTTGATAGAACACGCGTTTATCAACAGTAAGCAAACACGCATTTCATTCTTTTATCTAAACTTCTTTCTGCACAGAGATGTTTCTAAGGCAGTTCTACGTATAATTAGTTTTAATATAATCTCTCAAGCTTGGTCAGTATTTTCTGGTGTAAGTAGTTCTGATGAGAAGTAGCATATAAGAAAAGGTTAGAATTAAGCTTTTCTGGGGAAAAAAATCTTCTATTCCCCTTTAAATAGGTAGGGTATTCTTGAGGGGAAAAAATAATTGAAAGTCTCGATTTGGGAACTATCAGTTAATCCGTTTGCGTGGAATTGTCTGGTTATATTTGGCCATATGTGAGGCCTCTTTCAAGGCTTGTCTCTGCTGCTGAAATATGGAAAACTGCCATGATGAGCTGCTCAGCTCACTTGGAGAATAATACTTTCCTGTCTCAGCATCAAGAAAGCAAGGACACTCTTGACTTCAGACTAGGATAACAGCTTTTCCCTCAACTTTTAACTAGTTTAATGAGAGGCCCTTGTTATCTTCCTTGCATACAGCTGGAAATAACAAACCAGCAAGCTGTTTGGAATTGTAAAAGTTTACAAAACTAATACAGAGACAGAAAGGGAAAGGAATAGTATTCTGAGGAATGTTTTAAAACCCAAATAAACCCAAGATTTAGGTGCTAATCTGAAGCCTTGAATAAATTCTTAATGAATTAAGGAATACAACTTCATTAGTTTAATTAATAGGACTTATAAGAGTTAAAAAATTTGAAATGTTCTGTTGTTTTAAATAACCTGTCCACCTAGACCTTGTTGTTTGGCAATTATGGAAAGTATATGAAATATATCCAACTTAAAATTTTGTCTTTACACATCAAAAAGCCTTTCAGGGTAGCTTCAATTTGAATGTTGGCCACGTTGTTTACATATGGTATGCTGTTGCTGTGCTGCGTATTTATGAAATCATACATAACTGGCAGAATAGTAAAATCTATTTTTAAAAATTCCATTTATTGGAAAGAATTAGCATTTTGGTGAGCAGTTGTGAATAAATTTATTCTGAATAGAATTACAAGTTAGCTGAAGAGTTTTTTCCTTCAAAAGTCATATTTAAAACCAGTGTGCAGGCAGACAATAAGAGAACAGGAAGCAGAGCTGATTCCTTCATGCTTTTAGAGATCTGCATTCTGCTTCAGAGACACACATCTCTCCATCTATGGATGCAGTAATCCAGTGCATAGCTGGGCTAGATGTACTCTCACATGCAGTTTCCTCATTTACCACTTGTATTTGCAGGTTTTGGTAAGAGTCTGTTTCCTCACATAAGTGCCATTTTTGCATTCTGCCTCCTACGAAACTGTGGTTGATCCTGTCATTTGAAATAGAGTGAGGCCATGTTTGTTTGAATATACTGATAGAATACTTACACAAATTGAAATGGTAACTATTTGAGTATGACCAAAACTGCTTAAAATATCTTGTGTTGTTTATGGAGTACTTACAGAAGTGAAGTTGATCAGAAAAATGCAATTAATAATTAATAATGCCCTCTGGGAGGAAGCTTGATAGGAAGCGCTATGTGTGTGTAATGTGAGCCATTTAAACATTAGATTTATTTTTCTACACTTGTCAGTTTTACTTTCCTTCAGCACATTACTCTAACGCGTAGAAGCCGCAAATACATTTAGTCACAAACACCTTTCTACTTGTTCAGTTAATATTCAAGAAGTAGATATTCAGCCATTAAGTGTGAAATAGACTGGCTTGCTTTTTGTGTGGTTACTCTACTACTACATAATCCTTGATCTTGTTTTGGCATCTGCACTTAGAGTGAGGAGTATACTGGTACTGAGAGAAAATACAGTGCTAGAGAAGCCACTGCTACTGCTGTTTAGTCAGCAGCAACAGCAGTTGCTTTTGCTTGTGCTCCTCACTTTTCACAAGGCAAAACAAAAGAGTGCAGTACTTGTGTTGATTGATCTCCAGTGCGTATCAGGGACTACAGCAGGGGAGTTGGGAGCTCATCATCCCTCTGAGCCAGTGCTGAACTAATGCTCTGGCATGAATGTGAGGGAGCTCTGTGGGAAGTTCTGGTTTTCAGACTTCAGAGATCAAAAAATCCCTACAAGTTACAAAAAATTTCAGAAAGCTGGAGGCTTCTTAATCCTGGTGCTCCAGCGAAAGAGTGGGTTTTACATAACTATTTATTTAGCTGCATGTTTATATATTAGCATTAGCTGTCACCTTGTATATCAGTTGCTGTGTAGGGCTATCTCTCATTTTCCCTAGGGGTACTGGAACTTTGTGGGTTTTACTAAATGGTAAACATCAGCTGTATTTTGTGGTGTTTGTGTTAGTGCAAACTATTTCACAAAAAATATACTGGTAAGTAAAAATATTCATAATGTTCTTGCATCTGGCATTAACAGATATAACTCAGGCTTTTTTTTCAGTTATAATAAATTCTATAGGACTCAAACAGTTTTAATGATTTCAAAGACAGCTGAATGCATTAAAAATTCTAGGAAGTAATTACATCATTCATCATTATTATTTCAAGTAGGAGAAATAAACGACCTTTAAATTGTTCTTTTGCACAATTACAAATAGATTAAAATTTCCTGCTCTTGTTAAACATTTGCATGGAACGTTTTTCACTTTTAACTCATAGGGTAGGTGATTGTTGCTGCATGGTTTGTGCAGTTATGATGCAATAGATTTGCTTTGCAGAACTGAAAAAAAAATTTTCAGAATTATGGGTAGAGAAAATAACAAAATGTTTTGAAAATATTTTAATTGCCTAAAATAATTGTGTGTAGGAATTCAATATTTTAAAAATTACATTACAAATAGAGGGCCCGGGGTGATCTACCTCTGTTTTTTTCCATGGACTAACACCAGCCCAAGCTCTTGCTTTTCCCAGTGTGTTCTTGCTTAGTCTGAAGATGTTTTTATGGTACGAAGTGCTGTGTTTGGTAAGGAAAGCCACCTCCCCGTTTCAGCTGCTCTGTGTTCTGTTATCCTAGAGATGGAGCTGTCTCCAAGGTTGACACTGAAAAGCACAGTGTAGCCAGAGGATGAGGAGAGCAGTGAAAAGGAGTTGAGTGAAGCTTGTGATCCCTATCTATATGCTGGGATAGATCATAGGATACGGATGAAGGAAAACAAAACAAAGCCCACTGACATGAAGACAGTATAAGGAAGGAAGTGAAGTTATGGAAGAGGTCAGACTGGGAGACAATCTTACCAGTAGTGAGAGAAGAAGCAAGGTCGTGAGTTAGTTAAGCTGTCTTTGAAACAGTGCTTCATGGTTCTCTCTAGAGAGAACTTTTGCCAGCAAAAAGACCATTTCAGTCACTGATCAGCAAATGCACTATTTACCAACCTGAAGGATTCCATGGTTCTGTAAAGAGAACTCACTTGTCATGCCCATGCATGTGATTTCAGTCAACAACTGTAGGATGAATATGTAGGTATGCTACATAGTTCTTGAGTATGCAAGCAGAGGGCATCAAAAAGCACTGCAGGAAATGGATTGAGCCCCTGGATAGGTATGCAGAGACATTTTAAAACTTGGATCTTGCTCTGAGAGGATCCATGATTTCTAAAATCCTTGCAAAATAAAAGGGGCTTTGGTACCTTCACTCTTTTGCATGGGGTCAGCTCTAAGTGGCATATGTTGATTGCCAATTTGTGTAAATTTCTGAATGCAGTATATGCTGTTCTCTCTGGACTGCTAATCTGATTGCCATTCCTTTTTGACATTCTGTTAAATCTGTTTGTGGAGTGTTTTTTAGGAAAAAAACCCTCTATGGTCTTGCTTGCTGTAGCCTGTCTTACTGAACTTGTTTCTCACTGTGACCCTCTCTGATCTCTGTTTGCATAGCACAGACCAACACCCTTTCCTTTTAGACAATGTCCTCACGGTTGTGGGTGCCTTCTCCTTTATACCTCATGCCATTTGGAACAGTTTTCTGTGACTGCTTTTTTGACTTCCATGCTTTTTTCAGAACATAGTTGAAAACACATGACAGTTTTTCTATTACAGTTCCTCAAATTTTCACTTTTACCTGATGTTATTTAATTCTTAAGATTTTACAATTAACATAACTGCATGGAGCATTTTGTAATGCTTTAGAACATTTAGATGCAACACTAAGTGCAGAACCTCTGAGCCTTGTCCTGTATGCATGTAAGTTAATGGCAAAGCTGCTACTAACTACAGTGTGCGCAGGCTTGGGCCTCTAGCACAGTGTCTATCAATGAAACTGTACACCAGGAATGTGGTGTTTTGAAATAATATATTGTTCTGTCCTGGATGACCTTTTTCTCTCAAGGTGGCATTTGCTTGTCTTGGCTTATTTGTAGCTTTGTTAAGTTAGTAATAGTAATAAAAAACAAAAGGTGGGATGGAATTTGGCAAAGTTATCCTCCTTATTCTTAATGTGTTTGGAACAAAGTTCATTCTGCTTACGTACTGATAGGAGGTTCGGAAAATTACCGGAGTAATATTTGTTCACCTGACAACACAGACAAAAGGTTTTTGATGGTGGAGGTTGCCTAAAATGGAATGGGGTGAAGGAGTATAAGTGGTTTCTAGTGTGTATGAGAGGCAAAGGGTTTATCTGCCTCTCAGAAGACTTCACAAATGCTATTGTTTTGTCATGTTAAATAGAAGGTGGAGAACTTGTTGAGGCTACACAAAAGATTTTTTTCTTTGTCCTTCCTTTGGACAGCCTGACCTTCTTTGGTCATTAAGGTAGGAAATCAAGTGATGCTTTGGAGCAGTTGTCTATTTCCTTTCCTCTATGCCTTGTGATCTCCACTTAGTTGTTGTTTATTCCTTTTTTTTTCCCTTTTGGTAGTGTTCCATAGCCCTAGTCAGAATATTTTTGCAAAAGAACAAGTATTAAAGTTCTCTCAAAATAACTGAAGTTTGTATGTTTCCACCATTGCCCTAGCTACAGTCATTTGCGCGATTCATCAGCTTGTAACTCAGCTAGGCTCTTTTCAAGAGAATTAATCTATTAATATGGTGTAGTAACTGTATTATGACCATAAATGAATACATGGATATGATTCTTAAACTATATCCTTTTTAAAGGGAGAAACAGAAAATGTAAGCAACATTTATATTAGTGAAAAGTACACTGTTCTAAAACATCCTCCACTTTATCAAAATGTGTTTGTACATACAGGAATCCTATACCATGCTCCTTGTCTTCACACACTGTGTTCTCATAATGATAAAACTTAACATATTTTCACCTTCTCATAGATTCTCATCTTGTTTTAGCACCTTCTGGGTAACATGACCAAACTGTTGACTTAGGTAATATCCCGTCTGAGTCTAAGCTTTCATTTCTTACTGCCTAGTTGACGTATTATGTACCTCAGGTAGCTGGGTTCAACTCACAAACATTAGTGTTATTTGTTAAAACTTGCCTATCAGTTTGATACTGCCCAGAACACAAAGAAGAGGTTTTGGGTTGTGTGAGGTAATACAAACAAGACAAAGCCATAAGATAGTAGATACAAGGTTGAAAGAGTTTAATTTCAATATTGTGTGTGTGTGTGTGTGTACGCTTAAAGGTGTTATTAGGTTTCATGTCTGATGTAATTCTTGGGCAGCAACACTACAATCATGTTAAATTGCATTAATTCATCCCACTTACGGATGACTTATTTACAAGTAAAGACATCAGCAGTTAGAGCAAAGTTGCAGGTGTAAGTAAACAGTAAGTGCATCCATGGTGTTTACATACAAATGTTCTTATATGTCTCAGTGAAATTATTTTTATTTCCTCTACAAGAATACCAGGATGTAAGGTGGGAGGTTTGGCCAGAAGTCTCAAGTACATGTAAATGTCAAGTACCTAATGTGTGCTGTAAGACTGATGAGTCTGTATAAATGTTCCTTTGTTTACAGGTATCTTGAGCTGGTACTACTACGTGTCTATGCCAATGCCAGCATCCACCTTCACGATTGCTGTGGGGTGCTGGCAGGAAGTTAAACAGCAATCCTTCAAACAAACAGCTGCTATTGAAACAAACACTGAGTTCTCCTTACCATCATCACAAACTGATTTCAGGTTGGTGTTTATAATATTGCTGGAAAATTAGATATCTGAGTAGCATTTCCATTTACTCTGCGGAATGTGAAAATGAGTCATATTAGCACAGGAATCAAAATAGAACTTGTTTAATCTGAACAGAAAAATCTTGACAGGAAAATAATTCCAAAGGCATTATTTCATGGGTACGGGTGTGGTTCTTTTTATGTGAAAACAAGCTACTTGGTGAGCAATAGGTTTTGTAAATTCCACTGTCTGCCACATCTGTCCTATATCCTTAATACTCTGCTGCAGCAATGCCAGGTCCTGTCTTGTTTCTTACGATACTTGACTCAGTCCATTCTGTATACCTAATGCCTCCTACTACAGTACTGCCTACTCACTTATTTGTTCTGCTGCAGTCTCATTGTACAGTTGGAGCTGGCCTGTGCAGTGGTTTGCCTGGGGTGATGTGTAATGATCAGGTACATGGAAGATGTGTTACAGTGGTCCCATGAAATGGACTTGGACCAATGATTCGTAGCTGGTTTTGACCAAACTAGAAGAAATGTAATTATTTTGGATATATCTATTCCTCCTCCCAGTCTAGTCAAAACTCATTGAGTCTGAATTATTACAGAGTGGTGGATGAACAAAACAATATATGCCTGAAAGTAAGACTTGAAGATAGAAAACCAGTTTCTGGAAAAATACCATTTGTTTTCACATGTATTCATTCTATCACACCTTAGTTAGCAGATGCCCCACACATGGGACTTGATTTCCTCATATATTACTCTCGGCTTTTCAAATTCATATCATAGCATCACAGAACAACCCAGGTTGTAATGGACCTTGAAAGTTCATCTAGTCCATTCTTTCATGGGAAGGAGCTTAGATGAAGATAACTAACACCCATTGGCCCTTGTTTTGGCCATGTGGCTCCTTGGGAAGAGAGAGACTCTGTGCCCTTTTGTAGATGCCCTTCAAGTACTGAAATAGTGAAAAAAGGTTCTCTTTCCTATTCCCTGAAAAGGCCTAGCTCCCTCTGTCTTTCCCCACAGAGGAGGTTCTGCAGCCTTTTGTTCACTTCTGTGTCTTGAATTGTGAGACCAGAAAGAGACATGATGCTTCAGGTACTGCCCAACAAGCTCTGTTCAAAGTGTGGTGATCCTGGTCTGTCTGCTATGACCTGTGTGTCTGCAGGGCAGCCTTGCTGGAAGGCACACAGAAGTTCAGGGGACAATCACCTGAACACGAGCCACTGGTGTGACACTGCAGCAAAAGGCAAATCAGATCCTGGGCTGCAGCTGCAGGGACGTTCAGGGTCACAGCCTATGCTGGGCCCTTTGGTTGTGTCATCCCAGGTGCAGGACTGTGCATTTGTCTCTACTGCACCTTGCACTGCTCTTGCCAGCCCCACCCTTTCAGCCTGTCCAGGTTTCTGAGATGGCTCTCCCTTCTGATGTGTTCACCTCACCACGCAGCTAACCTGGTGAGGGTGCTTTCAATCCCGTCATCCAAGATATTTGTGAAGATGTTGAACAGTGTGGCAAACAGCATCATTTCTTGGGGAGCTCCACTAGTGACAGGCTACCAGCCTTAATGTAAACCTTGATGATCACCACTCTAAGTGTAGCCTGTGTGTCAGTTTTGTACCCATCTTGCAGACCATGTATACAGTTTATATGTTGCCAGTTTGTCCAGGAGACGGTTCTGGGAAACTGTAGTCAGTGTTTTGCAGAACTTTGGGTAAACAACATCCACTTCTCTCCCCATGTCAACAGGAATTGTTATTTTATTGTAGAAGGTGATTAGGGTCATAAATATTTTTTCTGTTACTCAATTAGAAAATTTGCTGAAAAAATACTTGTATTTTAGATAGCTGTTTTGAATAATACTTTGTTAACATTAAGACAGTGGAAGTTTTTATGGGTTTGGTAAAACTAGTGAGATTTTGGAACTTGGGGACTTAATATGGATTTTTTGTTGGAATTTAAAATTAAAGGATTCTAGTGCCTTGCCGCTTGGCCAATTTTGGTTAAAAAATGCTAATTAATCTTGAGAATAGAAATTTTCATACTTTACCTAGAATCAGTAAGAAATGCCTATTCTAATCTTAAAATAATTTATAGGTTTGATGAAATTCTAGAAATTGCTTTGTGTTTACTTCTTTGCTATTTATATGTTTATAATATGATTGCCTCTACAAAAATTAGCTGTAGATGTTCACTATGTATTCCTCGCAAAAGTACAGCACATTTGGTAATAGGAATTTATTAATTTTGGTGCAAAAGATTATTCTGACTCAGTGTTGATAGAATAAATGAAAGTTTCTGGGGTTTTTTGTAGAATTTCTGAAAAGGGGAAATATTTTTCAAATTTTTAATAGCAAAAATTAGTGTAAGTTTTAATCAGTGTGATGGTCATAGTTACGAGTTTATCTATATGATGGTTATTGGATGAGTTGATTGGCACAGATAGTGTGATGTATCTGCAGCAGTTAGTTTCAGTAGAAGAAACAGAACTAATGTGTCTTGGGGAAAAAAATGGCAAAAAATAATCCAAAAATCCTCTGCAAACGTGGTGTCTATTTTACGTAGACAAAAAAGGAAACCCTGAGTGTACAAGGTTGTTCTGCAGCTAATCAGGACACAAAAATCTATGTCCTTAAAAATACACTCTTACAGTTTATATGCTGTTAATCTTTATTTGGGAGTTAGCACACCAGAGATTGTTGCTTACTTTAGTCAGTGAGACCAGGTAACCAAACCAACATTACTCACAGTAGAAGACATTTCTAGAAAGGGTGTGAAATGGATAGGCAAGCAAATGTTAAGCCTGTATCTCAGATAAGATAGTGGAGATAAACTCTAGGGCAGCAGGAAAAGGAAGGAATTCTGAAAGAAGCTGTTGAAATGTGTAATGTAATTTGTATCCAGGTGCCAATGAGTTTGACCTAAGGAAGCTGTATCGAAGTAAATGTTAAATGGAGCTATAGTTTTTATAACTTTTTTAATCTCCTTATGGTCATTAAGGACTTGGTGATTTTTGTAAGAGATATGGTGCTAGGTTTCATGTTCCTGCCTAATCTTAACTCTGATAATAAAATACAAAGTGACATTGGTTTAGAGCAGAAATATACTGGATTAAACCTTCTGTAAGAAAAAAAAAAGTGTAGCAAAGGATGTATTTTCTTTACATATGTAGTCAATGAAACGACTTAGAGTCCACTTCTTTGACAGAAAGACTTATGTAAAGTGCTGAAGTGTTAATACTTCAGCAAAATCTCATCCTTTTCTACATGTTATCATTTTGTTTTCTGTGTCAGCACTCCCCTGGAGCATGATCTTCCAAGCGTAAGTGCTTTGGGCAATGCTGGGTGCTTTGTCTGTCAAGGCATAGTAGAACCAGATCACTTAAACTGAAATTTCAAACCAAGGAGAGGCTGTGCACTATAGAGAAGACAAGCTAACAGGTGAAAACATGAAGCTGATTTCTCTTTAGATAAGAATCTATTTGGAAAGAGAATTTATTGTGAAGGTATATGACTTAGTATTTAGGAAGGATTTTATTTACCCATCATTTTTTCCAGCTAGAGCTCTAAATATCCTGTAAAAGTACTATAAAGTAAGGTTGGCCTAATGTGGTATGATTGAATGTCTAGCATGATAAGCCTGAATTGGCATCTGTTGGGTTTTTTTACTTAATTATAATAATGATAAAATTTAGTTGAAGTTTCTGGAGAATTTTAGTAACAACAACAGAAAAAATCCTGCTTGGAATTACATTGTAATTGCACCTAAAATATTTGTGTTAATGTTATGTTAATATGTATAGAATTTTATTTTCATAGCCAAGTTTGAATAGGAATTTTCTGAGTAAATATTTTTGTATTCTTATTAGTTCTCTTTACATATATTTTGAGCGTATATGCTTTTGATGCATATCTGTTACAAAAACAAGGTGTGACTAGTCTCTCTCTTTAGTTATGAGTTCTACTCAGACATGTAGTAATGAGTGTTTCAAAGTGCTACACATGTGTGAACAGGGTGAGAATGCAAATGAGCTGATTCTGTGGAAATTAATTCTGTCATTCTGATATCTAGAGAATATCCTTGTCTTAGCATAGTCAGTTGTACACATTTCTGATATCACAATTAAATATTGTTTTGTTTTGTTTTGTATTGTCAGATGGCATGAAGAAATCTGTGGTCATGTGGAATATCCCTGCCGTTTCCAAAATCCTGCTGCCAGGTTGCAGGCAGTCATTCCTTATAGAGTCTTTGCTCCCTGGTGCCTTATGGAAAGCTGCGAAGAATATTTGCTTCAGTTGATTCCTCAGTGCCTCTCAGCTGCTTATGCCACACTGGGTACCCACCCCTTTTCCAGGCTTGATGTTCTGATAGTTCCTTCCAACTTTTCCAGCCTAGGAATGGCTAGGTAAAGAAACTTCATAGTATCCAGTCTGCTGTATTTTGTTAGACTCCTTCTTATCAGCTAGTTAATAGTGTCAAGTTGCTGTGAATATGAAGTTGCTGTGCTATTTTTCTTAAATGAAACTTCTAACTCTTGTTCTGACTTCCTGTGAGTAAGTTTGTTTGCATCCTTTGCGACCTTTAATTTTAATTTTAACATGGCTTAGGGAAGGAAAATATAAGCCTATTAGAAATGTGGGTCTGAATTTCTACATTTGCCAGAATGAAGTTCTTTTCTTGGTTCTATTGATCTAAATACTTGGTATCATTGTCTTGTTTTCTTTTGGCACTGATTTTAGCCTTATATTTTGACAGAACAGGAGCATGTTAAAATCTATATCTAGAGTTTCTTAATAAGCCTTTCCAGTGTATGAGTTTCTAGTCAAACACTTATCTTCAGAAGCTGAAGGCAAATTGTAAGGATTATATTACCAAGTTTTCATGGAATTGTAAAGGTTCTCAAGCTTGTCCAGGTCCCTCTGAATGGCATCTGTTCCCTCCAGCAATTTGACTGCATTTGGATTGATGTCGTCAGCAAACTGGCTGTGTGCACTTGTCCCACTTGTCCCACTGTGTGTCACTTAAAAAGATGTTGAACAGTGCTAGTCCCATTGCTGACCCCTGGGGACGCCACTCGTCACTTCTCTCCCCTTGGACAATGAACCATTCACTGCAGCCCTCTTGAGTGCGACCATCCAACCAATTCCTTATCCACTGAGTGGTCCTTCCATCAAATCCATGTCTCTCCAGTTTAGAGAAAAAGGTGTTGTGCAGGACAGTGTGCAGTGCCCTGCCTTCAGGTAGATGACATCAGCTTCTTTTCCCTTGTCCACCACTGTTGTAACCCCATCTTAGAAGGCCACCAAACTTCTCAGGCATGATTTGTCATTAGTGCAGCCATGTTGGCTGTCACCACTCACCTCTTTATTTTTGATGTGCCTTTGCGTGGTTTCCAGAAGGATCTGCTCTATGCTTTTGCTGGACCTTGAGTTGAGACTGACTGGCCTGTAGTTCCCCAGGTCATCCTTCTATACATTTCTAAAAATGAGGGTTGTGTTTCTTTTTTTCTAGTCAGTGGGAACTTCACTAATGCCAATAAGATCATGGCCCTGCAGACCATGTTTATTCCCCATGCTGCATGTGTTAGCATAGAGGCTTTTAAACTGGGCGCTTGAGGAAACTGACTTACTGGCTGGAATTCCTTTGTGCTGCCCTTCAGGTGCCCTTGTGCTGACCTGTGACCTCTCTCCAGGCTCTGGGCATCATATGGGTGGGGTGGATTGAGGTTCCCCTTCCTCAGCAACTTTAGTTTAAAGCTCTCTTCACCAACCTGGCAAGCCTATGACTGAAGATGCTCTTACCCTTCTCTGACAGATGGACCCCATCAGCAGGCCAGGTTTCTCAAAGTGAGTTGCATGATCCGAGTTGCTGAATTCCTGGTGCGGCCCCAGTCCTATAACCTTTAGCTGATTTGCCAGGTTTAACTGGCCCTTCCAAGCTGTAGATTATTTTTTTTCTACAGCCTTCCTCTTGCAGTCTTCTTTTGGGTTAAAAGTAGAAAATTATGCTGGCACATTAACAATGTTGTATAGTTTTTAGTATAAGTTTACTTGCTTTTTTATTTCATGAAGATCTAGAAAATTTAGAAGTTTAGCGTTCAGTCACCCTCCTCTGTCATGTAAAGCATGTTGCTTTGTAGATACTTTTACTGGTTACTGGAGTTTTCAATAATAGTTTTTCATTCAATGAAAGTGTCAAGTTGCTTTGTGCACCTACCACAAATTATATTCTCTGGTTCTTTAACTGGTGGTTTGATTTGCAGCGAGATGTGATACTGTATACCATATTCTTGAAGCTATAGGAAATTTGCAGAGCTGCTCAGCAGTTTTCTGTTTCTTCAAAGGCATGGTACTAAAGAGTTGACAGAGGGCCCTGCCATAATTGAGGAAGAAACTGGCCATTTGACTTAGCTGTGAGATAAGAGCAGTGATTTGTGGAACTATGAAAGGTAAGACACGCAAATACTACAAAACAGAAGAGAAAGCAGACAGTGATGTCTGGGCCAAAATTACAGCACATAGTAGGAGAAATCTTCGCGATTCAGTTGTTGATATGCTATTACTCTTTGGGAAATTGTCAGTGCCTTCCCTGCATGTACCTTTCCCAGAATTTATAGGGAAAACATACTTGCAGGGGACCTGTTGCAAAACCATGTGTCATTTTCTGAGTCCAGACTGCCTGTTCAGAATACTATAATTGTGTTTTCTTTGTGAGGGAGATGAGAAAAGCCTGTGCTTCATCTAAGCGCTGTCAGTTCCAAGCAATCCATATCATTGAAAATAAGGATGAAAGACGTGGTGTGCATACTTCCTGATGCCTGTCATTTAACAGTGCATCAAGCCAAACACATTCCAATTTTTCAAAATTTAACTAATTTAAAAACTAATTTAAGGTGTTTAAATGTCAAGCTGTATTTGGACAGGGGATTATTAAGTGACTCATAATAGCTTGTTTGTTCCTGTTTTACGTTACTTTTTAAATAGAAGTTTCTATGTATATAGGAAACTACTTAAATGGTTAATTCCTGTGCATGCAGTGATAATTACCTAAATTGCTTAAGCTAACAATAAACTGTGTGTGAAACCATGTCCAAACCCACATAAAGAAAAAACAGTTAGCAATTACCTTGGGTTAAAAAGGTTACTGTAGTATTTATTTTTTATCTTCTAGTCTATCTGTACCAGTACAAACATAATACAGCATGCCAACACATAGAAGCTGTTGTTATGAGAACTCTTAATTGGACTCCTGTCTACCAGGGAAGGAAGCAGACATACATTTTAGTCATTATCTGAAGTATTAGGGCTTTACAACATTTGGCGCTTTTCTTTGTTTCTCCGTTGATTACACTTATTGGGCTTTTCACATCTCAAAATGCTTCTTTTTTTTTAGGAGGGATGTTTCCCCAACATTTTAGATTGGTATGAAATTATGATAGTTCCTGTGCAGAGTTTAAAATGCAGTTAGGTGTTTTAAACTGTCTATTTCAGTGGCAGCTAGTGGGTCAGCTGCATTTCTCTTGAAGTCTGACAGATGCTTTATGAGCAAAACGGTAGCTGAAAGCATATTCATTTTAGTTGTGTTTTTTCTGTTCCTTTTTTCCTTTGTTTTTTAATTTGCCATGGACTTCTGTATGGAAATATGTAATAATTGCGATCATTTCCTCTTGCTTCCTACGGATCTTTGAAAATGAAGGATTTAGTTGTGCACACTCTCGGTTTTATGCTGTTTTAGTTGAAGTGATTCTGTATAGCTTCTCCTAAATTCTTGCTAGTGAAAGAACGATGTGGCCTACACATCTTTGTTGGTGATATTATGTACACACTGTACAGAAATTATGTTGAACTGTACAGAAATTAAATTCATAAAGCACTGTGGACTAAATTGAAATAGGTTAAAAGCCTGAGATTCAATGCTTTCTCTAGAATGTTTAGAATCTCATGAACACATAATGGCAGTTAATTGTATAATTTTAAGTTCCTTTGCGAGAAGAAGAAAGCGAATTGGAGTAAAAGGAGTAGGGAAGAGTGTCAGACTACAACGCCATAGAGCTCCTAATTAGGTTGTTCATGGAAGAGATCCTTGGCCACACACTACACTGAAAGGTGCACATCATTTACGTACTCAGAGAACTAAGAAGTTAAAATCAGGAGATTAAAAGTAGCACTATGTTTTGATGCTGTTGATATACTACTCCCTGAGGAGTTGTCAACCCCATTGGCATTTAAATATCAGAGGTATTTCACAGTTGCAAATGCTCTCATGTGAGCCAGCAGTTAGTCGTGTGAACAAAGCTGAATGAAAGATTTCAGATGAAAAGTGTAGGGTCTGTGTATTCGGCGGTTGTTTGGGCTCTTCAAATCAGTTCCCTACCAATCCAGTTTCGTTGATCACATTTGAAAACCTAGTGTTTTGATGTCTCTTCCCACTGACCGACAACTCAATTTCCTTTCCTTTGCTTTTGTCAGAACCTGAAGAGCCTCTGAATTCCTTGTTCTTTTTCATTCCCTGAGGAAAAACATTCTTTCAAATATAGAAAACCTAACTTTTGGTATCACCTGAGCCTGTGCTTGAGGCTTTGACTTCTCTTGCGGTGTTTAACAGCCCAAGTTTTTTCACAGTCACACCAGTCTCTTGTGTTTCTGTGATGTTAGAAACTGCTTAGCAGTTTTCAGCTTCTTCAGAGCAAATGTGCTGTTTATTCTACTCCCCTGAGAACTGTAAGCCTTTGCATTCAGTTGAAATTCTCTTTTTGAAACAATGGTCTTTAAAGTTTTTTTGTTTCCAGCACACATTGTTTAAATAACATAAGATTACTGCTTTTTCTGTTTGAATTAATGTATTTCAGATGTACTAGTTTTGTAGTAAGTGCTAGCACAAGGAGCATTATAGCACATATATTCTTAGCCAAGTACTATGTATAAATAACCTTTCTAGGCACATCGCATGTTGCTGGGATCTAGAAGAGTATGATGAGGAAAGTGTCCTTTGGTGTATACCATGCTCCTAGTGTTTCCTTAAACTCTTAGTACTAGTAACGACTGTGGGATAGACGGACATCTGGTCTAACCTAATTCATCTGTACTTACAGACAATTTTGCCAGCAAAACTAGTGGAACCGAATGTTCTGACATTTTCAAAACAGGATCCTAATGTTAGGTTATTTGAATTCTATTTAGGCTCTGAAATGAGTAGCCTTATTTTTAACTATGCTGGACACCCTTGAAACCCAAATGGTGTTTGATGGTGAGGATGGCTTGGAATATTTATAAATCACGTCAGCTTATATAGCTGACTAAATATGGATTTAGCAACCCAGCTTTCAATTCCTGTTTATAAGGATCTTACTCACTCTTCTCCTGTCATGTTAAAAAATTGTCTTTGGTACATGCGCCTGTTTTCTTTGAAGAAAGAATATCCATTTTTTCAAAATATGATATATCAGCAGAACTCTTGAGTCTTTCCAGTCTATGTCACCAAGGTTGTTAACTTCTTAGATTGAAAAGGGAGACAGCTCAAGCAGCCTCTTTGATCAGTGCGTCTGTAGCCACCATTTGTCTGTTCTGTATGTCTGCAATGTTACGATGACAACTGATAAGCCCATAGAAAATCAGCCAGGACTACTGGAAAACATTCAAATGTCAAAGTTAAACGTAAAACCTTTAATACTGTTCAGTCTTGCAGAACTGTGTTTTACTATTTGATACAACTGTAGAAGCTTTTTCAGAGTCAATACAAATGTAGACACACTTTTTTGCACAACGTTTTCAGTTGTGCTAATTTGACAAAATACGAGAGTAATCCTTAAACATTTAGTTTATTTTTTACATATCACTAGTTTGTTATCCTCACAGAAATAACCATGTACAAAATTTAAAGCAAAAAGTAAAAATATGGTGAAAGAAAAATTGAGTCTTAGCTGTGATAGCAGTAATAAGAGGATGTGGCTGTACAACAGGTGCCATTTTAACAGAGAAGCCATATGTGTGTTCTGCAGTATCAGGGGGATTTCTCTTGCATTTCTGATAGTTTTCAATAGAGCTTTCTAAGTGCTGTTGCAAGACAAGGTACAATATTTACCTGTCGTAAGACGCTTCTCTTATGGGATAGTATCACAAGAAGGTAACATTTCAGTCCGACATTACTGACCAAAATTAATACAAAAAGGGATGTTTTAGAACATGTTGAGTTATTTCTGCTTCAAATATGCAACTTTACAATGTTACCATTTGTAATTTTTTGAGATTAAAAAAGAATATTGTTTTAGGAGTTTAAAAATCACTTGCTTCTTTTGCTGTATGGCACATGAATTCTTAAAAGGGCTTTTGGTCATTGCAACTGGAGAGGTTAGCGGGGCTCTTTTGTTGCTACTGTAGAATAGTAACTGCTTTTAAATGCTTTTAGTAACTAGATTAGAATTATGACAGAGCCTGCTAACATCATTATAGTTCAGGGTGCCTAAACATTTCCAATATAAACTTGTATTTCAGTCGTTTATAACTGTAAAGACTTGATCCCAGCTTAAAGCTGACATAAAGTGATTTGGCTTATGAAAAGTGGGTGGGCATATTGTGAGAGGCCAGCATGTTTCTATGCATATTTTATTTGTATCTATAAAAAAATATGTATATGTGCATGCCTAATATATATCCATACCTGCCCTTTATATATGTGCATATATAGGTGTGTAGGTAATACTAATGATTTTATTTTTGTTGTATCAGTTGCATGGCATTTATAAAGTAAAAATATAATTTTCCCTCAAAAGTGACCTGTTTATAGAGAGCTAGAATATGGAGAAATGAAAAAATTGTCATTATTGAACACTAGGTTTGAGATTTTGAAACTAATTTTCAGAATGCTTTCTCCCTGTGTCTTACTTTATCTCTAACCGTCAACTTTTTTCTCCTACCAATAGAGATGTATGATTGAAAATGATTTTCTTGTAGATCGGTAGCAATATAGTCCATCTACTGTTTAGTATTCAGTCAGCAGCATTAGGTGGTTTCACTTAAATTTCTGAATCATGTAAGTAGTAGAGTGCTTATAAATGCAGAGATTTTGCATATATACGCTGTGAGTGGTAAGAAGGAAGATAATAAATGCAGCCAATTGTTTTGAAGCCCTAAGCTTACTTTTTAAAGGGCCGAAAGAAAGATGGCGTTCAAAGCAGCCACAGGCTTCTGTCATACAATTATCTCTGATCCGACTTGCCATACCAAGTATGTGAAGCTTTCTTAGTCTCTGTCTATGATAATTACTAGTAGTCTGCAATTTACCAGCCCCACCTAGGAAGAGCCCGATCCAGATAACAGATTTTAGATTTTAAATGTAGACTGCAAGACCACTGATACTTAAAACAAACGGAAGTACTGAGAAAGCATTAAATCCATGCATAATACTTTATCTCTGGCATCCATTGCCAGGTGCTAATGTCAGTCTTTTTGCTGTAGGCTTGGTTTCAAGTTTAAACAAAACCCCACCAAAACTATGCAAATTGGTGGCTTTATTTTCTTTTTTTGTAGTTTTGTGTGTTTTGTTGCTAATAGGAGTTTGGTTTAAGGTTCCCTAACCCTTTTCTTGTATAAGTAGTAGTTTGAGTACTTGCTGGTGACTAGCTCAGAGGATGCTAAGAGAATTCATGTTCCTGTAAATCATGATGTTGCTGAGCAAAAACTCTATGCAATCTAGTCCTTGTGATTAGTAGTAAGGAGTGTGAGCAGTAGAGTAATCCATTCCTAAGCTCTCTCTTTTGCTTCTGGCCAGGGAAACTTCTTGGTTAGTCACAGAGAGCTGGGTAGATGGTTTTGGTTTGCCTCTGCTCTGTTTGTCAACCCCTGACCTGGAGCAATAGTTTTGTTTACACTTAGGATACCACACTGTGCGCAGTTTTGGGCTGCCTGTTTATGATGGAGAGACAAAGTGAATCAGGCCTCTTGCTAGGATTATTAGCAGGTAGGAGAATATGCTGTATGAGAAGAGACTGATAGAGCTAGATTTGTTCAGCCTGGGAAAATATATTACTAACTGAGACTAATCACTGTCTCCTACTACCTGAGAGGGTGGTTGCAGAAAAGGCAAAGCCACGGTCCTCTCAGAGGTAGGGAAAACGCAATAAGCAAAATTCACAGCTTGTCGTGTTCAATTGCAGACTAGATATAAGAAACTACAGTTATTGTGGTTAAGCTCTGAAACAGGTAGTCCAGGGAGCTTGTGGAACCTCCCTCTCAGGAGGTGGTGAAAAGAGGCCTCTTCAAGCCTGACTTTTTCCTGAAATTCCAAGCCTTCAATGCTTTTATCTTCAATGCTTTACTCCCTTGGTTTTATGTTCTGTTACAAATTACACCTCCCCCTCCATATTACCTGTATGACTCATTCATGTTGCCATGGTACTTTGAGAGCCTTTCAACAACTAAAGTATTTTGTTTTCAGAAAATCCAGGGAAGCAGTAGGAATGTATTCTTATTTTACAGATAACTAATTTGTGGATGTACATGTTACAGGAGATCTTTTGAAGAAGCACACATTTTGTAATTCCCTTTTCCTCTCCCATCTCTTGCAAAGGTTACGTAAGGAACTGTGCCCATATGTTTTGGACCCAAACCTAGTGTTCTAACATTGCACCGGCCTTTCCAACCTTTTTGTGTTTGTGATAGTAGGTACTAGCTATCTTCCAGGTTTGAAAGGTATACTCCAAACTTCTGGGCTGCTAGGACTTTAAAAAACCTGTCTTTAATTGAATTAATGTATAGTGCTTCTGTTTTTTACTCGTTGTTTTTTAAAAAAATACAAGCATTTTCATTATTACCTCTAATCGTGCTGGAGGCAAATTTCATGTGTAGAAGTTTCAGTACATTAAAAATAATAAAAGCTATTGAAATTGAGGGTAAGGAATGGGATTTTTAGTGACAGCAGGTCTAATATCCTGACAGTGGATTCTAATAGTCTTACTGCATGTGGTGTCATCTTACATGGAATGTTTTGTCAATAGACTGATTTTATTCACTTGTCTGGAAGTTGTTTCAGAATGTGATTAAGCCTTTGGAAATGCCTTATTTAATGCTTACGAGGTCCTCCTGCAGCATTATTTGTTCCAGAAAATGTATATATGCCATAATGAATGTGGGTAGTGGTGGTTTCGTTTAGTGGTGCAAGTTTTTGTCATCTAATGTTGATTTTACTGGTTGATTTAGTTGAATGAAGAGTTGTATTTCTTACAATCTTTTTTGTTTTGTTTTTCACTGTGAAATCATTTTAGGTGATGTAAAATTACAATATGGGACATTTCGTTAGTGATTAAGTGTAAGTGTGACTATCATGATTATTTTTCTAAGTCTTTTTATCTTTCTGATGATGTAAGCTGAGCTCAGACTGAACCAACAGTATAGTCTTATACAAGAAAAATAGCTTTAATTTTTTTCCTTGTGCATCTCCCAATCCCTTAAAAAAATGCCCATGACAAGCAAGCAAACTCCTCTTGCCTCCTCTTCCTCCTTCAGTTCTACATAAGTGTTCATGCTTAGCTCTGTGGAAAAATATGAACCCATGAGCCAAAAATCAGTTATCTATTTTAGAACATGTAATTATTTGAAATGAGGTAAAAGTAATTTAAACGGCTAAACAAGTGCAAAATCTGTTCCTTCTCCACATGTATGATACGTGGTTTATGACTGAATCTGTTTTAAATTTGTGCTCATATTTTTGGTTCAGTTTTCCAATTAATGTGTTCAAAGAATAAATTTAATTTTGCCCATACAATTACAACTTCAGCAACCAGGTAATATATGCAGATTATGACTTTTCTTATTTTTAGTGTACTACAATGAGTGTTAGTCCCTGTAAAGCTGGTGTAAATCATGAGTAATTCTAGTAAGTTCTGGGTAGCTCTGTTCTATGTGCATGAGATCATAATTTGTCTATGAAGCTTAAAATGTTATGGCTAAATCCTAAAAAAATATAGAGGTAGGTGTTCTTGTAAATATTTCTGCTTTTCAGTGTTAAGATGAGGTATTAAAAACTGTTCCTAATTTTTATGACATATACTGTGATGCTGTTGAAAATGGGAGTTCTTGTGCAAATCGTTACTTACACGATGGTTTAGAGCTTGATACACAAAAAGCTGATTCTAGTGATGGCTTTCTCATCTTATTTATTTAACACTTTTGGGACATTGGAATAGGAATTAATTCTCTTATCTGTGATTTATACAGATGTTTTCTTTGTTGGGTGACTGGCCAGTTGTATTCCAAGTCACTTTCTGTGAACACAGCAATTAAACATTTTTTCCTTGAGCCCTTTTTGCCTATCAAATGAAACCAGGGAACAGAGACTGAATTTTGTACTACATGTGTCAGCTACAGGCTCTTTGGAGAGGGGAGTGAAAGACTTGTGTTGAGATGCTTCAACTGCAATGTTAGTAATTTGTATGACTGCTTCTTACACATGGAAGAAAAAGATGAGGGAAAAAGAAAAGGATGGAAATCATCCCTTCACTGCTTCTCCGTATCTTGATTTCAATGTGTGTTATACTGTGTTCTGAGTGCTTTTTGTTTAATGACAGAGGCTTGATTGCTGATTCTCTATTGCTTTCAGCTGCAGGGGTATAGAAACTGCCAGGAGGTAGTGTGGAGAAAAGGCAGAGCCATGGTTCTGAAATAGATGTGTTGTGAAGAAGATCAGATACGGGATAAGCTGAAGGGATAACATAGAATCGTTGAGGTTGGAAAAGACCCTTGAAGTCATTGAGTCCAACCATTACCCTAACACTGCCAAGTCCACCACTAAACCACGTTCCTAAGTGTCACATCTACATATCTTTTAAATAACTCCATGGGTGGCGACTCAAGTACTTCTCTGGGCAGACTGTTCCACTGTTTATTAACCCTTCTGGCGAAGAAATTTTTCCTAATATCCAATCTAAACATCCCCTGGCACAACTTGATGCCATTTCCTCTTGTCCTATTCCTTGTTACTTGGGAGAGGAGAGTGATAGAAATGAGTAGTGACATAGGAACTTGTGAGGGAACAAGCTAGAAAATTTAGCTAGTGAACATATTCCAGGCACAACCTGTACATTGTGTTTTTGTATGGCTTAGTGAAAACCAGCAGATTTCTTTCTATGCTCTCAAATGATGTATTTGACACCTCTGAAGGATAAATTATTTTAATTAATAAAGTTGCTGCAGTATCACTTTGTGAATATTATTTCTGGCTGTTATTATTTTAGTTTTGTGTACTGACCGAGAGCCACAGTAAAGGAGTGGTTTTCCTAAAGTACCTAATTCAAGCAGGGACTGCATAGCCCTGTGAAACAATTCCCATGGAGTGCTTTTCTGTTTGTTCTTGTAAAGTGAAAACTGCAGCACTACTTGTTTTCTGAAACTTGATAAACTTCAAACATGTTTTTTCATGGTGTAAGTCCATAATTTCTGTAGACTTGGATTATTACCCTGTTGAAGGCTTCTTTTCCCTTCATTGGGAAATGCGTGCATATTAGGATTGCTCTTTAGGGGTCTGAGAGTCCTTGGTGGCATTCTGAAGTGACTAGAAGTAAATGGTAGACAAGGGAGGCAAACACGATCAGTGACTGTTGCAGTGATCCCAGTACTGTGTTGGTTGATTTTACAACTTGTTGGAATATTTTGTAATTAGTAATAGTTTGTGTCCCTTTTTGTGGGTCTTTTTAAACAAATTGACCCAAAAGTTCTTCTAATTAAGAACAAACCCAAAATCCTGCCCAGTATTGTGAAACAAGGTTACCAAAGGCTTTATGTATTTTTGCGCTGATTAAAGGTTTTTTTGACTTCTACTAGAAGGGCTTGAGGAGATTTCCTATGAACTGGTGCTAAAAGAGCCTGCTTTTCATATTGTTCCTTTTCCTTCTCCAAAGTTAAATTCAACATAGAAGCTGTGATGGGACGAAATTCAAATCTAACTTGGTTGAGAAGCAAATGGAAGGACCACAGAATGTTTCCAAACAGAAAAAGAAATCCATTTAAGATTTGCTTCTCCTAGTCTGTGAGTCAGACATTTTCTGCTGTTTTTGGTATTTTTCCAGAATTGAGATTGTCAGGTAATTTCGAGTGAGCAATACACAGGGGCTTTTAGATGTTTTGAAATACACACATTCTAAACTATTTACTCTGGGGCAGAGATTCAAGGTTTTGGGGTTTTTTTTCCTTCCAGAAAGCTTGGGAAGAAAGACAAATTTGAGGGAAAAATAGCATAAACTCAGAAGAATCAGACAGGACATTTAGAACATCACTACAAAGTGGCGGAGTTTGGGTGTTCCACTGCAAGTAATAGTTTTTTTTGTAACCATGTATTTCTTCTACATTTCTCCACAAGGCTTCCCTCAACTTACAACAGTCATATTCTATAATTGGTGGAATAATTTATTGGTCATTAAGAATAATTCCTCTTCTATAGCCACCATCAAATCTTGTAAGATTATTGTTTCTATTTTACTAATATTTTCATGTTGAGTGCTAAGTGGTTGGATAGGAGTTAAATGAGGCCTTCACCACTACACTTCTTTGTAGTGGGGGTTTGGATCTTGTGGTTTTCCAGTGGTTTAGGGTTAGTTTCTGTTCCCAAAATTAAGCAGTTTCTCCAGGAAACTATTATACAAACAAAATCTAGTGATTAAAGCTCTGACTTTATATAAATCAGGAGATAAGGAATGCCTCTCTCATCACAGTTGGGGTTTTATTTATATTTGGGGTTTTTTTGAGACCTTCTGCAAGTACTTTATGATATGCCCATTGCCTCTGACCGGTAACTTTATCTTCCCAGACCTCTGTTTGGTTTTAGATCTTATTTACGCTTGAGCTCTTTGAAAACTTATCTCAAGGTGTCTTTTTTAATAGCTCTGGTACTTTGGATTTTTTCCCACTTTTTTCGGCTGCTGCAAGCTCAGTTTCATAACATGCACCCCATCTATGCTATTGTATAGTTAAGTCTCTTTTCCTCATATATTGTAATTTAGTACTAGCTTTGATCATGACCATTCAGTTGAGTCTTACTCTGCTTAATGACTTGGATCCTACAGTTCCTGTATTTGCTATTCTTCCTATTTCTTTGCTGTCATATCAATCTGTCATTTGGGAGACTTCATTCCTGAAGGACAGTTTTATTGAATGTGTATTTTTAAGCAGCTTATTTGAACTTGGAGTGATCCTTTTCACTTCAACATTTTGCTAATTCCTTTCTTCCTATGCTCACCAACATCTGCTAGAATGGGGCTTCTCAAGGGCCTAGGTCAGATTTCAGTTACTTTTGGTGAGAGGTAATAGCCAAAACTTTTAGTGTGTCATGATCAGTTGCTAGTTTTCTAAGCAAAGTTCTGATATTCCCTTGCCATGTGAGGTCTGAAGTTTTCCTCTAATTTTGGTGGCAGTGGGCTTCAAGCTGTTCTAGGGGCCTGTGCAGGTCTGAGTTTGGATTATCATCTTCGGGAGACACTAACATGTGTCAAAGGGCATAATTTTAATCTGTCACATGTTCTGTGCTTTTAGAAAAGTTAATCCAGTCTGTTTGGCTAGTGTTACTGTTATGACATTTTAATGCTGATTACCTAAATTTGCTTCTGAATCCACTACTGAGCTGTGATTATAACATTCAATAAGCTGCTGCTCCTGTTTGGCTAAGAGTGCAGTACTCATTTTTCAGCACTACCACCATCAAGTACTGGCAGCTTTGGACCTATTTTGCCAAGTAATATAATTTCTTCTTTCTATCTGGCTTCTTTCCACTGTGTGTCACTTCCAGCTACTTTACACACCACTGTAGTACTGTATGATTTTTTTTTCTTTGAAATTAAATAGCCTTCCGCTTATTTGGTTTGTGCAAGAACGTTTGGACATGAATGTTTAAGTGGTTTACCACACTTCCACAAGAAAGCTTTTTATTTTTAGATGAGAAATTCTGTTTGTTTAGAAGGCCTGATGGATGGCAGAACTGCTAAGAATAGCTTGGGCAGTGTTACATTTTCAGCAAAGTACACATTTTTGGTAGAAACTATGGGAAACACTTGGTCCAGCAACTGTGGAAAGATCTTATGATCCTTCTCTGTTATTTTTGGAGTGTGTGTGTTGAGAGGATTGGCCAGGATTCTCTTTAGATTTTTTGCCTATAATAAGACAGGAGGGGACGTAGTTAGTAGTGCCTTGTGCCTTTTGCTTGAAATAAACCCTATGGATGCTGACTTGAGTTACAGATGTTTTGTCCTGGAGGCCTATAAACCTCAGAAATTTAGTTACACTAAGTGACTTTTCATGATAGGTTTAAGACAGTCCAGCTTTTAGGCATTGAGTATATCTATCATGCACTTGTTTTGCATTGAAATCAGTCTCAAATGCTAAATGTTCACAGTGATGGTGTTGAGCTAATTTCTAGTTTATAGATCAGCATGCTTAGTAGGCCAGTAACTTTACAGATTCTTCTAAATGTCATTGTATTTCTGCCTGAACAAAAAGTAGTCTAAAAATCCCACACTGTTACCGGAGTTGACTGTGTTAACAAGTAATAACAGTGCCAATGTATTGGATGAATAAATAGTTTGAAGTAGTCAGTATGGAGGCTCCTACATCTAGAGTCTGTACAGCTGGAGAGATTGATTTTTAGTTGATCATTTCTACTTGATGTAGTCTGGCTTCCTGAGCTAAATATTTCTTCCTAAGCATTGAAGAGTGCTTAGTGTTGAGAAGAGTGCTTATTTTTTCAAACCCGTATGTTACTCTTGGAATGAAACGGTGCACAACTGGAACAGAAATTCCTCTCTAGTTTCCACAAGAAGTAATCTGGATTGCTTGCACCAAAATCTCCCCGAGACCTGTAACAGATTGGAACATGTGAATTTTAGAAATATGCTGTTGGTCCAAATGAAAACACTAATGGAGACATAAGCATTATCATCCTCAGCAATAAACTCTCTTACCAAACTGAGTAGTTAGCATACAAACTATGTGGAATACTGTTTTACTGTACTATTTAAATGCAGTAACCGTGTAGCAAACACCAGCGGGGATATCTTACAGGTGGGAAAGGTGATTTTATCCAAAACAAAGCCTGAAACAAAGTAGGTTTCACATGCTCACTGTCACGCAAGCACTAGAATGGGTATGATGTCCAAGAAGTCTGTCCAACAGTCTGGCACCATGATGTTTCTGTCCAGCTGTTAGGACGTGGATCAGTTGCCATGACATGAAGGACATGTTTCAAGTCCTGGTGTCTCCTGAGTTCTTAGCTCGTAGGTTGCCTTTTTGGAGATAACAGTGTTTTCATTATTTTCCCCTTTGTTAGTGGTTAGGCTTTGATCACTGCTCTTTGTCTCTGGATTTGGGTATCTTATTGAAGCCTGAGTGACCCGGGAGCTTGATGACTTGCTAAGTTGTGTGCCATTAACACAGGACATTCTGAGAGTCTTGTCTTCCTGTGTGTTCCTGTGTATGCTACCACACCCATGTATTGCCACTCATTCTCTGTTCATGCATACTATTGTAGCTCTCAGCAGTACTCCTGCCAAAGATCAGACACGAATGAGATGTTATATTCTGTGACTTAGTTTTTGCTTTCTGTGTGACTTTTTTTTGCAAAAGTTTTGTTAAAAATCAAACCTTATGACGACTTGTGGCTATGGTGTTGAATTTTGGCTAGGAAAACACAGGACAGTTTTCAGCAGGACATGTAGGCCAGTAACAATCTTTTAAGCTACAGGTATGTAAGGCATGTGGAGAGGAGGTACAGAGCCATTCTGAATCCTGTGCCTTTGTCTCAGCAAGATAAAGATGCTGATCAACAGAGTACACAGACTCTCTGAAGAATATACCACTAAGTCAAACAAGCCTACTCAGGAGCCTGTGTGGCCCAAGAAGATTCAGGCAGTACAGAAGAAACCATAATGCAACATGTGACTATATAATAACTAGCACAACAACCTGGTTGTGATGAGCCAATGATACTTGCAAAGCCTCTTGCTTGACAGCAATCGAATCAGCTTTGGGGACTACAAGACTTCACTATGTTTGTGTCTAGCTAACTGGAACTCTTGCTGAAGTAAGTGGGTAGATGTCACACCATAGAGAAAAGGTGTTGAACTGAAAACTTAATGAAAATCTACATGNTATAACATAAAATATAACTTTATACACTTTAGCACGAATTCACATATAACAATGTCATACCCATATCTAAGAAGTGTGGAATGACTACCAAGAAGGAATTTTACCATGACAATAGGATGTAGCAGAACTAGATTAGTAAAACACCAAAGCAGTGTCTGTTCCCTCAGAGCAGCTTGATTAAACTTCTTTTAAGTTGACATCAGTAGGAGCTAGACACATCACATAGATCTGGGCCAGTGTTTGTGCCAAGTAACTTCGATCTGAGAAATATTAACTTACATTTTTGCCCTAGTATCAGCTGGAGGATATAATTGATGGAGAAATGAGCTCCAATGAGCTGGTAAACCAAGAGCTCCTAAGTTTTCCTTGCTCAAGTCCAGCATGTGCAGTTTTCAGTTTCTTCCCAACTCCCTCTTTTCTTGTATCATTGTAGTTAGCAGTAGATTCTACCAAATCAGTCATGGGTACCATATCATTACCTTCATGAAGTGGTTTCTGGATGAGACTGACTGGTGCTTTGAGAACAGAAGCATCTTTAAGATATGTGAGGCAGAGGAAGATTTCAGAAAGTTTGGAGTAAGACCGACATTCCTTTTTGTGTATGTTCTGGATGTCACTTTGGTTTTTAGCTTTTAATTTCTTGCTAATGCTATGTTGTTTGCTGGAAGGCATTTTCCATCAAGGCTGAAATGTTTTCTTGGCTGGCCTGGAGACACCATCCTGTCCTGACATGTGAAGGCTGACTTTCAGCTGCTCTCACCTGTGTGACGTTCTGGCTGGACAGTGTAATACACCTGTATTCAGTATCCACTGTGTAAAATAGGAAGCTTTTTTTTTTTTTGCACAGAATTTAGATTATGCTTTAAGGCTTTCAGTATCTCTGTCATGTGGGCACAAAATCCTGGAAGACCATGTGGTGATGTGCAACACAGGGGAAAACTGAGGAACACTGATATTTATCCAGGGAGTTAAATGTCAGTGAGGTTGCTCCAACTTTGCCACGTGAATTGTCCAAGAAATAGAAGACAGGATGTACTGTACCACCTTACTGTCAGGAGTAAAGGGAATGTTGTTACCCATGCTTGCTTATCATAAATATTCAGTACTGCATATATATATATACATATACATATATATATATATATAGCTATCAATATATCTATATATAAACCCCCCAAACCCTATCAAAACAGGAAACGTCTTTGCTTCTGCTTTTTCCCTGGAGGAAGGATCAAAGAAGAAACAATGTGCAACAGATGTTAGTCACATGGCCTTATGCAGTGTGATGTATAAAACTGTACAGAATACATACTTGCTTCCAGTTTGATTGTTGTTAGTAGATTATCTCAATTGAAATCTGGTCAAAATAGTCCCAAATTACACAAGTATAAAACAATGGAATTAATCCTCCTCACACATTCAATTGGTTTTGGATGGTAAGGCTTGACGAAGACTTTCCAAACTTTGTGTTTATGTGACTTAAACCGGTGCTCTTCAGTCATGAGCTTTTGTTTATAGACTGTATTTTCAGGACTGATTTTCTCAAACATGTAAAGACTGCTAAAAGATTGAGATGATGAGCCCTGTAGCAGTCTGTTTTTATTTTATGACTTACACTTATTTATCCATGTTGCTTTAAAGCTTAATGAAAGTGAGATTTTATTTTCTGCAGTTAACAAAAACTTTTTTTTTCACTTGTCAGACTATGAAAAAATCATGTTTTACCAGCACATGTCTTTGCACTGTATCTCAATTGGTATTCCAGCAATAGCCAGTTGAAAATTATGTGTGTTTTAATAGTCTTTCTTATGAATTATATATTTTCATTATGATAGCATTGCCTTTTTAGTGGTTGGTTAATATTCAAGTGGGAAGTGCTCCAAAAGCTAGTCAGAGCTATTAGGACACTTTGATACAAATCTTTCACCTTGTGTAACAGAGTGTAAACCTGCCACCAGTGACTTCATAGGTAACTCAATAGTACAGCAAGAGCTCCTTCAGAAAGTGACTTTAATGGTAAATTGTTGGGTTTACTGTTTAGTTGCACGACATAAATTAATAAAACTAAATCAAAAAGAAGTGTTAGGGTAACTCTGCATTGTACTTTTGTTTTTATACACATGCTACCAGGTGTAATGTATGCAGTAAGTTAGTAATAGGTATAAGCTATTTAATACATTGCATATTTGGTGTGAAACTCTGCTGTGCAAGATTGGGTAGTACGTTGTAGACACTCAGAAATTATTCTTTTAATGAAGAGTAGTTATGTTTTCAATTAAAACCTGAGAAGATAGGTGACAACTTTTTGTAGAAAAGTGCATGGAACTGTACAAAGAACTTTTCCAGCGACTAATAGCAGTGTTAGCAGTTTACTTAATGCAAAAGATAGAGTTCCCTTTTCTGAGGTATTTTTCAGTTGTTTGACATTAGGGGCAGAGTATGGGTGCTATTTTTAAATAGAATTCAACAAATATGTCTTAATGTCTGGCATGTCCTGGCAAAAGTACTTTTAATTAACATCTGTATAACAAGTCTGAAATGTGCTAAGTTTGTTATATTTACATTCTAAATTGATTGTTAATGTAGTGTTTCAGGAGTGTAGAGCAGGAATTTTTTATATTTTTCTCTATCTCAAAGCAAATTGGTTTTTTACTTGTGTCTTTCTCTTTAGTCAAATATAATCTTAAATATGATGCACTGTGAAGGTAAGGAAGGGAGTTTGTTACTGTTTTGCGCCACCAGCATTTGTTTATGAGCTTATATCTGTGAGCTGTTACAATAATTTGACTTTAAATGGACACATTTGAACTCCTTTATAAAATTATATTCTAAACAGTGTGCTAGTTAACAGGAATGCTGAATGTATTAAAGCAAAAATACCTTTCCAGGAATAACCACCTTGAAAGTAGAAAATAACACAGCTGTACATTTTTTTACTTGATCCAGATGAAGATACCGAACATCCATAATTATATTTTCCCTCTACTTGCAATTAATGTCACACATAAATTACATTATTGTGATAGCAGACCATTAAAAATTGTGCAAGCCAAAATATTAGGAGGATTTCACTTCTAATTTTTTTACTCTGTGATTTACTGTTACTTTGGATGAATTTTAACATAGATTGATTTTAAGTTAAATGGACATGACACACACTGAAGATGACATAATCTTATAGCTATATTTTCATAAGGAGAACTCCTGACATCTCTAGATGTACTGCCTCTCCTATGTCTATTCACATTTAGTCATCCTTACTCCCACAGGTTTTCTCAGAATTACCGTAACTTCTCAGTCTCATGAAAAAGTCAACATTCTCCACAGTTTGCATTCTTCACATATTGAATAATATATATTTGGTAGTTTTTGAAAGTACTGCTACCTGAATGCCTGGCGGAGGCATGACCACTGTTCTGCTGTGGGCTGCTTGGAACTGAATATGGTCACTGTTTTTTCTGAAAGTGCTCAGCCCTCCTCAGATCACTGCAGGTGCTTTGTAGCCAGAAGAAATTTCATGAATGTAACTGGCCTAAAAAACTTTGGTTTGATATAATGTATCCTGCTCTTTTGAAACACCTGCATAAATCTTATTAATGCTAATAGATAGTGCATGCTTACAAAGAAGGGGGAAGGATAACCATGTGTCTGAGATTTATATGGTTTTTGTGATGTTATTTGTAATGATTTCTATGTTGTATTCAGGCATAAGTTTTTCTTCATAGGGTTCATATTGATGTCAGTAGGAGATATGCTTTCATAACTGCAGAGTGTAATTGTTTGTTTTTAACTACATAACATATGGATCAGTGCTCAATTTTAATTTTAATGGATCAGAACCCAATTTTATTGGAGCCAGAGAAATACCTAAATAGAGGGGCATGGGCGAAATGGCTAAAAATATGCACATAGTTTTAGATATCTTAATCTAATATAGTATGTCTGAAAATGCAAGGCATTCTTAAGATGTTGATCTTGGCACAAGAGATGTGAGCATTCCCAGTCACTTTATAAATATAACTTTCCTTTGGATAAAAAAAAAACTGAAATAAAATCTTGAATTAAACTACTATCAGTTGATGGATAGGTGTTCTAGAAAGCTTGCCTCTACCTTATATCTTTTGTATAGCCAGATGTAGCTAAGCACAAATCATCCAGATCTGGATGTAATGTTGTTGTGCTGTAATCTTGCTGTGAAGTTAATGATACAATATCAGATTTTTAAAAGGGCTGTTATTATATTAAAGTTTTTTTAGTCTGCCAGCTTGTTCCTTTTGATTAGATTTTGCTTTTACTATTTCAAATTGATACAAGAATAAATCATTCATGTTTATAAACTTGTCACACTGATCTTTTCTTTTTCTCTTCTTGACTTGACTGAAATTGTAAAACATATTATAAATCATAACTAGCCATTTTCTCACATCACTTTAGCATTCTGTTTTCCACATGGGTGTGGTACTTTGCCCTGTGATTTTTTGAATAATCAGTTTTATGTGGTTTTGTGTTGATTGAAAATGAATCTATGATTTGCAATACACGTTGTTTCTACTTCTGTGTATCTTTTTGCATGTGCTATCCATAAGGTTTCCACTAATATTGCGTGCAAAGTGAAAAAGATTACATTATATGTGTGCAGTGTGTGTTTTCAACAGTTAAAACATTTGATAACTTTCTTCCTCCAAAGGTATAGGTGCTTCTGGTAGCTGGATTTTTGGAATAAATTAAAACTCCAAAAGAAAGAGATTTTTCATTGTTGTTTATTTCTATATAATTTTAAAAAATATTTTTCTGCGCCCGTGCAACTGAGCTGATGCAACATTTTCTAGGCAAAATAATCTGTATCTTCTACCCATCTAGGGGTTTTTTGTGCTCTGCACTGAGTGCAGGGAGAGCAATGCACATCTTCCATTCTTTAGTGTCTCTCAGTTCTGGTTTTTGCTTAGTAAAGCTTCCTGTGGCTTCTAGTCTGTAGTTTTATTTCTTCTAAGATTATGAAAGTAAATTAAAAACCAAACAAATAAGTTTGTAAGCAATCTGAAATTACAAATATCTAGACCTTACTGTGTGTGGTGTTTTAAAATATGAGTTTGCAAAACCTGTAAATATGAACAGTATACAAATGAATTTCTGTTACATAAAATCTAAGTGATTGTGCTCCTACAAACTATGTTTTCATTTATGATTGTTTCACTCTTCCCACAGTAATTAGACAAAGAGTAAGTTGAGTTATATGCAGCATTTTAAAACCAAAATGCCTTTTCCTAAGTGCATAATTCAAAGGTAAAAAAGCCAGTGTTCAGATGGAAAGAATTGTGCTGATATAGTCTGATGTTACTGTTCTGTAGTTCCGGTAGAGAGAGACAAGGAGTCTCAAGATAATTTCTTTTTCTACGTCATTAATTACCTGTTGCTGTTTATGACTAAGTGAAATTAGCTCAGGTGATACAGATCTGACACTGACAGGCTCATTAGAACTTTATAGTGAATTGAGGAGTGCCACATGCTCTCTTTAACAAATAGGCTCGGGTTTTTTCTGGTTAAATTGTTGGTGTTTGCAACTTAGTTAAAAATACCTGTGCTCCTAATTCTGTTTGCATTAGTCAGAAAGGCACAGTGAAGCTGTGTCAAAGGCCAACACCTGATTGTTTTTTGCTACAGAATGTTTAAATTGAATGTGACCTGGATCATTCACCAAGGGACTTGCGAATAAAGATGGATTTTTTTTTTTTTTTGGTGGTACTAATTGCAGAGAGCAGTGTGCTGCCCCAGGAGCCTTCGATGAAACTGTGCAGTAATTTCTATCACATTTGTTTATGAGATCCTAGGGAATTAGATGGTTCTTTATTCCTGGGTGTGTATTGTAATGTGTTTTGCAAAGATCTGTCAATTTCTTTGTGTAACGTTTGTCTGGGCCCAGTGAGGGAGTGTTTGAGATGGTCTGTGCTTCCATGTCCTCAGAATGCTGGAGATACCCACCTCCCCCCTCTCATACCCAAGTGATGCAGGCTCTGCTTTCTCAGTGTTTGATTCACAGGCTTATATAAGAAGGAGTTGGCTGAGTTTCAGCTAGGGGTAATTCTCATAGAAAGCTATGAAAAAATTAGTGGTGTGTTATGTGATTCTACTGTTGAGAAAGAATGCTTGCCTTCTTTAGGAAGTCTCATCTTCTACTGATTTATTAGATTCTGCTAATTCTATGAGATATAGTTGGATACAGCTTTTTTTTTGTAAGAGGCACATTTTTACTAATTTGTCTGAGAATTATTGGTCAATGAGTGAATTTTCTTTAGCTCAATTTAGACCGTTCTGTTTAATTCGGGGTGTGGGTGTTGGAGGCCTGTTGTCTGTCATGGCAAGTTGGTTGTTGGGCTTTTTCATTTACTTCAATTGTAAACTTGTCCAAAGCTTTATGTGTTCAAATGCTGTATAGATGTGAATGTTAGAATAAAATTCTAGTCTGAGATACATGTATGTCTCTCTCCCACTGAAATAGCAAGAGTCGTATGCATACATGTGAAGAACTGAACTAGGCTTTAAGCATTTTCTCAAATAGTTATAAAGTATGAACATAACTTGCTTTTAGTTTTTTGTTTGAGGATCTCTGAAAGAGCTCAGAACAGTCAAGAGCAGCTTCTTCACAGAGAAATACTGTGATTCTTTGAAGTGTTCACCTTCTACATTGCATTTTTTGCTTTACTTTTTTCTCTTTTTCAGCTTTGCTGTTGCCTTTTTTTTTGATTTGTATGCAGGATACGCTTTTGACAGTCAAGAGATCCTAAACTGATGAACTGTTTTGAGTTTGATTAGAATCTTGCCCATGGACAGTAACATAAGCATCAAACCTCTCAGGCAGCCAGTCCTTATACCTCTAGGGAAGAAGTTTGTTAATAGCTTTGCTTATGCTTTCTGTGTTTACAGCATACTTGTACTGCTGTTTCTGCTTTGGTACTAGGACCATCTCGAATTTCATTCTAACTATATCAAATTAGCAAATAAAGCTACAGCACTACAGCGGCCAGGAAAACAAGAGGCTGGACAGTAACATGTTTGTGATTGAAATTCTTGCAGTCTTTAAATTCTTAGGCTAATATCTGTATTCAAGAGTTGCCAGCAGTTGTCTACATTAACTGAAGAACTATTTATTTACATATTTATTGGTTTTATTTTATTTTAATTGAAAGAAAATCTTCTGAACAAATAAACAAAGCTGATAATGTTTGACAGTTGTAAGCCAAATAATTTTTGGCATTCAGCAGAGGACTACATTGTTCGGGTGATAACTTAGTTCAACCTTTCTGCATATCACTGCTTCATCTAAGCATAGGAAAAAAGATGTATTTCTTCTAAGTTTTAGTTTAAAAACAGTACCGTACTGAATTCATTGAAGAAAAGTCTGTTTTGCATATTCAGAATAAATCAACATTATGGATTGGGGATTTCCTTTACTGGGCTGTTTTATGCCTAAACTCAGATTTCTCATACATACGGGACTTACTGATATGGGCATCGTATAGCAATATATGTGGGGGAGCATTTTACCCATCAGAAATATTATGCTGCCACTTCCTTACCCAACTCTGTGTCCTTTCCTGTGTGGATATACTTAATAGTATGTTTATTGTTGGAGTAGATTGCTACCTGATCTTCATGAGGGAATTTTGACTGGCAAATGGGAGTCGATTGGAGTCCTTGTCCTCTTTGTGAAGTGTGAGTTAAGGCTTCATAAGAAAATCTAAGATCAGAGCATAGGAAAGCTCTCCTAAGAGCTTTGTGCTTGCAAATGTAAACACACAGACACCTCCAGAGTTTGCCAATGTCTTGGATTAATTCCTGCTTGTTAATGCAGGAGAATTAAACTGCCAAGATAATATTAATAAGAGCTTGAAGGAAACAGCTGGTAGTTGAGGATCTTATTGAGGGCAAAGAGGTTTTTTTGCGGTCACAAATGTTACTTCTGCGTTACGTGTGGTGCTTGTAACATAGCTGAAGGAGGAAATACAGGGGATCTGAAGGATGCTTCAAGACCTGTCTTTTCTGGAAGTGGGGATGGGACCACATAATTTATTAATAAATTCAGATACGTAGATGTTTTAGCCCTTTTGTCATAAAGCTGGGATTTAAAAAGATAAAGGCTTTAACCCTTGTCAGCAGATGCTAAGCTTTGTAGCAGGTTGAGTATAAATGTGAAATATGGCTGGAAGGTCCTGTGCTGCCCTTGTCAGTTGTTGCATGCTGGCAACTGTTGCTTTGCTCTTGTCATATATAGTGGTTTTTACTGCCTTTAAAAAAGGGCGGAAAAATGTTTGTAGTGCACCAAACCACCACAGTATTCCCCTCACTCCAAGGCTCACAAAAATTGTTTAGTGTTTACTTACTAGACTTGAAACAACTTTGAGAATAAAAAGACACCCATGCTGACACCATAATTCCTGCAAAATGTCTGCAAGCTGGTTCATTTCTGTGAATTCGGTGGTTTCAAATGACCTTGTTTCATCTTGATATCTTTAGCTTTTCTATCGTAAACCACAAGAAAAGGTTTTTTTACTATTACGTGACTACTTTGAGCATAGTCCTATGCCTGTGATCACAGTGGAAATTACAGCAATGGTCTACTCTTTTATGGGTAATTCTGTGGGTGTTTTTCAATGTTTCTATTTTAATCTTATTCTTTATTTATTGTCTGCCTAGAAACCACTCTCTTGATCACATAATTTTCAGACTTTTGACATCTGAATGCAATGAATACATAGAATTCTTAATGGTGAGTGATTTTAATCTTCAAAGTAGCAATAAATCTGGCAAACCCCTCAAGCAATGGCGTGGATTTCTTGATGTTCTGTTCCCTTTCTCCTTTTTGCAAAGGTTGCTTGATTTCAAAATGTAGGGCTAGTAACTATTGTTTTTGTTTCTAATGCTGAAATGTCAAAGCAGGTGTTCCAACAAACTTTACTTCAGCTAATCATTATAACTTGCTTATTCTAAGTTTAACTGGTGTGAGTTAGCTCTCTTTGGCAGTAGATTATTTCTTTCCTGAGGTGTAGGAAGCTGTTCTGATTTCTTCCTTGACATGCAAGCATGAGCAGGGAAGGCTGAATAGAACTGGTTTGATACAGTATTTCGTCATGACACGAATATCCACGTTTGTTTTCTAAATGTTCAATGGAATACATAAGAACATTGATTAAGTCACAATGAAAAATGTTCAAAGTGTTTCCCCCACATTGTGGGAAATCTGGGCTGTAGTGATATTAATTTTTTAGTTTGTCCTTGTACTGAAGACTGTTGCAGCAAATGCGCTGATAAAGACAATAAAATGAAGGATGGTTAGCATAATTCACTTAACCTAATTCACTTATACTAAACATTGGAAAGAAATTCTTTGCTAGCTTTTGGACTTTCTCTGCCACTGCTGAATTTTTAAGGTTTTTATGTTGTATGCAGAGCAAATTTCTCTGATGTTTTGGTGATGTTCAAATTAATCTTCATCACTCATATAGGGAAGAATATTATTTGAAAGGTACAGGCAGATTTCCATACCTGTATGAGTAAAGGAACAGTTTAGTTAGAACTCCTAAAATACATTGAAGTACATCAGTTGCACTTTGTGAGCAATTTCATGTGAAGTCTTCTTCCATCTGTTGCAGCCAAATAATTGCAACATTGTTTAATTTTTAGAAAAAAATGCTAATTAAAAGCCTTCATGCTTTCCAAACTGGGTCTATACTACCATTAAACACTAAACATTTAATGCTGTTAAAAACAGCATTATGCCTTATTTTATATTTCAATGATTGAATTTCTGACATAGATTTCTTCTGATTGTTCTTTAAGGAAAGGTTGTATTGTTTGGGGTTGTTTTTTTGAGAAAAGATGAATGGTGGAACTACAGAATTTTTCAGTGTTGTCAAAATACAATAGTTTGTTCCATGAAGATTAGCACCTATTGTGGGTCATTATATTTGATTGGAAATGTGAAGGTTTTTCATTTTTGCAAGAGCTGATATGTGATACATTACAGTCAGAGTGTTGTCATATGTATTTTCTCTGCATACACTCATGCTTCCCACCAGTTTGTGGCTGTTGGAGATTCACTTTTGGACTAGTGGGAATTTTGTGATACAGACTGAGAGTTAAACTGTTGAAGTGAGTGGAGGAATACATGCAAGAATGGTTTCTCTGTAGGGAGATCAGGAGGACAAGTGTACTGCTGAGTGTGCTTCCAAGGACAGGAAAAGGGCGCTGGGTGTTTTGTTTTTCTGCAAGGGAATTAGGTCTGTGGAGGATTTGGGGTAAATTAATTGGGGTGAATGGGTTTGAGTATATGAAAAATCTGCTTGGAGATTGTGGTTTGTGAATAAAATACCATCTGTGTTTTCTCAGATGGTTTTTGGATTTCCTTTGTCTGTGGTAGCATGAAGGAAGTAGATGGTTTAATTTCTTTCAATTTAAAGGCCAGTCTGATTTTTTGCTGGGTGACAGGCATCTGGTTTGTGATGACTGTCTGCTCTTTCCACAGTATTGTGTAAATTCTACCTCTGCGTAACAAAGCAGGTTACTATGTGCTTTGCTGTTCCAAGTTTATAATAATTTTGACTTCTAAGTCTAGTTTTAAATGTTGAAACATTTTGAACAGTGAAGTCATATTCATTTGATAATGTGACATTTGTGAGATGATGCTGCATTGATATTTATTAAAGTCTCAGTTCCCTATAATTATAGGATTTTAGATTTTTGAGTATCTCTAAGATTACTTGGAAAATTGTTCTCCTCTGCCTAAATTTTTTGAAGGTAAAAGTTAAGGTAGTGTTTTGAATTATAAGGAGTCAGTGCAGTGAATTTCATTTACTGTGTACAGAGCTATTTTGTCAAATAAACATCAGGGAGTTTGCTCTTAGGAATAATTTTTTTTTTTTGTATGATCACCAGCTTGGTAATGATAGATACTTAGTTAAAACAATGAGATAATTTTGAATAGCCTTGTTAGTCTTCTTGACAATAATTTTGTAGACCAAAGGGTGCATATGATTTGGTCACTGAACAATTTTTTTAGAGACCTAAATTAGACCTTAGCGTGTTGAAATGCAGAAAGAGATTTGTTGCCAGTGATAGAAATGGCTTTGCTACTGTCTTCTGTATCTTACATATGTATATCTTCCAACATTTAATAGGCTTCTGTCTTTGCAAATAAAATTTTTTGCACTTTTCAGGGCTAGCTGGAGCACCATTGTATTTTACCTACAATGCAGTGCTGTGGACAAAAATGCAGCATATCAGAGATAAAACAGTTAGTTCAGGAAGAATGCGAGGTTATTTCTAAGTGGCTGTGGAACCTGACTTTGAACTGTTTGGGGAAAATTTTTCTCTTCCCCGCTGGCTTCAGTAGCATGAAAAGGTAAAATAATCTTCAGGCCAATGCTGCTTTTCTTATCTTGTGTGATGTATTTGTAATGCTAAATGTTACATATTGGTAGTACATAGTATGTATGTAAAAGCAGTATGTGCAAATTATGTCTTGGAACAAACAGATTTACAGATAAATTCCTCTTTCTGAATCCCATTGCTTAAGTTTGAGTTATCGTATTTTCTTTGTGCCAATTTGATAAACTAAATATGTGCTAAAACAGTGCAAAGAAAACTGGTTTTATTCACTCACTACTCTAGAACAGTTGAAAGACTATAATAAGTCAGCGGCATGAAGATGCCGGATTTTGAAAAAGATCTGCCTTTATTGCAAGGAAAGAATTAAGGATAAAATGAAGTTGTGCAATTGGTCTACAGTCTCTATGAAGTCTTAGCTTCACATAATTTTCTGAAAAAAGATCTATTGGCAGAGAAACTAGAATTCAGCAAATTCTATTTATGCACTAAACAACTTCTTTTTTCTTAAAAGCCTCAGTGGACACATCCTTGTACAGCTGGTATATACCAACAGTCTCTGCTTAACAGCTGTTTACTTTTTTTCTTAAAATATCTGAGAAACAAGGCTCTGATTTTGGTGTTACTCTATTGTCTAGTAGTGCCAGATTAGATAGGTTATTTTTCTCTTGAAGCTTTATTTTTTCCTTGGCCAGTTGTTCTGAGCTTATACAACAGTGCACATGAATGCATGCAAGTTCTTTAAGTTCCTAGAAAAGAAAATGTACTTCAGTAAAGGAGAGATTTCTTCTCTTTGTGAGAAGAAACAGCTCCATCCTGTTTGTATATGTCTGTATAACTAATATTTGCAATGGATTCTCAGTTAATTAAATTTAAACCTGCTGGAGTTATAGCTATAGAGTGATGGCTATCAGCAGAAGCAAGGTCACTGAAGAACTTTTATCTCCAGAACTTGGAATTGAGCTCAGGAGAAATGCACTGAGAGATACTGTGCCTTGGAGAGTCAGGCCATGGAGAGAGTAACAGGTTCTTATTTCTACCTGTGACACAGTTTGCCACAGGCTCACTCGTATTTGAAGCAAGTCTCAAAACGTGTTGTCCCACTTTAAAATTCTGCTGAAACTAAAAATGTAAAGCAATTACACTGTCTGGAGATTAACTGGATTTACAGCAGAGTGACTGGATTTGGCTGTAAAACTGCTAGCTATTTGGAAGCTCCCATTTGTACTCCCTGAAAAATTACACAGTTTACACAATTTTTTGGTCATCAAGTTCATAAATCTAAACTGATGTGAATGCCAAATACCATTTGAGGTTTAAGAAAAATTGATCAATGCTGACAAGACAGAATAAGTAGAAACAAATTTTAACCATTTGGCAAGATGTAGACTTAAGTAAGTCTTCAGGGAAATATCCAACAGGAACTGCTGGTTATGCAACTGGTATTAACTGAATGTAACAGTAAACATAATTACTTTTGATCTTGGTAGAAATTTTGGAATATGTTCACATCCTGTGAGTGGTCAATATCCACATGCAAATATGAATGCATCAGAGAGGTTTCAGTGTACTTGGAGAACTGTTGTCACGAGAGTACATGGGAAGCAATCAATTCCTTTCTGCTTATTTTAAAGTTTAAAATCCATGCTGATTAAAAAAAAAAATAAATCCAAAACAACTAAGCAAAACCACCTCAAAATTAGTATCTTTTGACACATGGTAGTATAGTTGCTGTGATCCTGCAAGGCAGAAAACCACCTTACTGTATTCATTTGGATTTGATGAGATACTTACTAAATACTAATATAATCTGTATTAGCATTTTGCCAAATACTTTGGCATGATAAACTTAACTTCAGAACTGATGTTCTATATTCAGGGTTGTCTGGATAAATTCACAAAGCAGAAGTTATCAGGCCAGTGTTGGAAATCCACAGAAGAAATGTTGGATGCAATAGATGTTTCTAAAATATTAAGGTGTTGCCTTCTTTTTGGCATCTTTGGAAAGAATAGGTAAATATAATCTGTGTCAGTATCCTGAACAACAGGAAAAGTATTTGTTTAATCCTTAGGATGGCCTGAAACAAATCTGGAGATGTACAAAAAGATAAATTGATAGAAGATGGAACAGAAGAGAAGTTCATTAATATGTGATACTTGATATTATAATTAATTAATGCAGTTCTCAGTTATGCTAGCTATTTTCAATTAGACTATCCCTTACTGTGTGCTTCAGTAATAATAGCTGAATGTCTTTGTATGATGAATGAAGTAATTCACATGCACACTAGCTACTTCAAGCTAAGCTATCCCTTTGCTATATGATTCTACATTAGTAGCTGGATGTCCTGTATAATGGATAAAGTAATTCTCAGGCACACTGAAGCTCTTCTATCGCTGGATATGATGTAATTTAATCTTATTTCTCCATCAGCACAATCAATGGGACTGTGTGTGAAAAAGAATCTGTGTTTGTTTATAAGATTTTACTTGGAAATAATCTTCCAAAAAGGAGGAAAATGAATGCATCGCAAAGAGTTCCATGCTCCCAAAAGATTCTGTTTACAGTTTTGTTGAACTTAGCATTTATTGTAAGGATAGTAGATTGTTCTAGTTTTAATAATCATAGTGCTGTTCTGTTTTAATATTGCATGATCTATGGGCTGCCATAAAGTTGTTACAAATTGAAGGGCTGATATAACATGAAATGAAGCACCTCTTCTGAATGTTCCTTTTGTTTGGTATTTAACAAATTAGTATGTTGACATTTGTCACTGATGGATTTCATTATTAGATGAAAGGGTTTTAGGGGATTTGACAGCGTGAATGGTTTGTCCTACAGACTTCTGAGAATTGATAAAGGCATCTTTGTTCTTTGTGCAAAAGCACAACAGATATCTTATTGACTGATGCATACAAAAAAGAAGGCTTGTATAACTGCTGTGCAGAATAAACTAAGAAAATGAAACTATTACGTATTCTTCTATGTTTTTCTCTCTTTTTTTTTTTGCTAACAGCATGTATCTCCTTAATCAAAGTAGTCAGAAGCATTGGATACTCAATCAGTAAAATGAAAACATGTAATTTTTATCATTTATATACTGTTTATAGATGACAAAAATAAGAAAAACAGATTATGGATGATAGTACAACTAATTAGTTAAATTTCTGCATTTCTAAGATGAATGTATGTTTGTATAAACAGAGGATAAAGGCACATTAGAAATAATGCATTTTAGCAGTAAAGCTGAAAATCAGAAAAGACTGATAGTGTTGGATTTGCACCATTCTGCACCAATTTTTTAAGTAAAATGAAGGACTTCAGTGTACAGGTTTGAAAGCA
>VZTH01003099.1:0-13394 GCA_013397815.1 Aleadryas rufinucha | reverse complement strand
CGCCGCCCGGCCGGCTGTTGACAAGCGGCGGCGGGAGACAGCGCGGTCGTCCCCATGTGGCGGACGCTGGCCCTCGCCTCCGCCTTCTTCCCGGGGCTCTTCATCCTCTGCATCCGGTTGCTGCGCTGGGCCGCCCCGGGATGGAGCCTCAAGGACCGCATCCTCCTCAGCGGCAGGTACGGGCGGGAGCGGCGGGGGGGGGGGCGGCCCCACGGGGGGCGGGGGGGACCGGGGCGGCCCAAGAGCACCGAGACCCACCGGCCGTGAGCCTGGACTCGGGGGTGCCCCGGCCCGCGACGCTCCGAGGGACGGTCCTTGGCTGTCTCGAGCCCAGATCCCGAGAGGGGAGCAGGGACCGGAGGCAGGAGCAGCACCCCGAGCGCGGGCATCCCCCCGAGCGCCGGCATCCCTCCGAGCACGGCCATCCCCCGGAGTGAGGGCATCCCCCCGAGTGAGGGCATCTCCCCACCATGGGCATCTCAGCCCGGCCCTGCCCGGCCGGACCCCCGCACTGTTGCACCGTTGTCGGGGCGGGGATGCTCCAGTGCAGCTCTGCCTCTGCCCGCGGGGAACCGGCAGCGTTTCCACCGACCCACGGGGCTGGAAGGGACGGGACCTGGCAGGAATCCCCCGGGAGGCAGCGCCTGGCACAGCCACCCCGACACGTCCTCGCCGTGACGGGGCGCTGGGGTGTGCACGGAGTGGGTGTCTAAGTGCCACCAGCTCTGCTGAGCCTCGGCCCTTGTCGGGTCACATTTGGGGTGATCCCTTTCCTTTCCCTCCGTTTCAGGCTGGTGTCCACGGTCCAAGCCACGATGGCAACGGTGTCGGGGATCACGGTTGTCCTCAACTGCAAGAACGTGGTGCATGACAGGTAACAGAGACCCACTCAGGTCCCACTGTCCTGTGGGCAGCGTGCCAAGGATGTGCTCAGGGCTGGAGTGCTTTCTGCCAAAGGCTTGCACGTACAAAGGGGAGAGGAAAACCAGTTTCACGTTCCTCTTTCCTCCACTGGGGCTGGAAGGGTTGGGCAATGTGCTGGCTGTACACCCCCTGAACAGCAGCGGCTTGCTCAGGCCTGGGGTTGCTCTGCCAGCACAGTCTCCTCCAGAGGATGGGCTGGAACACAGGCTGTGTATGAGGGCAAAATACAGACATCAGCAGCTCTGAAGGGGTAGGGAGTCTCCTTGCTGGAAGCTGAAATTGCTACAGAGTCAAGCAGACCCGGGGAGAACTGATTTTAGAGGTGCATCAAGGCATGCCAAAAGTTTTCTGAAAGAGTCCAGAAATGGTAAAGCCAGAATGGAGTTTGCTCTGAAGGAAAATCCTGCTGCCTTGTCCTCAGTGCTCTGAGATAAACTGCCCAGAAGTGACTCTCAGGAGGAGTGATAGCGTAATCTGGGTCAGAAGACTTAAAAACAGAGCTATTATCCAGACTAGCAGAGAAGATTGCAGGAGGGAAGAATATAATTATGCCGAGCTGGAATTCAACCGTCACACACGGAGTTTAGAGTGATTTTTAGGAAGGGCTGCCACCCTGGTCACAGCAGACTTGTTTAACACACAGATATGAATTGTCCTGCCCTGCTCTAGGTGGTGATATCTATCCAGATTGCTCAGACCTGCTTAACCCAGGCAGTCTTTTTTGCTCTAAAATAAAATTCCTGCTGTATAGATAAGGCAGATGATGAATCCCAAAGCCACACAGACGGAAGGTGCTGCCAGCAGCCCTCCTTCCCCCGGAGCTGTCTGCTTGCCCGGGTGTACTCAAGGCCAAGGGCTCTGTGCAAACACTTTGTGGGCAGAGACCTAGATTTTCTTTGAATCTGGAGGAAATTGAGCCCAGGGCTCAGCAGGGAAGGCCTCGGAGAATGACAGCAAGACAGCGAGCCAGGAAGCATCACAAAGGTTGCAGTAAAATTCGCCAATTTATTTACAGAGGCAGACAATCGTTATATTGCCGGCGCTGTAATTGCCCTCCAAAGCCCTGGGCAAGTTTTGCAAACACAATCACTTGCCACCCCTGCTTCACACCACTTACATCTTTCCATCTGGAACAGGAAATCCTGCAACAGAATTTTTTTTCCTTGGGATGGCAGGAGAGCAAAAAGAGATTTGAGCCCCAAGCTACATTTCTTCAAGCAACAGCATAGGGTGGTTTTTTGTCTTCTTTTTTTTTTTTTTATCAGTGTGATTCCACGCAGGACTTTTTAAGGAGGCTGGTGTCCCTGCAGAGCAGGGCTTGCTGCTGCCCAGATTGTGCAACCAGGATTCCAACGTGCTTTGGGAACAGGCAGCTGCCTGCAATTATTTCCCAACTGACAAACGCCTCATGGGGGTTTATTGCCTATATTGGATATTTTGTGCTTCACTCTCCAAACGCCAGGCCAGCCATCCCTGGTTAACTCTGAGTTCTCCATGTGCTTCCCAAACATTCCCTGGGTTGGGCAGCCAGCTGACACAGCGTGACAGGCAGGAGGGACTCAGCATTGGGGGTTTTCCACCACCAAGTACCAGCTCTGGGGGTTCCAGGGCTTAGGGGAGGAGATCACCTGCTGCAGAGGTGTTGGCTTGGCGCTGGATCCCAAAAAATGCTGTGCAGCAAACACCTGGCTGTGGAGCTAATCAGGATCCTTCCTCAGGGCTGTGTTTGTGCTCGGCCAGGCTGAGCTCAGTGCCAGGCACAGCCCAGCAGGAGCGGGGTCAGCACCGAGAGCCGTTCTCCACACGTACCAGGCACCTTTCCTCTGGGTCAGCCTGTACCTGCTGAGCCAAACAGGCTTAAAATTCACCCCCTTTCAGCTTCAAAATCCAGTGAAATGCTTCCATTTCAGTCCTAAAGACTCTTCCACCTCGCAGAGCATGGCGAGGTGCTCAGAGCCGTTGCGATGCCTCTGTGTGTGCTGCTCCTCCCCAGGCACTGGCTGGCTGTGGAGTACATCTGGGTCCTGGTTCCCTACATGACCTACGACATCTATGTCATGTACCTCTGCCACTGGCACAAGAGCCAGGAGAAGGGCATCCTGGAGAAGAAGCACTCGCTGGCCAGCGTGTGGAGCTTCCTCCTGCAGGAGCGGCTGATGGTGACCCACCACCTCTTCATCCTCATCGTGCTCACCCCCATCACCCAGGTGAGGGCTGCTGCAGGAGCCCCCTGGACCTGCTGGGTGTTGGCTCGTGGCCACCCCGTGCTCACTGCTGGCTTTCTTTACAGCACTTCAGGGGAGAGCTGGGGGACTTCTTCGTGGGCTGCATCTTCACGGCAGAGCTGAGCACGCCTTTTGTATCACTGGGCAAAATCCTCATGCAGGTAGGTGAGGAGGGACGGGGCTCAGGGCTGGGAACCCCACAGCAGTTCGTCCCCTTTCCCTGCCCCAGGCTCCATCAGCCCCTGTTCAGGCAGTGGCTGAGCTGGGGGGTCTCAGAGAGGGGCAGCCCCACAGCTGTAGCCCCAATCTCCCCTGCCGTGCTGCATCCTCCCGCTGTCCCATCCCTTTCCCCCAGTAACCAGCACGCCCAGTGGCATCCCGGAACTGGGGGCTGTGCCGTGGGCTGGTGCTGCCCCCTCCTGCCTGTTCCTCCCCTGCACCACGTTCATTCCCACCCCAGCCCTCATCTCCCTTCCCCCTGCCCTCCTCCATCCCTTCCTCCAGCCCTCCTGTGTTTGTGCTCGATTGCTCCCAGCACCGCCAGCACCCCGGAGCGCTGCGCTGCTGCTCACCCCACATCCCCCTCCTTCCTCCCCCAGCTCAAAATGCAGGACACGCTGCTGCACAAGGTGAACGGGATCCTCATCCTGGTGACCTTCTTCCTGTGCCGCATCCTCCTCTTCCCCTTCATGTACGCGGCCTACGCCCGCCAGGTGGGGATCCCGGTGTACCTGGTGCCGTTCCGCATCCCCCTGCACTGCAACATCGCCAACGCCTCCCTCATCGCCCCCCAGCTCTACTGGTTCCGGCTCATCTGCCGCAAGGCCGCCCGCCTCTACGGCGGCTCTCCCGCCCACCGCAGCAGATAACGGAGCTGATAACGGCCGGGGGCCGGCACAGGGGCAGCCCCCGGCCCTTCCACCGGGAGCAGCGATTCCGCCGGGCTGCCGGAGCTGGAAGCAGCCTCCCGTCTCCAGCGCCGTGCCGGGCAGCACCAGCCTGGGCTGGGAAGGTTTTCCTCCCACGCCGCTGCAGCGCCTCGTGTCCTCCCGCCCGGGGTGGGAGCCGGCTTGGAAGCACGGCATTCCTTCTGGGATTCAGCTCTGCGGCCCCGCCGGAGCGAGGGTTACACGAGAGGGGTTTGTTCCAGCCCCCCCGGCGCGTCTCCCGGGGCTGACACCGGACACCGGCACGGCGCGGGGATGCTGGAACGGGCCCAGCCCCAGCAGCGGCGATGGGGAGCCCGTGCCGGACCTGCCGCAGCCCCAGCCAGGCCTGGAGCCGCAGCACAGCTCTGCAGAGCCGTTCCTGACCTTTACTGACTTCAGCTCTACACTACAGCCCTGTTCGGCCTCTGCCCTCCCACGTGCACCTCACCTCCTGCTGCTGCTGCTGGGCTCAAGCTCCACTTAACCCGACGGTGCTTTACACTACAACTGTCTGACAGTCCTGGGGGGACTCCTGTGTTCCCAGTTCCCAGCAGGGCTGGAGGGGAGAAGCTCATGCCAGGACAGAGGAATGGTTCTGCTGTCTCAGAGCGATGTCTCACCGACACACAGGGCACTATGCAGAGCCCTTTCTTGGCAAGGAGTGCAATTTTCCCTCCCCTCCCCTCACCACAGCTGCTTTTATCTTGCCTGCATCCCCTCAGCAGGTATTTAAAACCATCTGGCACACACCCTGCTCTGCTCTGCCCTGCAGCTGGCACCACCACGCCCTGGCAGCACCCGTACAGTCCATCCCTCCAGCCCCATCCCACCCCCCTGAGGCTGCCAGGGACAGAACTGGGGCTGCACAGAAAGAACCAGCAACCCCGGAGCAGGATGCTGAGCTGGTCCTTCACCAGTTCAGCCCTTTTAGTCACAGCAAAATGGGTACAGGCTCCCCGGCTCACCCTGCACCACGGGGTTCAGGAGCCCTGCGGGTGTGTGCAATCAGACCACAGCTGAGTTCATTCCCTGCAGCCAGCACCAGCCAGGGCAGCCACCTCCTCCTGCAGCTTCCTGTGCCTGCTCCAGGGCAGGGAACTGTGCTGGCACAGCCCCGGAGACCTGTGACCACTCTGTGCCTTTCATTCTGTCTGAAACCAGCAGCCGAGCTCTGGGAAACCTGGATCTTTTGGGTGTTGGATCTCATCCCAACCACGGCTGTTGTTCTGGATAGAGTGTAAAAAAAAAACATAAAAGGCCTCTTCTGACCTGCGGTTGTTGTTGCAGAGATGCCGCTGTCACAGTAACCACCGAGAGCAGCTGATGTTACAAACCGCTTGCAACTCGTTACAGATGTTGTATCTCACTGTTTTCATTGCGAATAACGTGCCTTATGTAAGGACAAAAAATACTCCAGCCAATGAGGCACCTCAGTTTGCACTAACACTGCCCTATTTACTATCAGGAGACCAATAAAGATTTCCTCTCTGAGTCACACCACTGGCTGGCTCTTCCACGTGCCGTTCATTGCTGGGTGGGGGTGTTACATGTGGGGTTACTGCTGCACCCCCACCTCCGGGCAGGAGCGGCACACACGGATTTCCAAAGGTTCCTGCCTGTCCTGAACTCACCCAACTCGCTTCCCAGCTTCCAGCTTGCTTCCCAGCCTCCGGCAGCACGTGGCAAAACCAGCAATTCTCCCGGGACTAGGAGAGGGCTGGTGGCAAAGCAGCCAGAGGGAAGCGATTTCCTCGATGCTGGAGGCTGCTGTGTAAATCTAGAGCACCTGCAGGCAAAGCTGCAGCCACAGAACCACAGAACCGACAGCTTGGCTCGGCAACAGCTGCGTCCAGTTATTCAATGGAAAACTAAAGTGGCTCCTCCTACCCATCTTTATACTGCTCAGTGGAAGAAAACAGCAGGGAGGGAACGAATTTGAAAGAGAAAAATAAGGGTTTATTACGGATCTTACAAGCTGCGGGTCAGAGGTCCCTCGTCAGCGCTCCGAGCGCGCTCCCAGCTTGCCGAGCTTCTGCAGGAGGGTGCTGCGCAGCTCCTCGTGCCCCAGGCTGTCCGTGACGGACTCCAGGAAGTGCCTCTCGTTGGCTCTGCGCAGCGCGGCGCAGGCGGCCGCGTCGGCCCTGCTGGACGCCTCGTACCGCGCCAGCGCCTCCAGGGCCACCACCAGCAGCGGCTCCCCCCAGCCCCCGGCCGGCAGCATGGCGGCCACGTGCAGCAGGTGGCAGAACACCTGGATGCACACGCACCTTGCCTCCTGCGCGCCGGCGCCGGCCTCGGCGGGGCTCGCCGCGGCCTTGAGGGAGGCCAGCAGGTCGGTCAGGCTGGCGCAGTACAGCTGCACCACGTGGAGCCAGGCCTCCGGCGGCAGCCAGGAGGAGCAGCTGGAGCCGCAGAGGAGCTGGAAGCCCCGCAGGAGGAGCACGGAGAGCTGCAGGTGGCAGGCGAAGGGGCGGAGGTCGAGCAGGGGCAGGTGCTGCACGTACTCCAGCGTGTAGGGCACGTGCAGCACCTGCCGCCGCAGCAGCCGCTCGACCGCGGGCGCGAGCCTCTTCCACTCGCCGCGGCTGCACCAAGGCAGCACCTGGATGAGGGCCACCAGGAAGCCTTTGCTGAACAGGTTCACCTCCTCGGGGTTCTCCACGTCGACGGTGAGCAGCGCCAGCATGGTGTCCCTGAGCGCCGCGGACACGCAGCAGCACTCCATCCACGCCAGCAGCCCGCTGCCCGGCCCGTAGGCCGGCAAGGACTGGGATGTCCACTCGTCCTCGGGGAGCCTGCAGATCTCGAACAGCGTCGCCGGCGCCTCGTTCTTGAAGTGGTCGCCGTAAAGCTGCTTCAGGCGCAGCCCGACGGTCCAGTCCAGCGATGCCACCTTCCTGTGGAGCCAGGCCAGCGACTGCACCCACAGCTCCGGGGAGGGGACGGTCCCTGGTCCCACCAGCTCGCACAGCTGGCAGAGGATGTTCACAATCAGGTCTTTGGTCTCCAGGGAAGGGAAAAGCTGCTCCCCAGGCTGATGCCAGTACTTGGTGTAACCATCCAGAAGTTTGCAGAGGCTGAGGAGAAGTGGGAACGGGTGGCAGGATTTGATCCAGTGCTCTTCTGAGCAGGACGGTATTTCCAAAACCTTACTGAGGATCTGCAGGCTCAGCTCAATCTGAGGAGAGTCTGACTTCAAATAGGGAAGGACAAAGGCTTTGGTCACCTCTGCAGGTGACAGAAGCGGGGTGGCTGAGCCTGGCTGCATGAGAAAGGCCACAAACTGAAGGAATTGCTCCTCCTCCCTCGCCGTGGAAAGCTTCCCCCACACCGCCTCCTCCAGACACCTCACCACCAGGCTGCGTGGCCTGCCTGGATCCTCGTGGCTCTCCGGGAAGCTCAGTGCTGGGAAGGAGCAGAGGATTTGGGCGAGGAACTGGTGTGCTCCGAGGTTGACCACAGCAAGATGACAAACCTGCTTCACCGTGGCCTCGGGGCACAGCAGCGTCAGCCTGGCCACAGAAGCCACAGCCCTGGTCAGGCCCTCATCAGACACACTCTTTGTGATCTGGTTGAAAGTCACATTCAGGTCCTCCTGGAACCCCTCACTGACAACCTGCAAGTTCTGGCACAGACCTTGGCCACCCCAGGACGCCAGGACACCTGAGATCACCTGGTTTTTGTCGGTTAATGAAAGCTCAGTGTAACACTCCACGATGGCTTTGGTCACTTGCATCTGCAGCTCTTGGGCCTCCTTGGCTTGGTGGGACGTGGAAAAGTTCACCAGCGTCTCCAGCAGTTTCAAAACCAGCTCAGGGCTCTGGAACAGAGCTTTGTTTTTCACGAGGCACTCGACCCAGGCCTTTGAAAAAGCCCAGGTCTTTTCAGATGCAAAAACAGAGCACGTGTCCACGTGGCGGTCCAGCCTTTGTGCAATGATTGCCATGGCAACTGAAGACACGAGGCTGGTGTCCAAACCCTTCAGGACAGGGCTGGTGTCCCTGAGAAAGTCCTTGGTGAGCTGTGTCAGCTCTAACACTATCTGTGTCTCGCCTTCCCCCAGGTCTCCGGTCTCGGAGAGGAAATCCAGGGTCTTCCCAAGGGTGCTCAGAGTGTCCAGGAGCCGGTAGCTCTCGTAGCAGAGCTCCTCAGAGCCCTTCAGAGCGTCCTGCAGCTCCTCTCCCCAGGCCTGCAGCAAGCTGCAGAGCAGCTCCAAGCCAACAAAGAGCTCCTCACGAGAGAGGCTGGTCAGGGACAGGAGGCTCACGCTTCTCTCTGCTTCCCTCACCTTCTCTCCCAGCCCGCAGGGGTGGTACTGGCTGTCAGCATCACTGCTCCAGAGGCTGACCACGGCACTGACTTTGGCCAGGTACTCTGTGATGGGCAGGGGGCTGTCCCCTGGCCCCAGCCCAGCAGACAGGCACAGCAGCTCAGCCAGGTTGGCCAGGGCGTAGCACCTCAGGCGGGGCTGGGTGATGCTGCCTCGGACCCGCTTTAACCCCTCCAGCAGCAGCAGCCCGGTGGCAGCTGGGGGGCTCCCAGGGTCACCTTTGAACCTCTTTGGGGGCTGCAGACCATCCTCCAGGGAGGGCTCGCCCCCGTGCTGATGTATGAGAGCGCTGAACGCAGACACTGTCGCATCCTCCTGCCCCTCCTTGTGCTTCATCACCTCCCACCACACGTCCAGGAAGAACCTGATGTCCGACGGGGCCGTCTCGCTGGAGATGTACTCCACCAAGCTCTCCAGCTGGCCCCGGCACACATCCGGAGGCAGCGCCAGCAGCAGCTGCACGAAGAGCCGGGGCACCCCCAGCGCCTTGACCAGCTCGAAGAGGGCGGTGTGGTTCACATCGGGGATCATCGCGCCCACCGAGAAGAACCCGTCATCCTTCCAGCCCCATTCCAGCGAGGCGGCGGGGGGGGCGGGCAGCAGGATCTTCGCCCACACGATGGCCAAGGCCTCCTTCTTCCACAGGCCGCGGCCCAGCGGCGAGGGGCAGCGCTCGCCGATCTCGCGCAGCGCGTCGGTGATGGGCACGCCCGCGCGGGGCCAGTCGGCTTTGCGCAGCTCCCGCAGCGGCCGCGGCGGCAGCAGGCGGGCGGCCAGCAGGAAGCCGCCGTGCAGGATCGCCGTCTCCTCGCCCACGGCCCAGGGCCCCGCCGGACACTCCGGCCCCGCCGGACACCCCGGCCCCGCCGGCTCCATGGCGGCGCCGCGCTCTGACGTCACGCGCGCGCCGCGCTGACGTCACGCCGCCAGCAGCTGCTCCCCCCGCCCGCAGCGCCCCCTGGCGGCGCGGAGGTGGGCTGAATTAATAAATAAATAAATAAATAAATTAATTAATTACAGTGCTCCGATATCAACGCCTTTAATTGGATGAATACGATTCAAACCCGTCGTTAACTGAATTAAAAAGCTCGAGCACAATCGCGGCCAGGAATTGTTCCTGTTCAGCTCCGAAGTGCCACCGCTGCTCATCCTGCCCGCGCTTCTCCGTGAAACTCATTTCAGTTTCGTGACAAAAACCTGATTTAAGATATTTTTATTTAAGGTTTTCATCAAGAAAATGATAACCCAGGCAGCACACGTGGCACGGACAATGCCAGGAACAATTCCCTGTATTCCCAGCTCTTATTCCACCAGCAAGAGCAGAGCGACTTCATTCCAACAGAATAAACCCGGAGCTGTTACTTCCAAAGGCAGCTTCTCACCAAAAGCTCATTGAAAAACTCATTTCAAGCTGTCCCCTGGCACCTCAGCAGACAGTGCAGCTACAAACCACAAAGCACAGCCTCAGCTCCCTGCTGGAATGTGGAAATCTCCTTGGGAAGGGGCTGGGCAGGATCATCTCTTTGTTCCCAGTAAAGGGATGCACTCCCTGTTCCCTGCTCCAGTTCCCCATGCACAGCCCCGCTGGAGAGGCCAAGCAGCCACAGCTACCTGAAAATCCCTCCCCTAGCCTGCAAACAAAGGACAGCTAAAGCAAATTAATCAGAAAATTAATTAGTTAGTAAATTAATCTATTAACCTTTCTTTCAAGTATAACAGCAACACAGAAATGCAAGGTTTTCTTGACTGATGATCCCTGCTGGTGAAGCCAAGGGCTCAGCCTGCTCCTCTGCTGCACAGCCCCATTTTTTGGAAGGAGAAGGTGTGATGTGCTGGAAGGGAGAGAGCAGCAGCCAGAGACATCAGCTGAAATCCAATCAAAAAACCACCACGGGACATTCCAGCAGCCTCTGAGTGGGAGGGCAGTGCAACACTTCAACCAGGATTGGCATTTTCTTGGAGGAACTGCCAAGGCACAGAGGAGCAGTCCAGTCCAATCCTCCAGCTAAGCTGAAACCTTCTTCCTGTTGTGTTCAGCAAACCACTTGTCACTGTTGTCTGCAGCCATGGCCTGCACAAAGACAAGTGGGAGTGTGGTCAGAACAGGAGGAAATCTCTCTGCAGGGATAAATTCTTCTTTAGCTGCTTGTAAGGAGCACAGACACTGAAAACCAACGTTCTCTGCCACAGCAAATAACCTGACCATGCCCCAGGAGCGAGGCTGGAAAACTCCACCCAGGGCACTACGCGAGCTTTAAAAACTGATTTATTTTCCTTACCAAGCCTGGGCAATTTGCTTCTAGGAAAAACTCAACATGGAATGAAAACTGGATTCTACAGGTATCTCCAATTAGGAAGAAAATGAATGTGCAGTCACTTACATCATCCAACAGCTTGTCACCGTTTGGGTCCACCTGGGACAGCTCTCGGAACGCTTCATCTCCCACAAAACAGATTTCATGGCCATCCTGAACAGGAGCAGCTCGGTTATAACCAACAGCAGAGAGCAATTTAAACCCAATTTAACCACTGCTCCCAGTATTACTCACAGGATCAGCCAGAATCACCACCTGCACCGTGGCCTTGCCAGGCGTGTCCAAGCTGACCAGAGGCGTCAGAATCTTCTGATTCTCCTTTTTCATCAGGGCTTCGATGCTCGGCAGCTTAGAACAGAAAACAAACAAAAGAAAAGATAAACCACCTGCTGAGGATTGTTTTGTTAACACTAAGAATTGCCTTCCCCAGCTGTGGGGTGAGGGAAGGGGTGAGGGGAGCGTGGCTGTGGCCGTCACCTCGTCCTTGGCGCAGGAGAAGGCGATGCGCCCGAACGCCGTCCCGTGATCCACGGCCCCTCCAACTGCCTTCAGCTCCAGCTTGCACTGCAACAGCCAAAAACCCAGCCTGGCTTGTGGGGACACTGCAGCTTTTTCTCCAGGATGGGGGTGATCCCAAAATCCCCCCGTTCACGCACTTCCCAACAAGCCAGGATCACCAGAGCAAACCACAGCTTTGTTTTTTTAAAAACGCAGCTGAGTGCACACAATCTTCAATTAAAACACTCATAATTAAGGGCACAGTTGCCTTAATTAAGGACTTTTTTCCTTTTAAGATGCTGTTCTCATAAAATAAGAAGTTTTTAGGGTGAGGTTTCCAAGGACTGACCTGGTTATCAGCGTAGCCCAGCAAAGCCCTTTGTTTCTCCTCATCCTTCTCATATATTTTCATCCCAAGCAAACCAGACCAGTAGCTCACAGACCTCTGCAGGTTTGAGACACCCAGGGTTACCTTCCACACAGGATCTTGAAGATTGCAACAATTTCCAATTAGTTACAGATGAATTATAGGTTTAAATGCACAGTTTTGCGTTCTTGAGAACAAAAGAAATGATAAAAAAGTGCTTTGTTTTATAAAATACCATCGAAATAAACACACAGCCCACTGTGATTCCCCACTGGTAAATCCTCCTGAACACCAGTGAGGGTAAATATTTCACCTTGCTTGAGCTGTTCCTTGTCTTCCAGGTAGAACTTGTATCCCCCTGGGGCTTCAGCTTCAAAGACACCAGAGGTGACTTCTTTGAGGGGCCACCCCATCTTCTTGGCGTTGCTCACAGCCTGGCTGGACACCAGGGTGATGCCCTGGAGAGGACACAACAAAATCCACGGGGTGGATGCAGAGACATCACCTGTTTTCACCCAGGAAACACGAGCTCTCCACCTGCTGCCAGCCACTAAATCACAAAAGAAATGATTAATAATAAATGTAAGAGTGTTTTGCTAAGCATTCCACGCTGGATCTGGCAGCCAACACCAGCTGCCCTACACGCACAGCAGAGGCAGAGCTCAAGGAGTGAGCACAAATCTGCTCTGGTTTCTCCTCTTCTGACTTGAGAGACAACCACAAAAGCAACGCTGCAGTGTTCAAGAAACCAAAAAAAAGCATAAAAAAGCAGCTGGTACAACCCATACGACAAACAAGCTTCTAATTATTAAAGTAAATAAGTTTCTCATGAGGGGGTTTGGCTGCTGGGAGTGGGACTCACCAGGAAGTCGTTGCCCAGGCGATATTCTCCAATGCCATAGTTGTAAGTCAGCTCTGCCACAAAGTGGTTGTCCTCTGGTCCGTAGCCCACCATGGTCTTGCTCCATTTTCCATCATAAGGGCTGGAATATCCACATTGTCCATATTTTAATGTCATGAGCATTAAAAGTAACCACCAAGGACTGCAAGTATTTGTGTTTCAAGGAGGAATTGCATTTTTAGAGTACAATAATGGCAGTTCTGACCCCGGGCTGTCGCTCACAGCCATGTGATAAAAGCAATTCTACTTCATTATCAGCTCGTGCTTTAAGAGCACAGGCTGCTCATTAGCTGCAATTAATCACTTCATTATTGCTAAGTAGGAAAGGACACCAAACTGTAAGAGTCCTTCCATTTCAGAAAGAAATGCTTTCCTAAATTCTTCTTTCTTTCATTCCTTTGTCTTTACAAAAGCTTTTGGGGCTACCAGGAGGGATTTTTAACTCAATGAACCTTGACAGTGCCACGCCTATACAAATAATCAATGGAGCTGAACGTAGTTACTGGTAAGCTTAGAAATAATTTGACACAGTTAAGTACCAGTCCGTAGGTGTGAAATTTATGCTCGAGGTAAGCACTGCACCTACACAGAGTGAGGGGCTGCAGGTTCCAAGGGAAGCAATTTAATGAAGAACAACACAACCCTTACTTTACTGCGAGCTAAGAGCTGGGACACGGGCGGTCACGGCGGGCAGGGCACTCACCCGTTGCAGCTGGCCTTGCAGCCCTCCTCGAACTCCTCGTGCCTCAGCACCTTGGGAATCACACAACGCTTCGGGTTGGGAGGGGCACCTCGAACATCACCTCGTCCCAACCCGGGACCCCTTCCCTGGGCCCGGCGAGGCGGGCGAGAGCGGGGTGAGCGCGGGCAGGACCTGGCTCCCATCCCCATCCCCGTCCTCATCC
>VZTH01003097.1:0-46457 GCA_013397815.1 Aleadryas rufinucha | reverse complement strand
GCAGGCACCCGGGGCCCGTGCCCCAGCGCTGGGGGTGGGGAGGCCCGAGGCCCATCTTTCCCCCCCTCCCCATGGGAAGCTCCAAACCGAAAAAGGGAACTTCCTGTGTCTCCACAGGGTTTAAATATGGAAATTTCAAAAAGCACTACTGGTAAAAAAGATCTGTCCATCAGCTCAGGTTCAACCTACCACATCAGAGTACTAGAGTACTTTGGAAGTCAGGTAGGGAAGAAACTGGGCGATAGGTGTGTTATTATGAAGTTTTTTTATTCCTACATAAGTTCTAGTCAAAACTAGGTTCCAATTTCCTCGCAATTAGGAAACTGAGGCTATCTTTTCCTTTCCTTCCTCCCCCCAAGGACACTATGTGGCTAGTTTTCTTCAAGCTTCCAAGTCCCCAGCTAAGTGGCTATGCTATGCCAGGTAAACTGCACACACACATTTTAGGCAACTCAAAAGCAGTGAGGTGACCTATCTTCCCTATTCTGTAGGAAAAAAAATGAAATACAATGTATAGCATATAATGGATAACAACTACAATTTCCATCTCAGTACAGCCTTTCCATCTCAACACAAGAAACAACAAAAACTATGATCAAGGATTGAGCAAGACTCCTGGTAACACAGGGGATATGGGGCTTTATTTGGATAGGGAGACTAGCAACCAAGTATTGATTACATATTTACCTCATCTGTCCTTTTGATGAATAAGCAGTTTCAGCAAAAAGGCTGGATTTTTAAAAAAGGGAATGAAGGAGTGAAAGCTACGCAAACAAAATGAGGCACTCACTGGAGAATGACCTTATTTGGTCTAGTGTTCTTTATGACCACACTAACGAAATACCCAAAACCTATATTCGTGGTGGTACATTATGTATTCATTGCAGCATGCTGCTTCAGTGGAATTATTTTCATGCTTAAATTTGAGTGAGAGGATGTCTGACTACTCTCTCACAAGCTGACATTCTACCTGCTCTCTGGACAGTTCTGCTTACATTCAGCCAATTGTGATGTGCATAGCTGTGTGTGCAGCTCCCAACCACAGGCTGTGTACTCCTGAATGAGGGTTGTTAGCTCAGGCTCAGAGCCACACTCAGTGAACAATACTGTTTTGGACAGCTTGAAGGGCACATGGGGTGCGATTTTATCTCCAGGCAAATGACACCATGGACAGAGTATTATGTTAGATTAATACCAGAGATCTGGTAGATCTGAATTCTAGTTTTCATTCATCTTGCCCCACAGGCAAAACTGTACATACATCTAGAGTTTATAGATGTAAAGCCTTCCTTAAAAGTCTTGGAAAGTTATCTGTCACTCCTAGGACAAAACTTATGATGGTCTTAACTTTCTTGCCAGAAGTACTAATCATTCATTTGGCTGTACATTATATTTTTTAATTGCCTTATCCGTCAATGTTGCCCTGTGCCATCAGAAATTGCTGCCCTGCCCTATGAGGAGCATTATAACAGATCTACAACAGTACGTATCTCATATCCAAGGAGAGCAGCCAGAAGGATGATAAGCTTATCAGCTGTTTGACTGAACAATCACCATGATCCAACACCAGTAAAAAACTGCTTATGTAGTTTAGGGCAAATTTGAACTTGGAAGGATCTATTACATCAATTTCTCTAAATTAAGAAGGAGGCAACATAATGCACACAAGCAAAGATTTTGGTATTAAAAAAATCCCCAAAACCAACAACAGGTTAATTTAGCAAACATTTTGAAATCATATAACAATTAATCAAAATAATTAAGGACCTGAAAGATTGCATTAGTATACCTTGGGAAAATTTAAGAATTGGTTTCTTTCAGCTGGTATTCTAAGAAATCCAGTATGTTCATAAAGGAAGTCAGGATCCATAATATCAATAGAACATATCTAAAAAAAAGGGCACGGACTAGAATGTGCACAGAAAGAATTTAAACTACAGGTGAAAAAAATCACAGCAGTCACCTAATGCTGCTAGTGCCATTTCTCAGTGTGATTTTCAGGTTAAGGCCCCATACATGCAGAGAACTGAGCAAAGCAGTTCCAAATGTACCTTATACCAAACCCAACCAATAACCGTGCTTTTTCCTGCCACTGAAGTCCTCTGTGAGGTCTCACGGGGGAAACCATGAAGAAAAAAGAAAATACATTAAAATAGGGGTTTTTTTAATTATAGGGGGAGGGTGCTTTCTTCTATATTGATCTTCTGTCAGTGTTTTTATTCTACACCAATTTAGAATCAGAATCTGTTCGTAGCCATGCCAGAGCTGGCTATAAGGGAGACATATTAAATTCATTGCTGAGATTCATAGGCACAGATGGGGCCTGGCATTTTAAAAGCAAAACAAAAGTTAAGTGCCTTCAAGTGCAAAGGCTTCAGGACAAGCTTAGACTTCAGCATACCACCCCCAAACACCCATGGAAGATACAGCACAACCTCCTCTCCTCCCCAGCAGAATTAGTGCTCTAAATTATGCTGAGAGACTATAACCAACACAGATAAGAACAGAAAATAATCACATCATTCAAACTCAAACCAATTGAAAGTGTTAGAGGGCAGATATTAACCACCCAGAGGACAGCTGTGGACTAAAGAAAGGAAGACTAGGATGGAATCATCAAATGAATTTTCACATCACAACGGTACAAATAAATAACGTCTGGCCACCCACATCTCTTAATTTTTCCTTCCCAATTTCTATCTTCCTTCCCAATAGTCACCCCAGAAAGAATAGTGTTCATAGCTCTTTTAATGCTTCTTTTATGTTCTAGGACAGTATTCAATATTTGTACAGACAAACTGAGGATCCTCAATATTGGATTAAGGGATTACGTGCAGTGGGTTTTGCTGCCTTTTTCATTTTCTCACTCCTGTCATACCAGTATTTACTGAGCTGAAGTGGGCTGGAGGCAAGTTCAATTTCCATCTCTGCTCAGGGGAGTGATTAAATTTAGCTGATGCTGAGAAGAAGAAATTCAGTGTGATGAACATAGCAAGACTTGACTGGCAAGCCTGTGAGACAGGATTAGTACCACAAGCAAAGCAGAGCTACCAAAACACCTGCAGAAAATAGGGGGACTTACATTTACAAATAGGGGGGAGGGAAAAGTGGAAGGAAATGGAAATGTAATCTTTTTCAAAAAAAAAAAAAGCAAAACCTAAACACTATCAGCCCAGAACTCAAGCACATTAAACTCAATTCTCTATTTCAATACCAAGGAGCATTCTAGTAAAATTTTATTTTCAAGAGAATCCCCTTTAATTTTGAGAGAGTTTGGAACATAATTTGAGATTTGGATTGTGTGACTAATATGCGTCTTTTAACAGAACCAAAATGAGAAAACCTAAGTGAGTTCCACTAGTGTTTGGAGCTGATTCAAATTTTACAGGATTTATTTATTCCTGGCAATAAGACATTAAATGGCTGTCTCTGTTAGGCAGAATTATGCAAACATTTGCTTGCAGCAAACTGGAACAACCTTTCCTATAAACTGAAACGTTCCCACCAACTGAAACAGCAGGCATCTCTTCCCTCAAGGAAATCAATGAACACTTCGAAATTAACCATTGCACATAAAGGACAATTTCTACTCATAAAACCAATTGAACACCTTATTTTGGAGTTACATATTAGTTCAATTTTTTTTTTTGTAACTTAATTAGATTCAACTGAGAGCATCACCTTGTCACGACTGGCAAAAAAATGTATTGTATATATTGTTGAATACAGCACAACTATATTCCAAAATTTTCACTATTTTTACTACTTAGAAAGAGCATGGTGTTATCTCAAGAACATAATGTTATCCCTCTTGTCAGAATGAAGGATTAGAACGTGTTTTCCAAGACTGAATCAACCATATGAAAAGAAGACTTTTTTTTAAACCCTGCTTTTCCTCAAGAAGGAAAAGGCAAAGGTGTTTTGGGATTCCTTTGGTTTTTTTGGCGTTTTTCTAAGAAAGCTAGCAGATCCTCTAGGATTAAGGCCTGTTAACTTGAGTAAAAGCTAAGGAATAAAATAGGTCCAAAATTATTTAATTCCATTTTCATTAACTGTTGATTTTGACAGCCTTTTCAGTTCTGAATTAGGAAAAAATATAATAATAAAATAATAAATATTATATAATATACAACTATATTTTAATTAAGCTGAACTACTCATAACTATGCCAGATCCAAGCATATCAACATCAACAAAATAACCCTGTTCATCACAAATTGCACAGAACCATTTCTATTTAAAAGCAGCTCAATTTGATAAATTGTCATTCACAATACATATGTGGATTCATGTCTGCTTTAAAGAATAATCATGTCCACAACTAATTTACCAGTTTACTGGTTTAAGTAATTTTATGAGTAAAGCTGTACTATTGCCTGGCCCACCTGCCTAAAGCAGTGTTATGTTTTGTCTTTTCATTTATTCATTTTTAGCAAATTCACTTGGTATGGGAAAAAACAATTAGCAGAGAATAAAGTTCAGTTCAGCTGCCCGTCCCAGATGATTAATGTTAATATCAACACATGGATACTATCTGTTCTTCACATAAGACTCAAGAATTAGATTTGAAGATGCTTGAAACATTAAGCATCAGGTGACCATAAATCAATTCTTGCTACCATTTTGAGAATCTTCCATTCCCAAGATAAAAGCCATTTCACCTGAAACTAATAGACGAGTGACAGAAATTATATATATCATATATAAAGTATCTTCTACAACAGAAGCTGAATTTGTTAGAGTACCTATAAGTCATATTAAAAATGTTCCTTCCATAATTACACAACCACAGTGAAAGAAAATGTCTCCCACTAATACAGATGCCAGTTGCCACAGGAGCTCCAAGAATGAATTCCTACCTTCTACAGGTTAGATGTGGACTGGTGTTCTCATCTATGTGCATATTAGCACCAAAAAATAAAGCAAATACCCCTGTAAACACAAGACAAAACTACTTAATGACAAAAGGATAAGAGCTCCTTGATTTTGCACTGAGAGTCATCTGAGAAATAATGTTTGTTCTTGTAGCTCCCCAAAAGCTACAGAGTTTTCCTAACTGCCCTCTATATGAGGTTCCGAAGTACAGCTCTAAAGAAATGTTTCTAACTTCTGCAATTCATCTTGTTAGAAAATAATAAAACATTTAAATAGTGAATTTTTTAATTACAAACAGCACCACCACTAAGATCTTTCTCTTATTATTTTGTTTCTCACCTGTGTCTCATCAGATGGCATATAGATTATATGCCATAAATATATGTCTCAAGTAATATAAGGAAATCTCTTCTACTTTTCCCAGGAGGCTGAGTGAACTGTCCATTGGTGAGGCTTTTACAGCATAAACATTTGTGACATCAAACCAGACAGTGAGCAAACGCTGCCCTGGTGTGCCCTATTTATAAGCTGATGAGGGACAGAAAACATTCATTTAGTTTTAGATTTGCTTTCAAGTTACAAAACTCATTCAGTCACAGTACAATCAGCCCACACTTTTAAATCTAGCACTAGAGTTAATTCTCTGCAGGGTTCACTCTGGTTAGGGATTCGAATCTCCCATGTAAATAAGGCACAAGGTTTGCTACCCTAGCTACTCCTTCACATTAAGCAGATGGGCAGTGCCCAGTTTTAGAGAAACACAAAACAGTGATTACAATGGAGTCACAAGTGGACTGTAAGGGCAAACCTTATAATTGGCTAAAAATCTAGACTAAATAAAAACAGTATATAAAAACTAAAATAAAGGCTGACATAAAATCTCTAACAAGTAAACATTCTCACATATAGCTAATCCCTGTTGTATTTAGTCCTGTGTATATTAAATGAATATTGAATACTTCCAAGCAGCTGATTTGCAAGGTTTGAGTTTTGGGAATCAAATAATTTATTTACTATGCATTTTTAAAAATATTTTCCACTCTTTCCCTAAAGTTATTAGCAGAAAAGTCTTTCAACATTTTCCTTTCAAAGGCTCTTTTTCAAAGTGAGATGTAAAAGCTCCATCAGGACAAGTATTCGATACACAGAAACTAATGAACTATTATTTAACTTCATCCTAAGTGTCAGAAGCCTAAAGCAACAATGCTTAATTAAGATAATGTGTGCCCCGAGTCTTCTCCCAGGAAACTGGTGAATCACAGCAGATTCCCTTCATTGCCAAATATATTCACTGAATTATCTGAACACATCTGTTATAAATACATGAATGGCATGAAGTCTCCTGCTGTTAATTCAGATTGATTCCTTGTTAAACACATTTAATTGAGGCAGGAGGGAGCTTAACTAATGTTTACATAAATATATTTAAAATAATGGAGAAAAAGTACTTGTGGCATTTAAAGAGAGCTTGAAGGACTGTTTGAACATAGGACTGTATATGTGTTCAGATGTCACACATGAAATAACCATAAGAAAACGAATGTCTCCTTTTTATTTTTTACTCTTGTGTATCTACTGATTTAACAGATTTCAAAGTTTGAGTAATATAAACCAGACATACTAAACCTTTTATTGTTTCTGACAACAAATAAATTATATTCCTCCTTCATCAAACAATGACTGCTTCTAAACCCTATTACTTCACTCTACTGTCTGTTTACAGAAACTAATGCATTACTAGACAAAACTCATGCTCCTGAAAGTACATCACACCTACCTAGAGAAATATTTTCAATAAATTTTGTGTCCTGTGTTCACTGCCCTTCCGTTGAATCTTAGAACCAGAAGGGACCTAGCCAGATGAAACTGAAAGACTGCAAACATTCAGTGAGAGTCAAACCAGGTCTTTTTCAATTTTTGTAAACTCATCATGATTTTGCCTTGATCTTTCCAGGCTAGATCTTGGGCAACCTGCCAGGAAAGTCTCATCTTCCTCTCTGGTAGTTGTTGGTTATGCAGAAAACTCTGATTCAGGAGATCCATTTTAGGAACACAGCTATTGTCACTGCAACTCCAACCTGTTTCAAGAATGTCACATTTACAAGTAAAATAACTATTACCCTTATCTGCTGAGTTTTAGGCATGGCATTTCAATGTCTTCTGGAATATTATTAGTCAATTCTGTTTGCCTTTCCTGAAACTTAATCAACTTGTTGATTAGTAAAAAGGTCCATCAGTTTGACACTTTAATCTTATCCACTCATCTCAAAGCACTCTTGATCCTTCACTTTGGAAGTAAAATAGGTAGAGAAAGTGGGAAGGGAGAAAGACAGCAAGATAGTATTAAGAATACCACAGATACTACATAAGAGATTTTCATCTAGCAAAGGGATGCAGTTTTATGGATTGCAATAGAGCTATTCTGATTCAAACCTGTTGAAAATAGCCTTATAATTACAATTGTATCCACTTGGAAAATATTACGACTTTCTCTTCCTCTCACTATCTCTGTCCAAAATAAAATCTAAAAATTAATTTGTTACAAATAGCGTTTATTTCAATACAGTATCTTCAAAGAGTGGCACATCTAGTGCTTTCTTGCTAAAAAGTGTTCTTTTCTTTTCCCCATAATTCGGGCAGTAACTTCTGTATAATTAAACTAGAATGAAAATGAGCAAGCTCTCTCAATGATTTTTCTGTTAACACTGGACCAAAAAATCTCAAATCAGGGCAAAAGCTAATTTGTGACCTTACTGCACTTACTGCAGGAGGAGATGAAAGAGGAGCAACTCCATAACCCAGTAACCGAGTTCTCCCTAGCAGGAAATTAAATATTAAACTTCCATTCCTCTCCCCACACACCCCAGGTGAATGTGTTAATTTATACAGAGCTCATAGACCCTAAGTTATGAGCTCTCAGAGTCACTCAAGGGCAAGTTCCACAGTCAGGAGGAGGACATGGGATGGAAGATGGTTGTAGGTAAATGAATTCATAGCACATGCTTAGAGGAAATGAACAGTGTATCAGCTGCAGATGGAAGATACACCTAGGTCAACAGAGGCAGCGTTCAAAAAATGCCTAGGACCACAACTGAAAAAGGGCTTGGCAAAGAAATACAACTTCTGGAAGAGATCCAGAATTCCAGAAATTACGCTGTTTCCCAAAAATAAGATACATGGCAAGTTTTGCCATTACTGTGTCTTGATTCTCATTATATTTGAATTTGTATGTGTCTCATAATACAGCCAGAAAGCCTGTAAACATGTTAAGATTTAGAGACGTAGAATTCAAAGTACTATTACTTCTGTTTAGAAGTCTTTTTCCCCCCATTTTTGTTGTACTTCAGTATTAAGCAATTGAAGAGAAAGGCAATATGAACTATACCATTTAAAACTGGACCTGGTTTTTTTTGAGAGTACACTGTCAAAATAATCCAGTTTTGTACTGCTTAATTATCAAAGGTTAACTTTCTGATCACAAAATTATTTAATACAGAGTGAAATGTTGATTAAGAATACATGGCAAGAATTGCTCAATTAATGATCATACTGAGATCAATACAAAATCTATACCTCATTCAAGTAAATTTCAAACTCTGGATTACATATTAAAAGAAGCTTTGAGTCTCTAAGATCTCAGGCTGAAGAAGGTAGAGCATTCACAAACCCGGTAATGGAACCAACTGAATGCTATTTTAATCTCCACAGAAAGAAGAGTATTAATACAGTGTTTTCAGGTGCTGGGTAAGCAAATTTAGAGTCAAAGGGTGCATAATTAAACTTGTTAACTCTGAATTCCCCAGCCATGACATTCTTTTGAATACAAATAACAAACTGTCTAAACCCATTCACAAAGGTTTTGATGCTTGTTTCAAAGCAGCAGGTAAAGCAGTACCTCACAACACTCAGTAGTATTTATTAACAATAATCTCAACCTGAAGCACCAATTACCATGACAACCAATTACCATGAGTTGTCAAAAAGAGTGCAAACGCAGCACAGGTAGTAGGCATGTTAAGACTGCTGAAAGTTTTCCTGTTATGATTTATTTTCATCTGTAAATACACCACCTTGTAAGAGGCTTGGTTTTCTTCTTTTAAACTCGAAGCATTATTTTTATTGCTTCACACTTATTTATATCTGTGCAAAAAGTTGGGGTTTTTTTAATGCATGAACTTAGTATGTCCTTCTGTGAAATACCACAAATGAAAAAAATGTAATGCAGATTCCTTTCAGACAAGATTTTGAGTCATAACTGTCTCACTGAGGTAACTGACTAACTCTACAACAGAATTTGGCCCTCTGCATGAAATCATGGTCATTTCAGGAAGCACTGTAGGACTAACGGTGCTTGGACCTAAATTCTTTAAAGTGTAAGCTCTATTGTGAATTAATACCTGGACTTTTTGCTCTCCGTGTTTTCTCCTTACAGTTATGACTGTATCCTGGAAAACTACTGTCGGTTGTGAAGTATTAGCACTCATTGTTTTCATCTTTTTACTGGCTGTACTGGAATCTCATAAGAAATCACTCACGCCTGTAGTCCAAGGTCATGGGTTTGCTCTATCAAAGATGAAAAGAAGAACTTTCAATATTAAGCTAGGAAAAGGATAGCAGAATTTCATGCTTTACCTAAGTCCCCTCAGACAGATCCAGTTCCCTTATTCAGACAAGAGGAATATGGTTTGAGTCTTAGCCTGAAGGGAGCTAAATTCAGGTCTCTTCCCTAGTGAGATCTACCAGGCAAGTATAAAGGGTGTGTGCTCCCGGCAGCTGTTCTTCAGAAAACGAGCCCTACATATTTCTTTGGACAGCAAAAGGAAAGGCAGAAAGTTGCCTTCTCCTTCAGTAGAAGATCAATAAATTTGGAGTCTGAAATAGATAATTGTGACCCCTTTCCATTACAAGAAAGGTGACTAAAGCCTGAAGAGATGCATAATTTATAGCATATGATGGCAGAATTTCCAGATCATTCACTTCAGCAATCCTTGCTCAATGCATGGATTGTAATGTCTTTTTAAATTCCAAACATTTCACCCCATGCATATTAACTCTAAGCGTCAAAGAGTTCTCAATCTCGCTCCAGACAGCTGTAAGTGAAACGTTATAGCCCCAAAGTTTTACATACTTCAGGGCACCTTTTAAGATGCTCTTATATTTTCTTAGATGGAAACAATAGTTTTTCACATTTTGATGATGTACTGCAAAAAATTTGCTGTTCAATATGAATGCTTTGAACACTTATTAACACTGACTGCTAAAGAAGCTGTTTTCATCAACAAGGCATAGATGGAAGCAAGTTTCAAATGCAGGTGAGCAAGATACTGTTTAGAATGGTTCTATAAATATTTTGCAAGAAAAACACAGACTAATAGAATCTATTGTACTACCTAAATTCATAGTGTATTTTCTACAGAAAGCTTATTTATATGTAAAATAGGATGGAAAGTCGAGATATTGCAGAGTTCTTAATATAAAATAAGGAGAAACATATCTCTGAGACACTTCATAGGTACTCCTGTTTACTTCCCCTAAATATAGTATTTTGAATGCTGATGCAAATTTTTGCTTTGTTTATCTTGTGCTTTTCATAGAGGAGAAAAAGGACATGGTGACTAAACAACTAACTGAAAATAAAAGCTCTATCCAACATAATAAAAAGGAAAAGAAAGAAGAAAACAAAATGAGTTTTCAAGTAAGCATGTTTGTTACTATGGCAAGATTGTTTACAGGAAGTTCTACATGTCTGGAAAAAAGAAAATGGGACAAAATTATCTGCAACGATGGATACTGAATATTGACATCAAATTTACAATGAAAGTGTGTTTGAACTTCTAGAAATCATTTCCAGAGAAAATGATTGATCTAATGGCATTTCATGAAATCTCAAGGATAGAGATGGATTTCTCTCTATTGGAAATCAGAGTGAACTTTATAGGCTTACTTCCCTCTTATGCTTTGAGTATTATTTCAAATTAAGAATGCAATTGCCTTATTAACTCAGTGGATACAATTTAAACACACTATTTTGGGTATACTGCTATCCTCAAATGTCCATTATTCCATATCACACAGTCAAGACACTACAATACAGGACAACTTGATTTGGTGTTGTTGAAAAAGAACACGGCCTGAAAAGTTGAATTTTTTAAAAGTCATATTCAGTAGCATGAATTTCCTGACATGCAATATAAAAATGGATTTTTGAGTAGAATTTCATATTCACTGAATCTAACATGGCATGCTCCTCCTGTAAAGAATTAGGTTGAACTTACATGTATGACTAATGCTAGTGAAATACTTAAACCTCTTCTATATATATATATATATCCCTAAGCTCCACAAAACCCCCCAGCCATTTCCAGTTTCTAATGGAAACAATTCCATCTATGTTTCTGAAGGATTTTGATTTTAGAATGTTTATTTTATAAGTATTTGATAAATAGCAAAGAATATGCTTCTATCCTTCTAACTACTTGAAAAGGGAAAGTGTCAAAACTGGTTCTTTATTTCCTTATGATTTAGATAGTTTTGGTAAAATACTGCTCAATCATTATACCCTGTTTTACACCACTGCTGCAGACTAAAGGCCTTACCATAGTAGGGGGGAAAAAATGAAAGAATCCATTCTCTCTACAACGAAACTGCTGTGACACACACATCTAGGGAAAAGGAAAATAAGGATTGAAATTTCTAATAATCTTGAAGTAATTGCACTTGCTCAGGTTCGTGTAAGAATAAAACCTTTTCTAATAAATATAAAAGATCACGCTCAGAAATACAGCAAAAGTTCCAGATCTGCAAAGTAAAAAGTGAACCTCCCTTTTACTAATGACAATAAATCGTTGCTCCATTTCAACTGCCATTTAACCGACTCTTCACTGAAACAAAATCCCCAAGAATTTCCTTAATGAACAAAACCTCTCCTTGCCTAACCCCAACCCATTTCCCCCAAAAAAAGAAATTTACACACACAGCAAGAAGAAAACAAGCCAGGTAAGGTTTCATAAGCCTTCAACCAGCCCAAGCAGAGTACTTGAAGCTAATTCCACCACACTGCAGCTGCCTGCTAACACTACTGCAGCAACAATCCTAAAGTCCAATAGTCCAGTTTTCCACTGTTGCAACACAATAATCATCAGGATCTATACTGCTCTGAGGAACAAATTGGGTATCTTCAACATGAACCATAGATTCAGTTGATAGGAACAGCACTGAAACACACAATTATGCATAGTCAGAACTTTCTGAGAGAAGACCCCATCCCCACACATTGAGATTTCTCTGCGCATCAGTCGACAAAAACACGCAACAGAAGCTGAGCTGGCCCTACATGGATCCCCACGTGGAAACAGGCCCATCTGAACTCCATATCACATCTGTAACGTGCTAGCAACAATCACACTGCCTTTCCTCCCACCCCAGAAAGTGTCACACCACACAACTCCAAAATCTGCAGTTGTGATCTAAGAGATTTGTAGGAAATAAACAGTTCTGAGCACCAGCTCAAAGCACCTCAGCTGGCACAGGTTAAACCCAGCATTTACTTAAAAGACACACAACTGCCACACCCTCTTTGCCAGAAAATTCAGCTTTCTCCTCATAATTATCAAAACCCACCACGCTCTGATGGTACTGGCAGGTAAGAAATGGTATACCAACAGCAATGAAAATTATTATAAATTAGAGATACAGCACCCAGGAAGCATTAATTGTGCTGTCCAGTGTAATGTTTAGCCAGTCACACAGTGACCAAAGCCAGAGAAATACCATCACCTTCATTAACAGAAATCACGTACACAATGACATCACATTCCAGAGTCAAAAAAACTATCAGCTTAAATTTCCTGCACTTCTCCTAACAAAAATCCTCACCATGTCACCATAATAACACAGTTTGAACAAAAGCTTAGTATACAACAAAGGTTGAGAACTCAGATTACCAGGTGATAAAAAAATTTTTACCCCCTTGAAACTTTACTGGTCTATGCCAACGCTGCTGCCACTGCGCCGTGACCTGTAACTCATGGTGATTTTCTGAACTCAGGGAATGTAAAATACAGAATTCACACGTCAGGATGCAAAGTCGCACTCGGCCTTAACCACAGAAACTCTCCACCATAAGTCAGAATTAAAATCAGTTTGTCTCCCAGCATATATCCTCGCCTATGTCAAAACATGAAAATGAAATGACAAAGGACCTAATCTCACTTTCACAGAAGTCAGCAGCAAAGCTCCTGCTGACTTCAATAAGAGCAAAAGCCAGCACTAGACCTCCAAAAATCATTATTATTTTCTTCAGAGCACCATATGCATTTCCTATCAGCCCCCCGCAGCAGGATGATGGTCTCCCAGCTTTCCAATAACATTGCCTCATATAGAAAAGCATCTCAGACTGCCAGTGCTAATCTAATGTGTACGACCACCTGAGGAATACAGTTTGACTTCAGCATACAGCCCAAAGAAGAGGAAAGAGTCAATCTCCCTACGGGAAAAGAAAGATGCATGCCTGCAGTATGACTCAGTGAAAACCTTGGAACCAACAGAAATAAGTCTGCCATAGTTTAAGGAGAACTTGTAGGAGTATCTATTCCTCTCTGCACAATAAAGAGTTAAGATTCAGGGAAACAATATTTACTTTTATATATACAAGAACTTCCTTAGATATTTAGCAGGAAATTACTATCAGAAGTGATATACAAAGAAGGATTTTGACCAGATGGAAAACTGTATCCTGGAAGTGTTACAGAAATACATTTTGATCCCCTTTGGATTAAAAAAAAGGAATAAAAGAGGAAATTCCATTACACAATTAAAAACACTTGCTGTATGTTTAACCAAGCATAGAAATTGCATGAGGGTTTTTCTAGAACTGCAGGAGAAATGAATGTCACTGGCTTCTGAACTGAATAATTTAAGAAAAAGAGATTAGAAGCAGTTATGTAGCTAATAGTCTTTTAACAAGAATTAATAAAGGTAACAAGACAGAATCTGCACTTTTTAAGTACCTTTCCTCTTGAAGTAGTTCCAAAGCAGTCAGGGCAAGCTTAAGTATTTAATCCATAAACATAGTGTAAAGGAAAAGCTAAAGATCATCTTCAGACACTCAGGCACTTGAGTCTTGACCATAGCATGCAGTTTGAAACCAATACCAGAGGAAATCCAACAAGAACCTACTACTTATGCCCCTCTCTTAAGTGAGCTGCCAGCACACCTGCAACTACTTGATGGAACAAGCTCTAAGCAGAAAGCAACAGCAGCTGCTTCCTATTGTATAGGCTGGAATTAAGTTAAATGTGCCTTGCCAGCTACATAGAAAAGATCAGCTTCACCTCAGTAGTTACAGGTACTACTTATTGGGCTCTAGATGAAGGCATTCTTCTAGGAAGACACACCCGGGGCCTGAATCTGGCCTTTCCAATTCAATACTTTTTTGCAAAGAAATCAACAGAGCACAGAATTATCAGCTGAAAAGGGAAGCTTTATTCACATTTCCTGTCACTCCCTTCCCACTGCAAAATTCACATGTTCAAAATTCACAAATGAAACTCTGTAGAAATGCAACAGATGTCCAGTTCTATGTGCAGCACTTTGTATCATCCTTGGATCTCCATTTCAAAGCCAGTAATAGGCAGGAGTTCAGTTAAAAAAAAAAACAAAAAAAAGGCTACTGAAAAGCTGAATTGATTCCACAAGACAAGAAACCATGGCTACCTGGCCACAGCAGAGGCAAAACAAACCATTAACATACTTCCTTTGGAAGGGGAAAACATTAATACTTCATTTACTCTTCAGCTAATTAACCCATACTACTGACAGTGATCAGAGTATCACTGTGCTGCAGTATTGCACATATTCATTTCCTACTTCTCTGTATCAATAAAGGGCCATCATAGCACCTTTCTGAAACATCCTGCTGCACTGATGTATTCTTTGTCCTGAACCCTTGCACATTTTACGTGTGTCTGAACTTAAACATCTGCAATATAAATGCCCCTAGTTTTCTTTCTTGGCTGGATAAAATTTAAAAGGCAAAGCACTTGCTCTTTCTTGAGCTGCTGCTTCACTCAACACACAAACAGAAAGATAACTTAGTTCGTATAGTTTTAATAGAAGTGAATTACTAAACAAGCTTTCCCTCCAAATATGAGATACGGAAATCAAATAAAAAGGAATCCACACGTAATTTGCAAGTACTGTATCGCCCTCTGCAGTCAACGTGTAAGCTCTGCAAAATGAACCTGGGCACATTCCTTGCAAAGATCAATTAAAAAAACCTCTACAAGTAGAAACCCAGCAGAACTAAGATTTTTTATGATAACGTCTTACTTGTTGGAATCATAGGAACACAATGCAGAAGCTTTTTCATTCTTTATGTAAATGCTCCACTCGTTAAGGATGTGGAAAAGTACATTTTGCTGCTCCTTCAGAATGGGTCAGATTCCTCAGTGATACTTCTAACATTTACTCTCTTAGAACTTGACAGAAGTTTGCCATACCTATTTGATAATTTTTTTTCTGGTTGCTTCTAATAAATAGCCAAAATAAACCACACTTTTTTAAACTTACATTAGCTGATCCATCAATGACAAAGAAGTATATTTTACAGCTCAGGTACTGCACTACTTTATTTAATACAACTTATAACTTCAATAGGGCATTTTGCTGAGATTTTTACAGCCCTGTACTGGTTTCACCCTGGCTGGATGCCAGGTGCCCCCCGAAGTCGATTTTCTATCACTCCCTCTTTTAAACTGGAGAGGGGAGAAAAAAACACAACACAAGATAAGAGCAGGAAGATCATTCACCTATTACTGTTCTGGGCAAAACAGACTCGACTTGGAGAAACAGACTGAATCCTTTACTGATAGAATCAGGGTAGGATAGTGGGAAATAACATCAGATCTTTTAACAATTTAGTGTTTTAATACTGTTGCAAACGAAAGTTACTCACATTATGGCCACCTGTCTCCTTAATTCTTCACTTTGTCCACCTGTGACAGCACTTGAAGAAACAGCATGAGTCAGGGGAGGTTTAGGTCATATACCAAAAAAAGGTTTTTCACCCAGAGGGTGGTTGGGCATTGGAAGAGGCTCCCCAGGGAAGTGGTCACGGCACCAGCCTGGGAGAGTTCACAAAGCATTTGCACAATGTTCTTGGGTACATGGTGTGATTCTTGGGGTGTCCTGTGCAGGGCCAGGAGTTGGACTTAATGATCCCCACGGGTCACTTCCAGCTCAGCAGATTCTATAATTCCCTGATTAACACTGATAGCATTGCATGACAAAACTGCTTTTGATAGCATTGCATGACAAAACTGCTTTCTATCCAAGTACCTTCATTCCGACTTAACTTACACTGCTTGGGTTTTTTTCCCCTTGGATCTGTGAATAGAATCTTCTCAAGCAAAAATCAGATTTTACAGTCTTTTTCTTCTCGTAGAAGAAAAACTTTGTACTTTATGAACAGCATATCGCCACTAATATGCACGTGAAATCAATGAACGCAAATTAACGACCTTTTAAAACAAGATCAAACTTTTGAAGACCCACTCTTCTGCTCTCAGCAGACGTCTGAAAGACTCTCGTACCACAGACGTTCAAAGAGAAGCATAAACAGCATTTCAGGGTTTCACAGAACAGGACTGGTTTGGGTTGGAAGGGACATTAGACATCACCGACTTCTCACCAGGTGCCACGAGCAGGGACGCCCTTCACGGGGGACCAGGCTGCTCAGGGCGCCGTCCAGCCCAGCCTTGAACACTTTCCTCTCATCGCCACCCCCTGGGTACCGCTGGAAGTAATAAAGAAGTGCTGAAAAGCCCCTGTGGCAAGCGGAGTGGCAGCTGGGGCGGGTCACTGGGGTTGCCGTGCCTCCCTCACCGCGGCCGCGTTCCCCCGGTGACGCCCCGCCCGCCGCCGCCGTTGCTGCTGAGGGGCCGCGCGCTGTCCCCGGGCCCCCAGCGAGCCCCCGCCCCAGGCCGGCCCTTCCCGCGGGAAGGGCAGGAGCGGCCCGCCCGTGGGCCGGACACAACCCCCACAGCCCCAGCGAGCCCGCCCGTGGGCCGGACACAGCCCCCACGCTGCTCACCCGCCCCAGCGGGGCCCCGGGTAGCCGCCTTCTGAGACCCTCATCAGCTCCAGCCGTCGGAACCGGGACCGGCTCCCGGGAGTACCAGGAGATAAGGCGAGGGTCTGAGCAGCCAGGAGGACTGAGGAGAAGCATCTCTCAGCCGCACCAGGACCCCCACCAAGCTCAGGACCAAAGGGGAAGTGTCGGCCAGACCGAGCCGTGCGGCAGGACAAGCACTGTGTCAGGCACAGAGCCCGGTTCAACACCTCGGCGAGCAGCTGACCAGCTGCGGGTGCCACAGCTAAACATCAGCCAGAGACGCGCCGGGACAAGTCTCCCAAAGCACCGGGGGCAAGGCACGGCATGGATCAGTCACCAGGATTAGACCCTTCACAGGAACCAAAAGATGCCCATGAACATGGGCATGGCCCTTATCAGCCACACGAACCAGGTTATGGTCTTGATCAGCCCGGGTACAGCCCGTATGAGGATCAGATACCCGATCCCGAAGCCCGGATGCTGGCAATCAAGAATGCAAAAGCCTATTTACTGAAGACCAGCACAAGATCTGGCCTGAACTTGTAAGTCTGAAAAAGGATCACAATCAAAAAGGGTAGGAAGTATGAGTGGAGAGAAAAGTAGTTAGTAAAAGGACAAAGGGAGGTGTATATATAAAATGGGATGTTATACACGCAATATTTCATCACTAGTGATACTTGCCTGTGTACAATATCTTTCAGAACCAAAATTCCTAATGGAATTTTATAGAGAGTTCAAAAAGAAATTGATTCAATTAAGAGTAAGTTTAAATTCAGTTTCAGCTCACAGATAGATAGATGGGGTATATACTAGAAATGGAAGATGGGAATGCTCCTAAGTATAATCAGACTACTTTTAACTCTAATTTCCTTTAACGCTCCATGATGCCCTTTCTTGTAACTATTCCTATGATTTCCCCAAAGATCCAGATGATTAGCCTTTACTTTTGTTACTAAAAGCATAATATTCTAAGACTTTTGTATAGTAAGACAACAATATTTACATTTATATGACAGATATGATCATTTTGCTAATATACTAACAAAGATCCTGGATGAACAGCCTGAAAATACAGTAGACATAATTGAGGATATCAGCAAGGATGTGAAGTGGGCTCAGTTTCGGAAAAAAATGGACACTCTTCGAGACGAACATCTGATTCTTCCAACATTTGAAGCTGCAGAAAAGTGTAAAGCTTTGTTCGTCAAGGAAAGTGGAGAAGAAGAGCATGAAGAACTAGATGAAGAGATGGTGAGTTATTATCGGAGTGAAACAGATACCATATATACAAGGGAAGGGCTGGACGGATGGTGGGAAGGGAAAGGAGAAAGGGAGGAAGCTGTGGTCTCTTCTGTAGTGCTGCCTCTCCTGACCATATAAATAATTGCAGTCACAGCACCACGTACCCTCTTCACAGCTGAGCTGGTCCCATGTCTAGTTCTGAAGAAAAAAGCCCATCTGGTTACTTAGTTGAGATTTTTTCCTGTAGTAAGTCTAATATCCTGAGCCTTTATTATCAGGGATGTTCTAGAGGTGATGAACAAAAAGTAAGGTTTATAACATCTCCCATATGCCAGTTCAGCACGGAATATTGCATCCAAGTTTCTTTTCTTTATGTAAAAGGGACATTTCTTTACCTATAGTGACCATAGTTCTTGATGCCAGTTAGACATCTTGTGCACAGCTGCTACTGTAAAACAGAGAATGCAGAATTTTGTGATCCTTTCTGCTCCAGCTGTAGTTCCAGTCTGTCCTTCTCCAACTGAAACAAAATATGGTTTTAATGAAGAACGAGTACAATTGAAAAGCCACTTCTTAAAACAAGATTTTTCATTATTCAGTTGCTTATATGCAGAAGCATTTGTACCCAAGGAAAAATTAGAATTCTTATAATGAGAATTATAATGTAAATGAGAATTATAATAACCAGGGGAAATCAGTCAACAAGATGTTGATTTTCATATGAAGTTACCAGTATATATTCAAATGTTACAACTGCAGAGTACAAATACCAACAACAAAAAGATAATCCTTTATCTTTTCCATAGCCTGTTATGCATTTTACAGTAACTGTATAGGATGGTGAAAATGGAATATAAAGGTAGGGTATTTCAGAAAGGAATTCTGAATTTTTCATACTCCTGTCAATCTTGCTTTGATACAAGAAACCTGTCAGATCCAAAGAAATTCCATATGAAACCAGTGCTAATTGTTCCAAATTCCCTACCCTGTCAAGTCCAAGTTCTAATAACTCTGTCTGTGTTATATGATCACCTACCCCCATTAAATGAGAGATGGGTGATAAAACAAATGGAAATATTTAATTATTGGCCTAGTTCTGCTTCCACTGAAGCCAGATGGATACTTACAATGGACTTCAGGAAGAGCAGGGGACAGTATTTTAAAAACTGCGGGGAGCTGTATGCCAAGGTCTTCAAATGAACAACATCCACCCTAGAGAAATGTTGCTGGTCTGGTGCCTAAATATATCAAATCTGTATTATCTACAGCAAGGCAATACAGTGTCACTGCAGGCATCAAGGCCTCTTAGCTGAGATGCTCTAGCACTGAATCCTTTGTACATCTTGTGTAAGAATGCTGACTTTCCTTATTTTGCAGTAATTAGGAGTTTGAATTTTGAAATCCTGTGTTCTAAGAGCTGCAGTTCATGTGTTCTCTTCTTTACCGCTAAAAGACACTTTTAATTTTTCTAAATTATAGTAAAAAGAGTAGTGAATCAATCTCTGCAAAGCACTTTGACATAATGAGTGGCACTACAGGAAAACGAAGTATAATGTTCAGTAGATAACCTGTTTAATTTTTAAAATAGATAATTATACTATTCTTTAGCTCTAACTCTGAATCTTCTTTCCTAGGGACAGCCATCTCTACCAAATGTGATGGAAACAGCCTTTTATTTTGAGCAGGCTGGAATTGGCCTGGACAAAGATGAATCCTATTACATATTACTTTCCCTTAAAAACCTAATTAATGTTCAGCCAATCCAGACCTGTCGCTTTTGGGGCAAAATTTTGGGCCTGGAAATGAACTATATTATAGCTGAAACACAGTTACATGAAGGGGAAGGGGGAGAGGAGGAGGAAACAGCAGAGGAAGAAGAGGCAATTGTTGCAGAAGAAGAGAAAGAGATGGATGAGGCTGAAGAAGAAGGTGAGGAGAAAGAAAAGGAAGCTGAACCACCAAAGTCCACCTATAAACCCCCACCTGAGATCCCAAAAGAAGGAAATGGAACTGGGACTAATAAATATATCTACTTTGTCTGTAACGAGCCAGGCAAACCCTGGGTGAAGTTGCCTCCAGTGACACCAGCCCAGATTGTCTGTGCCAGGAAAATCAAGAAGTTCTTCACTGGTCGGCTGGATGCTCCTATTGTGAGCTTTCCTCCTTTTCCTGGAAATGAGGCCAATTACCTGCGCGCGCAGATAGCTCGGATCTCTGCAGGAACCCATGTCTCTCCCACTGGATTTTACCAGTTTGCAAATGAGGACGAAGAAGAAGATGAAGGAGATGCATATGAAGAAAACCCTGAGTTTGAGCCTCCTCCCGTGGCTGAAATGGTGGAGTCCCTCGCCATGTGGGCACACCATGTAAAGGGCATTCTGAAGCAGGTGTGTGCCAGCATGGCTCACATGGACCTTGGATACCACTCACACTGCACTGCCCGTAGGGTCACAGAATGTGAATGACACTCCTCACCTGCACATGCAAACTATTCACCAGAAATCGTATTGGATTGAAAGATTTTTATACAGAAAATACATTTTATATTGTACATAATACCTAAATATCTTACACATAAAACATACATTTTATATGGTATATAATATGTAAATACCTTGCACATATTTACAAATACAACATATTTTTATGTGTGTGTGTATATATATCTAAATATCTACATATATGTATTTAGGAACCTTCTAGGTTTAGTACTTTTTCCAGTGATGTGTTGTTGAGATTGAAACCTATCTTTAAATAACAGTATGGAGTTGTTAGGCCCTAATAGATAGCAATCATTTCTTGCAATCTTCTCTATTAGGTTGTCTGCTTTGAGATCCTTACTTGACAAAAATGTTTAAAATTGTCTTTTCTTGGGTAGGATGCTAAAAAGCAGATAGCTTATGGTTGTATGCTAAATGGAACTTATTTGATGTTTTCTTCTGGTTAATTTTCTGTTTTGTAGTTTCTGCTGTGAAATATGCAAATGAAAAACCTTAAAAACATGTTCTATCAGACTAGCGCTAGAAAGAGCACAAATTACTAATTTGATTTTCATTGCTGGATGGTTTGATGGCCAGTCTACCAATTCAAGAATGCTAGTGTAAAATAACAGCAAATGGTAGGAAATAAGGTTTAAACTTACTACCAGCAAAACAAGAGTTGTAAAAAATAAAATTTATGTGCATTAGAATCTTGAGAACATTCTGTTATGTTCTTCTGACTGGTTAAATAACAAGGCAGATTTTAAAAGGAAGGGGTAAAGTCCATAGTCTGCAGTAACTGGTAATCTAGCAAGGATATAAACCAAACTGGCCAGGAACTGAAGAATACAAAATGACAAAAAGCTGATGACAGAGGTATAAGGTTATTCTCAAACAGTAAGCAGGGATGAGGAAGGAATGAGGGGAACGTTCTGCCAAGAGGATACAGTATTCTGTTAACAATATACTAGGTATGGAATACGTATTTTTCTTCTCCCCATCCCTTAAATGTGTGTGTGTCTGAGCCAATTGTTTTAACTAGTTTTAACTTGCATTCTTTCAATGATTGTTGCATGTATTTATTACTTTTCCACATCAATTATAGGGTCGCTGTGTTTGGATTAATCCTCAAAAATCAGAGGAAAATGAAGAAGAAGAAGAGGAGGAAGACAAAGAGGAGGAGGGAGAAGAGCAAGAGGAAGAAAGAGGACTACCCCTTCTCACTCTAATCTCTGAAGATGAAGGTAATCTTCATGGAATATGAAGTTTTTGATAGAGAGCCACTAGGAATGTTGTCATTTAGCAGTAAATATTTGAAGTTGTAGAATTCTGACACTTCCTGGTGCAATCATTTGCCTCTATAGGGTAAACACATTCCTTTACAAAATCAATCAAAAGCAAAATGGTTAACAGTATTGACATTAAAACTGAAATAATCAGGTTTACTAGGTAACCATCTTGTTGAGATTAAAAGGAAAGAATAACTTAGACTTCTCAGGTTATTGCAAGTTCAGAACAGCTCACTACATGAAATACATTCATATATTTTTATCTCATCTTTTTAGGAAAAAGGAAAAGTGTGTATGTGTAAATAAATAGAATAATTAATGTGTAACACATGCACTGATATACATTATTTGTATAAGAATTTAGATCTTTTAGCATATCACTGCAGCAAATCATGGGAATAAGGGAGCCTGAATATTAGATTACATCAATATTAGATTATTTTCCTACTCTCCATTCTTTAATCAAAATGAAATATAGCTGTACAATTTATCCATAAATGATAAAAAGTCCTTGACAAAAGAACCAGGGGTGAGTGCTACTGCATTTTTTCTGTACGTGGGGGGTCTATCAGCATTCCTGTGCTACCTACCCATACATGCAAACCACCTGCTTGAAAACAGTGCCTACACTTACTGTTTCTGACTTCTGGCTCTTCTGTCACACAACTTAATATAAACCTTGCTTGAATTCTGTGCAAATCTTGTAGCTCAGTCTTAAATATTTTGTAGAGGCTTGTTAAGTCAATTTATTCATGGACAGTGTGTGTTTGGCTGTCTCCAGGAATTAAAAACATCCCTGCTTGGACAGCTCAGCCTTCTACAAACCTGATCCCGCAATATTCTCTTGCAATCCTGCAGTCTAACCGATGGCCTGGAGCTTATGCTTTTGCATCTGGCAGGTGAGAGTCTACCTGACATGGTTACAACACTGACTGTATGTGCTACACACAGGTGCCTCTCTAAGGCAGGCAGACTTGCTTTATTATTAATTCATTGACTGAATTCTAACTGTTCCAGAGACTGATGGAGAAGGCCACTGGAATGAGCACAGCAACAGTAAATTTGTATTTAAGACTGAAAACAATCATTGCAAAGGCTGGCATAAAGTTACTGGGTGTAAACACCCAGTTAGTATTTGAGCACAGTCCTTGATTTAAAATATGTATTCTCACATCTCTGGGACTTTTTACAAAACCAGCTACCTTCTGTGGTTCTGATGTTCGGTTTCCACTACACGTGGTTATTACCTCCATGTGTATTTCCACTGCACCCTCATTACCTCCACGTGCTTTTAAAAGGGCACTGGTTGGCACACTGTTACCCATGTGAAGTTGGAGTTGTATTGCAGTGCAGTGACACTTCTTCATTTTAAATAGAAGATATGTTAATATCCATGAGAGCAGTTAAAAAGTGGTGCCATCTCTAAAATTCTTCTGCTATAGGGTATCTGCATCACAGTGACTTTTTGTGCCTCACAGCAAGGATGCCTGACAGTGTCTCTGCTAATATTTTGTCAGGGGATGAATGTGTGATCTTTCACTTCTCTTTCTCAGGAAATTTGACAACATCTACTTTGGCTGGGGTCACAAATACAGTCCAGAAAGCCACACTCCCGCACTGCCCCCACCAGCACAAGCAGAGTACCCCAGCGGGCCAGGAATCACTGAGACAGTAGACCCCACTGTGGAAGAGGAAATTGCTTTCAAGATTGCGCAGGAAGAAGCCTTAGCTGGAGAGGAAGAGGAAGGGGAAGAAGAGGAAGTGGAGGATGATTAAAATATGGAAGAAAACAGATTGTTTTAAAAGTTTGAACATGAGCAGCATTTTCATAACGTAGTCATTTATTTGTTGATCTCAAAAGAAATGCACTTGGAGCAGGCCGCCTTTTTTGATTTCTGTAGGCTTTTCTTTGCGGCTATCTTCCTCTCCTTCCCCACCCCTGAAACCTACCTGCACTGGCATGAAGCTTTTTTCTATGTTTGTTTGAGTATGCAAACATTGTCTGCTTCCTAAAATGATACTGCTTTGAACTAAGAACAACCATCTACCGGATGTTCACACTGTTTTTCCAGCCCTCACTTCAATACGTGCATATATTTTACTTAAATAAATTTTTTAAAACTCACATGACAGTGTCACTTGTATGTGTGAAAGCGTACTATTCAGAGTCAGTAGGCCGCTTATTGAGGCACTGGCTGAGTGCACGGCAGTGATGCTGCTCTTCATTGGCACTGGGGGGCTGCACCTTCAATCCTGTGCTGTTGTGGGCCCCTCACTGCAAGAGACATGGAGATGCGGGAGCGCATCCAGAGGAGGGCAGTGGAGCTGGGGAAGGGTCTGGAGCTCACGACTTAAGAGGAGCGGCTGAGGGAGCTGGGGGTGCTTAGTCTCGAGAAAAGGAGGCTCAGAGGGGACCTTATCGCTGTCTACAACTCCGTGACAGGAGGGGGTAGCCACGCGGGGGTTGGCCTCTTCTCCCCAGTTACAAGCGTTACGACAAGCCGGAACAGCCTCAAGTTGCACCAGGGGAGGTTCACACTGGATATTAGGAAAAAAATTGTTATGGAAAGGGTTGTCAGCCTTGGAACGGCTGCCCAGGGAACTGATGGAGTCACCATCCCTGGGGATGTTTAAAAGACCCGCAGACGTGGATTTGCGGACATGGTTTAGCGGGGAGCCCGGCGGTGCTGGGACAGCGGACTGGATGCTCCCGGACCTCTTTTCCAGGCTAAGCCATTCCCAAAGCGGTGCCATCTGGGCGCTGCCGGCAGCCGTGGCGGGGGAGAGGTGTCGCGGGAGAGCTCAGGGGCTGCTCAGCCATTCGTTCCTGACCCACACCTCCCCTCCAGCTCCTGCCGAGTGGTACGCTCCACGCACGGCCTGCGTCCCTGGCGGGCCAATAGGGAGCGGCTGCGGGCGCAGTTCAAACCGGCGGCGGTTGGGGCGGGCGCTCCGTGTTCCTGGCGCTCCCGGTCCCTGTCCCTGTCCCGCTTCTCCTGTCCCGGGTGGGCATGGCGGACGAGGGCGCCGTCACGGTGTGCGTACGTGTGCGCCCGCTCATCGCCAGGTGAGCCGCCGGGCTGGCGGGAGGGGGAGGCTCCCTCCGCACCCCTGGGTGCCGCCGTGCCCCCGCCCCTGGAGCCGGGAGGCGGACAGAGGGATGCGGAGCGGGGCGCTGGCGACAGCCGGGGGAAAGGGGGTCGCGGTAAGAGGCTGGCGTTTTTTTGGGAGCAGAGTCCTCGCCCAATAAAGGTAACAGAGTGCCTCTTCTTTTAGGGAAAACGCCTCAGGAGATAAAGTGTCCCTACACTGGAGAAGTGAGAATAATACTGTTTCCGACGTGAATGGTACCAAAATATTTAGTTACGGTAAGAACGTGAAAGCAGTCGCTTTACCTTGATGCTTACGCGGACCTTCGCTACTGTACTCTTGAACGTGTCGACTGTGGTGAATGCCCTGAGCTTCTTGCAATGTCCCCCAGCCTTCCCAGTTTCGTGATTCCGAACGAGTGTCATTGGGGCACACAGGATTTCTGGCTTAGGCAGTACTGGGATGTGCTTTTGAGATCAGCTTCCTGATGGACATGGCTTTCTCTGTTCTAGTTCATACTGTAGTGGCTTTGGAATACGTGAGCTTTGGAACACGTTTTTTAATATGAAATCCAGTTACAAGTGGACTGAACAATGGCTAGTCCAGAACATTTAGGGAGAACGGTATGGGGGAACCCAAACCCAAAAGTGACTAGCATGAACATTAGATCCTCATAACTAACTGGCTCCCTTTGACTTTTTCCTACTGATCAACTCTACTTGTTAATATGAATGTAGCCACTACAAAGATTTTTCCCAAAATACAGATTCAGTAAAAGCATGCACTAGGCTAGGAGTTTAACAATTAACCTGTCAGACTTACAATCCTCATAGATAAATTAGCCATAACTTTTTAGGATTAAATGGGATGACTGTTAAACTGTTCATCATTCTTAGGTTTTTTTTTACTTGTCTATCATCTGTGCATTGTGTCTTTCTTGATGTTGTGTTTAATATTTATTTTAAAAGCTTACATTAGTAGTGTTGCAATGATATTTATATTTGCACTACCCTACAAACAGTGATGCCCATTTATTGGATTTGAAGTCAGCGATACTGAATGACAGCTTGGTTTTGACTTGCAACAGAGGGGATTCACATGCTTTATTTTTTTTGGTTTTAAGATCGTGTCTTTCACTCAAGTGACAACACTCAGCAGCTGTATGACGGTGTAGCTGTTCCAATTATACAGTCAGCAGTGCAAGGCTATAATGGTAAGTTATAAAACTGTGTTTAAATCCTTTTTTTAATGTATTTCAGAGATAGCTGGTAAAATTTAACCATCTTTCTAGGCACAATTTTTGCTTACGGACAGACTGCTTCAGGGAAGACTTACACAATGATGGGAAATGAAGATTCCATGGGTATTATCCCTAAGGCAATTCAACATGTGTTCAAAATTATTTGTGAGGTGAGCAATTCTATTAAATTGAAATGACTGAAAGGACTAGTAATATTTGTGATGGTTACGTTAAAGTTAATTTTAGTATCAAGGGGCTTATGAAGGAAATTCATTTATATTGGAATATATGTTGCAGTTCCTTTGCTAGCCTGGCAAAGATGAAGGCTTAAAATAAAAAGCTAATAGGACTCTATTGGTTGAAAACAAATCGGAACAAAACTGAGGAGGGTTCTTAACCTTCCAAATATGTTAAACATTGATTGCAAATATAAATAGGTACTCACTTGTTAGTGTGGTAGATAAGATAATGTGAAGCTTTGTGTTTATTCTGCTATTTTAGAAGTCTAAAAAAATTAACAATTAAAGACTTTTTTTAGTGGGAAGAATATGACACTATATTTACTTATTTCAGGCTTACAAAAGAATTGCTAGTTGCTCAATATTAATGAAAGTAAGGAGAAGGTGTACGTTAAAACAGTGATTTCCAAAATATGATTTGCAGAGTGCTTGCTTCTGCCTTTAGAGTTTCAGGTGATTGTTACCAGTGAAGGGAAATGGTCACTGCTCCTTTAAGGAGGTTCAGAGTACCCTTAGAGGGTTTATAGAAGTAATTAAAGGCAAGAAAACTTTCCTTGAGTCCATTGTGCAGCCTTTCCTCACCCCAGCATTCTCTATCAAGGAGGCAGGGGAAGAAGCAGCAGTAGCAAAGTAAATCCAAGCGGGCAAAGAGAGAAGACAAGGTATACAAGAGAGGAAAGAGCCTAAGCAGGAGAAAATTGGTTATGGAAATGGCATTTAAGTAGGAGAACTATTGTCATGCTTCTATAGGGCAGTTATCTTAATTTTATAACCTGTTAGAAATGGTATACCATTAATGCAGCTGGAAAGAGGTGGGATAGAAGAAAAACTGTTCTGTATTGGTAGATGCTAATATACAGAGAGGATGAGGGGAAAGAAATCTATGGAACAATATCTGAACCTTTATTTCCAATTTAAGAATGCTTGCATTAAAAGATGTCCATGAGTTAGTCTGGTTTTTGTTTGGTCACTTTTTTTCCTTTCAACATTAGATTCCAGATAGAGAATTCCTGCTAAGGGTTTCTTACATGGAAATCTACAATGAAACAATTACCGATTTGCTTTGCGATAGTAGGAAAAAGAAGCCTCTGGGAATTCGTGAGGATGTTAATGTAAGTGGATGTTGTGTAATATAAGTATTGTATCAGCTTGGAGTAAAAGAAGTTGGAAAAAAACCGTCTTCAGAAGCATCTAGTGGAAAACTTTCCTGGGACAAACTGTGTAATTGTATTTTCAGCATTAACAGAAGGACACGATGTAGTAGAATAGCTTGGGCTTGCTATTGCTAGTTCATCTTCATAAATCTTTATAAAAGTAGACTTAATCCTCAAGTTTTCCAGGATGGTATATTTTAACTTTGACAGTAAAGATTCAAGAGTTGTTTAGCTAATGACACTTAAACAAACGTGATGTTTAGCTCCATGTGTTACAAGTTTCCAACAGATACACAGTTACTTTAATATCATCTTCATATCATCTACCAAGTAGATACACTTCTCTTCTACTGTGATTATAGAATAACCATGAGACTAGAACTGTTCAGTAAGATGATCACTATAGAAAAAGAAATCTATATTAACGCCATCTTCAGTTTCTTTATGTTAAGTTTTGTGGCAAATAATAAAAATTGTTGGTTTGTTTTTTGGGATGTTTTTTTCCCTTTAGTTGCCTTAAATGATCATGGGTTTGGAACATAGGACAAAGGGAAATTCACCTGTTGTATGAATATATCCTTATAAGATTTACTGAGAAATATACTCCTGGATTCCCTCAGAAAATATCAAGAAGGGTATTTCACTCAGCAGTTCTGTTTTTAGGAAACTTTCTAAATCTCTGTTGTTTGATTCTTGTGTCCCTAGGCCACAATTTTGATTGAGGTCTAAACTTTATCCATCCCTTGTGTTTGGAGTCAAAAGACATTCAGCTGTTGAATAAATACCATAATAATTGCTGGTAGTGTTAACTTTATGTATTGAAGTGGGTTTTGGAGTTCAGTAAATTTTATTACTTTGTTTATTCTATAGAGGAATACATATGTAGAAGATCTGATTGAAGAAGTGGTGGTTGCCCCAGAACAAGTTATGGAATGGATCAGGAAAGGAGAAAGTATGTATTTAGACAATGTCAGCTGATAGCTTAAAGTGTTGGTTAATCAGGTATATTTAGAACCATGGGGTATCCCTTTGGGTTTATATTCATAAGCCAGAGGTTTTCAGAAAGTTTTCAAATCGTGCTTTTTGTCTGTTTATCTCCAGTTTCTCAGATTATAAGCAGAAGTATTCTAATACTGTTTTTTGACAGGAAATCGCCATTATGGAGAAACAAAAATGAATGAACACAGCAGCCGTTCTCACACTATCTTCAGAATGGTAAAAACTGTTTCACTGCTGGGAGTGGTTTTACTGTTTACAAAGTGACAAAAACTTCATTGCACTTTATTGCATTTCTAGATCATTGAAAGCAGAGAACGAAGTGACCCTGCAAATGCAAACTGTGATGGAGCAGTCATGGTTTCCCACTTGGTAAATGTCTATTTAATACCTTCTTGGAGTACAACTTAAGTAGAGAATTTACTGTTACTGCTTGTTTGAGAGAGTAATGGTACTTCATAATGACTTACAAGAATTCTTTGTCATTAATTCTGACAGATGTTTCTTAAGTAGAGAGGGAGACTCCTGGGGCATTATCTAGGGCAGATCTTCCCACCAAAACAAATTCTACATGAGAATTATTGATGCTGGGCTGGGGAGTGTTGTGGCCTTCCAGGAGCATAAGAAACTATGTCAGAGTGCTCTTGCATTTTGTTAAATATATCTTCCCCTACAATTGTTTCTGACCACTGACCACCACTTCAGTGAAATAACTTGTAAAATGGGTAACCTTAAGACTGCTAATCCTCAAATTTAGTTGTTGTTAAAAGAACACATGGCCTACATCTACAATGGCCAAAAGATTCATTTTTTTCAGAAGTAACCCCACTTAGCATCTCTTTGATGGGCTACTGGTATGTGAAATACCATAAATTGGGGGGAATACCACTGGCCATCTCTAGGGAAATGTTATGGTTTCAGAAGCCTTCTCTACAGCCTTTTCTTGATTCTCAGAAAATGGTCTGAAACAACTGCAGGAATGGAACCAATGTGAAACTATTTGAACCTGCTAAAATCTGATGAGCACTCTTGCTCAGAATTGGAGATAGCATTAAGTTAATCACATGCATTGTGGAAAGAAAGAGCTTTCTGTTCTGGCTTCACATGAAAAAGCTCTGGGGTCTGAATGTAAACACTGCTCATGCAGTATCTCGACAAACTAATACCTACTTTTTGTGCTTACCATGACTTATGGCATCCACTCTTCCTACACCACCCTCCTCTGCCCCATCTCACTTCCAACTGACTGTAGAGTAACCATGAGTAACGGGGATGAGGGGAGAGGGATTTTGGCTCTCCTGGTCTGTTGCTGCTTGGTGGAGTTAATACAGGATCTTACTCTGAAGCAAAAACCAACTAAAGTGAGGGCTACTTCCTCAGGCAAATCATGGGATGCCATAATGTTCTAGTCGGCTTTGAACCAGATTCAGAGTGAGGCTTTTCCTCTGGTAGTTAATTTATTTTCCTTATCTCCACAATAACAGGCAAGGAGAGACAATACAGCCAACTCAGGACAGGATGGTAGATAATCTCACCTAGGCTCTTTCCCATGAAAGATTCCTACAGCTGGAATTAGTAGTTAACAGTACTGTATTGAGAAGCTGTGTTTATCTTTCTGTTACCAAGGGTAGAGGTTGTTGTGCTGCGAGTTTGAAACACTATTTGGGGTGGTATAATAGAGTTCCTACAAACTTAGTCCATGTCCTTATGTACCTTGGAAGTATTGGTTGTGTGTAGTAGCTGTGCATTACTTCCAGTAATGACAGACCCTCTGCTTTTTTTTTTTTTAAGTTTAGTTTATTAAATTCTTAGCAGCGATTAGAATTAGGAGGATTTAAAGTAAATTGCCTCAGAACTAATCTGTGAAATATTTCATGAATTTGCAGAACTTGGTAGATCTGGCAGGCAGTGAAAGAGCTAGTCAAACAGGATCTGAAGGTGAGTGTTAAATTAGGCTTCTCTGACAACCACTTCTGTTAATTAACCCTTACGAGAAACTATGATTAAAAGGAAATTATTTGATCTATGTGCTGTTGTGTTATCCATTGTTTATAAATAAGGCCATTTCTGCTTGGTAGATCATGATCTACACAGGAAAATACAGTAAATGCTGGGAAGTGCAAACAATTAAGTATTAATATGCCTTTTCTAGAATTGCAGGCCCAGCAACAGTCCTGCACTGAACTAATAGAATGGAGATGACTCAGTGAACATGTACCTGTAATAACAAAATCACTAGAAGCTTTTTAGGGGCCTGTGTGTAAAGGTGAAGAGTGACTAGATGGCTCACTCTTTAGTTAAGCAGCTTGTCTTTTAACAGTGACAGCATGAAGCTGCACAAAAGTGCCTTGATCAGGAGAAAGTGATCTGAGAAGGGCACAAGTAATATTGTCTCTTACAAAGAATGACTAACCTAAAACATTTGGGTTTTTAGGTTTGTTTTATGTGTAAATGTGGGCATTTGCAAAATTTAAACAGGAAGCAAAATTGAAGTTCTTGTGGCCCCGCTGCTTACTATGTAAAGGTTCTAAATGTTTATTTGTGATTGCTATTTTATTTCAATGCATTTTGGCTGTCATAAAAGATTGGGTACTGCCTGCTGATGGGTCACAGTGCATTGTGGCACCTGAGATTTAACTCTTGGGCAATCCTTTTGAGCATAACATAGCACAAAAGCTTGACAGGTTGAAAAGGTATCTAAATATTGTTTCAAATTTAAAATAATAATAATAAAATGTGTGGTACCTAGGTGTTCGACTGAAAGAAGGCTGCAATATAAATCGGAGCTTGTTTATTCTGGGTCAAGTTATCAAAAAGCTTTGTGATGACCCTTCTGGGTAAGCAACTGTTTGTATGCCTGTAATAAGATAAGGTGCTGCTAAACTAAGAAATTAAAATCTCTTATTTATAATCTTATATAGCTAAATGTCTCAAATAACCTATTATATCTAGAAAATATATTTACTGTATTTCTTCTATGCAAAAAATCTGATTTTTTTTTTGTTGTTGCCTCTTTTTTATTAGCTTCATAAATTACAGAGACAGCAAGCTGACTCGAATTCTCCAGAACTCCCTTGGAGGAAATGCTAAAACAGTTATTATTTGTACAATTACTCCTGTTTCTTTTGATGAGACACTCAGTACTCTTCAGGTAAAGCTTCTCACCTGTTCTCCAGCACTAGTCATTGTAGACAGGTTTGAGGGGTGGAAAATGTAATCTGCTCTATCTTTAATGACTTGGATCTTCTGATGGGCCTCTGTAAACTTAGAACCTGAAATATTTTTTTGTACATACCATCTTTTCCCAGTCATCTTGTACTAGGTTGTCTATCCAGAGCTTTTTGGAAGTTGGAACAAAGCTCCTTCTCTCACTTTGCAGGCAGGAGATAACCACTCTTATCTCATTTGCCTTTTCCAAACATAGAGAAGTCTTTGCTAGCACAAGATGTTAGGCACTGCAGGAATTGAACTGTTAATGAACCATTCTTTAGGTAGGATTGTGTTCCTTTTTGATGATCTTTCAAGCTTTTTATTAAATAAAAAATAACATGGGATACTCTTACTTAAATGTTATGCTTCATGTTTTAGGTGTTAATATCAAGTAAGGAAAACTTACCTTTTCAAAGCTTAGAATACATTAAAAATAAGCTAATTCAAATACTTGTGTCCTATTATATTCTGCTCTTTAGCTGATCAACTCTCTCTTTAATTCTGTTGGGAAATATGGGACAGAGTAAGTCTTTCTATATATTTGTTCTTGAACTATTGCCCATGAAAGAATGTTCTCCCAGTTTGCCAATACAGCCAAAAGAATGAAGAATACACCAAAAGTCAATGAAGTACTTGATGATGATGCCCTCCTGAAGAGATACCGCAAAGAAATTCTGGATTTGAAAAAGCAGCTGGAGGAAGTATGTCATAAATTAAAATAAATCTGTCCTTAGTCGTGATAGCTGTTTGGAGACAACATGTTTTAAACCAAAAGCAGTTAAATTTGGAGGGGTAGGTGAACTCTTTAAAGTGATATCTGCCATTTGTATTGAGAGAATAGAAATGGAAAAGGTGATGTGTAGTCTAGAACAACTAATGACAGTCAACATCTCTGTGTGAAAGCTGAGACTGAATGAGATGAACTAACAGAATTGTTAGTTGGTTACACCTAATCAGTAGGTTTAACATAATTAAATAGAAATTTGTGATCCCTTGATCACTTTAACTGATAAAAAGAAACTATTCATATACTTAATTAATGTAAGAAGTGATTGAATGTCTGTTAAAGATCCCAACTTCATATTATTTCCTCCCTTACTGATGTCTAACTTCAGTTCGAGTTGCAGGAAGTTGCAACTGCATGAAAATGCCTGGCAAAACTTAGGTCATGTATAGGTAGAAGTTGCATTTAGAAAATGAGCAATAGCAACTTCCCACCAAACAATGTAGTCTCTGATGTTTTTCTTTCTCTAAAAACCTGTGGAGCTGTGGAACAATCTTGCAAGTCTTGTTAGACCACAGATGATAAAACATAAAGCACAATAAAATAACAGTGCTGAATTTCTTACTGTTCTAGTGCATTGAATCAAAGTATGCACATTTTTTATTGCAAATTATTAATATCCTTAAAGAAAACTTTAAGAAAAATAAATTATTTCTTTTTTTAATGATAACATATTTGCAACATGAACTTGGGAGTATGTTTCCTATCTTCTGCGATAGCAGGTAGTGAGGTATATTTGAAAGAATGCTCTTTTTTGTACCTAGAAAAATCTGAGGCTGTATTGTTTCTGGGAGTTTTGACCACTTTTAAATACTAGGTCTGCAGTCAAATTGTAGACTAAATTGTCAGTTTCATTATTAACTATTAAAGATTCCTCTTCCAGACTTGAAAGAGTATATGTGCGTAGTTGTTTTTAAATATCAGTAATTGTGTATCTTCTGTAGGAGTAGTTTCTGCTCTTAAAATGTCAGTTTGATTAATATTCTCTTTATGGAAGGTGTCTTCAAAAACTCAGATTCATGCAATGGAAAAGGACCAACTGGCCCAGCTGTTGGAAGAAAAAAATTCCCTTCAAAAAGTACAGGAAGACAGAATACGAAATTTAACTGAGATGCTGGTGACTTCTGCTTCCTTTGCCTCAAAACAGAATGTTAAAGTAAGCACCTGTTCCAGATTTTACTTGATAACTCTGAAATACTTTGCAAAAGGTAATATTAAATTCATAGGTTTATATTGATAATGAAAAGTAAGTATGATGGGCATTTTTTCACATCTTTTTCATATTTTTAGAGGGCTAACTTTTAAATTAACTTCAGAGTATCGATTCAGTGTTGCCCTGTGGTGAACAGACTGCAGGGACTTTTTTGCTTTCCAACTAATTTTGAGGAAACTGCAAAATACTGTCTAGTTAACTGCTGATACAGGTACTGATACAGAACTAGCCTGAGGCAACATTTACTCTACCTAGTGGTTTGGTTTTATCACTTTTTCTGTACTTTTTTAAAGGCCAAGAGAAGAAGAAGAGTTACTTGGGCTCCTGGTAAAATAAACCAGGGAAATGTGAGCTTTTTTGAAGACTATGAAAATGCAATGCCGACTGAAACAAAAAAAATGAAGTTGTCTCTGCCAGCAGTACCAGATGTGGAGGATTGTAAGTAACTTTGGGGAAAAAATAAGGAAAGTCTGCAAAGCAGCTTTGAAATCACAAGTAATCCTTTTTTAATAAATCTAAGTTAAAAAGCAAATTAATTTGCTAACAATATGAATGCTAAATTTAGTTGGCACTGTATTCAGATGATATTTCATGAACTCAGTTTTAAAAGTTGCCTGTAAGTAAGTCACATTTGTCTGCCAGCAAAGAATGCTGCCTGGAAAGGAAGTGGATTTAGTACAATAATACTGGTAGTTCTTGTGCTGGAAATAAGGTTCACTTTTCAAATAAAGTGGGAGCATAAGTGTTATTCTCCAGGTGAAATAATGTGTAGCATGGCCGTCAGGTCAAGGGAGGTGATACTGCCCCTCGCTCTGCTCTGCTCTGGTGAGACCCCACCTGGAGTGCTGTGTCCAGCTCTGGGGTCCCCAGCACAGGAAGGACACGGACCTGTTGGAGTGAGTCCAGAGGAGGACCACAGAGACATCGCTGGGCTGGGACACCTCTCCTATCAGAACAGGCTGAGAAAATGGGGATTGTTCAGCCTGAAGAAGAAAAGGCTCTAGGGTGACTTAACTGCAGCCTTCCAGGGCCTGAAAGGGGCATACAGGAAAGCTGGAGGGGACATGTAGAGATAGCAGGGGGAATGGCTTTAAACTGAGAGTGTAGGTTTGGATTACATATTGGGAAGAAATTCTTCACTATGAGGATGATGAGGCACTGGAACAAGGTGCCCAGAGAAGCTGTGGATGCCCCATCCCTGGAAGTGTTCATGGCCAGGTTGGATGAGGCTTTGATCAACCTGGTCTAGTGGAAGGTGTCCCTGCCCATGGCAGTGGGGCTGGAACTACATGGGTTTTGAGGTCCTTTCCAACCCAGACCATTCCATGATTCTGTGAAATTCCTGACAAATAACTTTGCAAGCATTGCATTACATTTCCCAAAGGGAATGAGTTGATTCTTTGATAGCACAAATTAAAAAACAAATTAACAAAACTCCCAGTGTTCTTGTATACACTTTTCAACGAAATTGCTTCTACCACCCCAACTTCCCTGGATATTGAGCTTTTAATTTCTTAAAACCAAAGGTTAGAGTTGTGAGGTAAATGGCAGGGTCTATGCAAACACTTCTACCGTGCAGTCTACCCCAACCCCCCAGTTTTTGTGGAAAGTGTTCTTTAACACAGGCTATCCATTCAACCCATGTTCTCCCCACGAAAAAGAGGAGAAAAAATGGAGAGGGGTGTGTGTGTGTAAAATTCCAAAATCCTCAACAAGAAAAAAGTCATTGCTCAAATACCAGATTGAGACAGAAATTCAAGGACTCATAAGAGGAGCAAACTGAAAATTGGAAAAGAAATTTTGTAAGAAAATTGAACTGCAGACAAGGGGACAGTTCAGCAGCATTGTTGCTGAATTACATCTTCTTACGTCCTTATTACCTATCCTTCAGTCAAACTTTTTTGCTTGTATGTGAATTGTTTGGGGCTTTTTTTTCTCTGTATGGGCTTTTTTTCTTTATATCTTGCAGATTACTGTTGAGTGGTTCTTTCCTTGACACTCAAACTTTTCCTAGTCTGTAGTTAAGTATATATTCTGGATTTGGTTTAGACTTCATTAACTTGTGATAAGATGGTCAACACAAGTATAGGGACTGGACTTCAGTGGTGTTCCCTTTCATTACAGAAAATCATGAGAGTCAGAAGTCCTACTCAGTGTGCTGTGTTTTTGCCGTTGAATGATTGTTTCCAGTGTGGTGAAATTATGAGAAAATTCTTGATGCTTCATGTAAAACCCACTGGTACTTTTGTTAATACATCTTTCTTTTCAGCTACCTTAGAGAATTCTGAATATGAGAGCCCTTCCCTGATGGTTCCTGATCAGATCTCAGAAGCAGAATGGATTGCTGGTCCTAACATGAATTGGGTAACATCATAATCTGTTTTGACTTTCTAATACTGTGTGTATGCGTAACATGCTTCTCAGTAAGATCAGCCTTTCTCTTCTGTAGAACACCAGCATTCTGTGTCTGCAGAATTATTGAAACTGGTCAGAAAGTCTCTTGGACATGTGTGTGAAGCTGTGGTGTTGTTCTATGCTTCTATGGGTTTGTGGCAAATGATCCAGTAAACTTTGGTCTTTAAACAGGATTAGCTATGAAAAGACAAGCAACAAGGAATGTACTACTCAACTTGCTTGATCTTGTAGATCTGCTAACTGAGAGTGTTTCTTTTGCTAGACTCAGAAAGACTTTGAAGAATCTGTGCAACTCTGCGAAGCATTAGCACTAGAAAAGGTAGGTCTGTTCTGAATTTTCTGGAAATAAGGCTGACATTGCAGCAACAGCTTCTAAAAGTTTCTTGTGCTGCTTCTTCAGGATATTGCTGTAAATGAGGTCAACGTCCTGCAAGCTAACTTCAATAACCTAGTGCTGGAAAATGAGCAATTGAAATCAGAAATAAATGAAATGAAGGAGAAACTGAAGGAAAAAACAGAAATAGATGAATTTGAAGCACTGGAAAAGCAAACACTAAAAGATCATGAGGTAAGGTGCATTGAAATAGAGAGATGAATTCTCTATGCCCAAGTACTTTCTAGAGTTTATTCAGTTTTTTCACCATTCAGCCTTGGATGTTGATTCACAAACAGATGGTGTTATAAGCTACATTCAGCAACAGAATGAATGAACCCAGGACTTAAACTGGATTTACTTGGAGTGTAGAATTGACAGATTTTTGGAGAGTTGCATACTGAAGCCTGGTTAAACATGTATTTGTGTGTATATATGTATCTATATGTTATTTTTATAAATGTGTGATCTGAATTTCGCTTTAGACTTCTGTGAGGCAGTTGTTTTGCTGCTTAAATACATTTTAGGACTGTTTTGAAGTTAAAGTATGGTTGCTAAACTGTATTTCCTATATTTCTTGTGCGAAACATCTTGTTTTGCAACCCAAGGTAGCTCTGACTTTTGGTAATCAATGGACTAGGTGAGCATTAACTTTTAACATACTATTTAACTTAGTCATCAAATTATTTTTAAATAATAATAAAAATAATAATGTCTGGAAAATGAAAATGTATTTTGTGCTGGGAAGTCACAAAAAAATGTGAAGTTATCTACTGGATAACTTAGAATATAGGAAATGCTGACTTTCAGTTCTCTTCACCTCTTTGTGTGGTTACTGGAGATGTTCCTTGTTAGTCCAAATGTTTATGTTCTGATTCTGTAGTCTAAAATATTTACTACTTGTTCTCCCTGCCTAAAGGCTAGGCTGTGAAATAAGTTATGGCAAAAAAAACCAAAAAACAATCAAAAGCAGTAACTTGACGTATTGAGACATGGATGTATTACTCCATGTCTTTCCTGATACCTTTGCTGGACATTACTCGTGCACATTAGTCTAATATCCTCTGATCATGACACTAATGTTGAAGTTTGTTACATCCTTTTGCATTGTTATTTCAGGTTACAATTTAACAATATCACTGCTTATTTGCATTGTGTTCTCTACAATGATTTATGGATCTTAAAGAAAATGGATCCATAAAATATCATTTAGCTTGTATTTAAGATTCTTTTTAGAAGACCCTTGTATGCTAAACTGAACATGCTATCTTCCTTAGCCAATGTTTAACAAATCCTAAGTTACAGTTTTCCCTGCAAAAGTTTTGGATATCTAATAACAAATGCAATGTCTAAAATAGTTTCCATTGCAAGAATTGCTTTTTCAATGATTTGTTTTCAGATATCTGAAGACAGTCCCTAAAATGTAAGCATTTGTTGATACCCATGTAGCAGATTAATTACAGCAATAATGAAAGGTCACATGCTTCACCAAATACATTTGATTAAATATATTGGTTTATACAGGTAAACTACATAGGATTATTCACAGGAGAGTGCTTGTTTTAAAGCCTTTCACTGATCTTAAACTTGCAGATTGGATTTTCTCACCTTTGCTTGTGACTATACATAAGTACTTGTAGATGAGTGCTTATTTCTAACACAGACCAAAAGAAAGAAATTGAAAAAGCTCCTATCTGGTCTTAGACTTGTGACTTCTTTCAGAGAATGCCACTGAATGTGTTCATGGCTTGTTTTGATTCTGTTTGGGCACAGTCTCATTCCTGTTAGTGAATAGATTAAATCATAAATATCTGCACTGTGTCATAAAAAGCTGCTTAACATGACTAGAATTTGCAGTGTGGTATCTGTACAATTTCTGCGTTAATTGCTTTGATCACGTTGCTCTTGCTTGTCAAACTATTGCAGATTAAATTGTACTTTAATCCTTTCTAATTACTGGGAAGCTAAAACAGCTTTGCATCTCAATCTGTCCATTTTGAAAGAATATGTAGCATCTTGCTTTGTAGCTGTTTAAGTAGATGTATGAGTATATACATGGTTTGCCCACTAATAAAAAAGAAAACACAAGATAGGCCTGGCTTGTTTTTATGGTGTTGGCAACTAAAACTACTGGTGTGGGTGCTTTCTAACATCCTCTGCAATTTTGCTTTAATTTGCTCCACAGATTCAACTAATGCATGAAATTACCAACTTAAAGAATCTAGTTTCAAATGCTGAAGTGTACAATGAGGAACTTGAGGTGAGGCTCTCCATGCATTTGCAGGTAGTAAGACTTGTATGAAGTGTGCTTGGTTTGTTTGGCTTGAAATACTGTATCTGCTGAGGAGAAGCTGGACATCATTAGGCTCTGGTTAATCTTACCAGCTATAACGAGGATAGCTCTAAAAACCACGAATGCTTTTCATGTAGGTTTTGATAAATTCTGACCTGAAAAACCAAACTGAGCACTAGAATCCTCTTTCCCCCTTTTTTTTCTCTCCAACTTTTAGGCAGAAATAAATTCCAAACTGGAACAGCTGAAAGAGAAAGAGAACAAAATAAAAATATTACAGAATCGTGTAGAAGAATTACAAAAAGCAGGAATGGAAAAAAAGGAGACATCTTTTTCAGTGGTAAACTTGAGTTTATTACTGGGTTGAGACATCACTTTGGTTTTCCTGAGTTGAATTAAATTTAGGTATAACCTTGGTATGATAAACATCTGCTTCCCCAGAGATGTTAGGAAATTTTGTTTTAAAGCTTAAAATACTAATCGCTACATATCATGCAGCAGTAGTCTGGGAAAGTCAAGCTATGGGAAACGCTGCTCTTTATCCCATCTCTCAGACAACCTGCTACTCTTCCTCTTAAAGTAAACTTACTGAGTCTTCTAAGCCTGCATTTACATTTTAACCACATTAAAATGAACACATTTGCTGTATTATAGCTCTACAGTTTTTTTACTTCCGAGTATTGTCTTTTTCAGGGAGATTCTGATAAACTAATTGAGGAAATTCAGCAGCTGAATAAATCCCTCTTAGACAGTGAAGCTGTAGCCTTGGATGCCAAAAAGGAATCTGCTTTTCTCAGAAGTGAAAATTTGGAGTTGAAGGAGAAGATGGCAAGTACTTGTTGAACTGCATTTATAGCTGTACCAAATGCTTTCCACCCTAGTGAAGAAGGCCATCAGTGTGGTAGAGCACTAGTCAGTAGCTTTCTCCAATTATTCAAAGTAATATTTTTATTATGCAATTTGTGGAAAATGGGTCTTCAGGAAAGAGATAAAAAGTAAAGGCTTTTTCCACAGGAGTGGGTCATTAGTTTTAGGTTTACCAGGAGAGAGAGAGAGAGAGAGCAAAGAACCAATCTTTAGGGCATTATTAGGACATAAGACTTCAGACCTAATTTTACCAGAAAACAAAGAAGAATAAGAGATGTGAACTCAGAAGTGGTATGGAGCTTACTTTGAGCTTTGAAAGAGTAAAGACAAAATAGCAGCAGCAGTTATGGCCCTGACCTCTGAGGTATATTTTGTTAGAGGACTCTGACAGGAACGCAGTTGTTAAATTGTGCCTTATTCTGCCATATTTATCAAGGTCAAAGCTGGTCAGAGTGACAACAGAAAATGTACCAGATGCATTATTTAAATGTCAAGCACATAGACTTTTATTTTGTGTGTGACTTGCATTGTATTGTTTCCTTGAAGAATGAACTCTTAAATAACCATAACCGAATGCAAAAGGATGTTCAATTATATCAAAGCCAATTAGAAGCGGGAAAAACCAGTTACCGAAAAATGCAAGCTGACTTGCAGAGAGAGTTGCAGTCTTTATTTCAAGAAAACACAAGACTAACTTCACTGATGGAGGGCAAAGTTCCAAAAGGTACTGTTCCATGTGGTGCCTTTTCCCTGTTCCCCCTCCTCTCCCTTTTCCCTGTAATGGTGGGAGGATAGGCAAGGCTTTGGCTCTTGTCTTCCTCAATACTTGGAGGCTCTGTCAGTATAAAAATACCAGAGTATCTGGTATTGTGGGCAGGGAGTAACTACTTCAGCACTTCCTTGAACTTTTTGGAAAACTGCAGTTTACAGATGGTTTTGCATTTTGCACAGTCAAGTTCATGAAAGTTGGTGGAGAGAATCTAAAATAGACTGGATATCAACCTAACAAATGCTCACAGAATTCAGACCAGGAGCTTAGTCTTTTAATTGTTGGCCACAGTAAAATATACTTTTCTGGAATTATAACGATACTGACATCCAGGATGCATTATAAATCTTCTGCTTAATTTAAAACGTGGGTTTTTTCTCTTGCATTTGCTTATTAGTCTAAACTTAATTCTCTAGATTTGCTCTCTCATGTGGAGCTGGAAAAAAAGGCTGCTGACTTAAAAGGAGAACTAGAAAATGCTTTGAAAGAGAATGCACTCCTACAAAAACAAGTAAATGAGCTATCAGAATTTCAGTCTCTACCAAATACTGTTGAGATGCAGAAGAAAGAGGTAAAAAAGAATCTAACCTTTTTTTTGGTTTTGTGTTGTACTTCACTGGTAATGTACTAATGGAGGCCTATTGGATATGAAGTTTTAAAGCCAAAAGTTGTTGTAAGTCAACCTGAGATTTTACAGTTAAGTTTGTTAAATTGTTGCTTCTCAGATATTTGAACCTAGGAATATGTTTAAGATCATATGTTTAGTCACTGTCTACTATAATTAATCATGATTTTCTAGTCCAACATTTGCATGTCTATTTGCTATGGTCACCATTGAGAACTGAATGTATCATTATAGTGGTGTTTGATCCTGGACACTATTCTAAAACTGATTTTTTTGTCTAATTGGGCAAAGAGAAAATGTCAAGATCTTTTAGCAAAAATTCTGCTTGAGAAGTGAGAGATTTACCTTGCAAATTCTGGAAAACCTGTTAGGAAACATTTTTATTTCCTGGCAGGTAAGGGCTTAGTAGACTAAGTATGCTGTAAATGCTGCAAAGGGTTTGTTTGCAAACACTTTCTAACTTTCTTTGTACTAAAAATCCATTGCTGTTAAGCATGTGCAGTGAAAATTATTCAGGGTAAGTAATCTACAAACTCATTAATGCTTTGCAAAAAGTTCCAAACCCTCCAGGGGTCTACTTCCACTAATCAACAAAATGTAATTAGATGTTAACAACTTCATCTCTGTATCATGAAGTAAGTATTGGTACATGTAAATATTCAGTTTAGGAGTCTTAGCTCAAACATAGGAAATAGGAAGTACTGAAGAACATCTAAACAGTTAGAAGAGAGATTTCAAGACTTGGGAAAGGGCTTGACTGTTTCCCTTCTCTTTCAAAGATTCTTTGCTAGACAGTTCCCTCCCAACAAAGCAAAACTCAATGTATTGAGGTGTATGTTGGCCTGTACTTTATTATTTCCTATATCTTCACATGTATCTGGTTTTTATTATGTAGTTATGACAAATACTGATTTAGAAAACACTATATATTAATATTGCTTTTCTGTTGGCAGATTCTTGAAAAATGTGAGGAGTTAGGCTTATTAAAATTGGAAAATGAAAAGCTGCTTTCTGAAGTAGCTGATAATGAAATGAGACTTAAACATATGACTGAAGAAATTGAAAAATCAAAAGACAGTCTAGCAGATGCACAACTGAAATATGTGAAGTCTGATCAGGAACATGTAGCACTTAAACAGCTCCATGAAGAAATAGAACAAAAATACAAAGCTGCATCAGAAACCAATGAACAAATGAAGCTCCAAATAGAATGTCTATTGAAAGAAGTACAAGAGTCTAAAACAACTTTGGATGAAGTGAAATTAGAGGTCAGTGTCAGCTTGCTCCTTTTCACATATGAGACTTGAGGAATTAATTCATAGTGTTAAAAAGAAAAAAGGTTTTGGAGAAATACTCTTAAAGGTATAAATGACAATATCATTGACTTCCTCTGGCATGAGTGGATATTACTTATTCTGTGCCAGGGGTATAATGTTGAAGGATTATGCAGCTCAGTGGTCTCTTTTTGTAGGCAAAAAAATAGATGTTGCTCTATGTTCTCCTTCTGTACTCAACCTTTTAATTCTTCTTTTCCTGTTCTTAAGTAATATCTTTATTACATAATTTTTTTTCTATCAGTGCTGCTCTCACCTACTGTATATAAAGTCATAGAAACAAAGTTTCCTCATTGAGAACTGGAGACCTTTCAGATCACAAGTTCGTTCAAACCAGAGAGAATAGCCACTGAAACTTGCCCTTAGAAAGGAAAAATAAATATTAGAATATTTAAGAAGAAAAGGAAGCTAAAGATACATATTTTTGACAAAGCTTTGGGCACTGCCATGGATGTCATCTTCCAGCTATGGTTTTCATAATTCCTAAGCTATGCTACAGTTTCATTTGTAGTGCTAGGTTTTAGTAAGATTTGCTGCTAAGGAGCAATCACAAGAAGGTTCCATAAGCAAATGCTTATTTAATGTGGGCAAGAGTATAAGAAGTGACTTAAAGAGAAATTAGAAACTTGCTAGCTAGCATCTCTTATCCTTTCTAAGCTCATAAAATAATCTGTGAGAACACGTACCCATCATGGGGTTCTGCATTACAATGAAAGTGTCTGGTCTTTTCCCTTGCAACCTAAAGCTCTCCAGCAAAATTAAAGAACTGGAAGAAAAAACAGCAGAGCAAAACCAACTTCTTGAGCTAAGAGCAAATCTTACTCAGACTCAGCAGAAGTTAAATGAAATGGAGCAATTAAAAGAGGAAGGAAGGATTAGTGAATTGGGACTGGAGACCAAGGATTCGGAGATTGAGGCAGTCTTGCAGCAGCTGGCTGAATGTCGGGAAGAAATAAAAACTCTAATCCAGGAAAGAGATGACCTGAAGCAAAAAGGGGAGTCTCTCCAAGCTGAGACAGAGCAACTCAGAGAGGATATAAAGGACACTGTTTCAATGGTAGGAATTTTGCATTTTTAGCAATAGATCATACATGTTAAGAGGAAGACTTATAAGCTATATTAAAATATTTAGGAGAATATAGGAGTGGGAGTTTGTGTGGTTGTTTTTAATCAAGGAATGCTTACTAATATTACAAAATATTTGTATTTTCTGTATGGATTTTCTCTCTTGTATTCTAAAGAACATCTTGGCTCATGAAGATCTGAGAAACGCACAAAATTCTCTGAAGGAATCTCAGAACACTGTCAAGAAGTTGGAAAAAAGTATTTCTGAAAAAGAATCTCAGATTCTGAGTGTTGAAGAGGCGCTAGGAAAAACCATTAAAGAACTCCAAATACGGGTAAAACTTTATGCAATAATTGAAACAAGTCCCGTTAATCTGCTTGTAGCCTCTTCTGTGTGTCCTTAAAAACTTTCTAGGCTCTTGGTAGCAAGTGGGCAAGAAAATAGTTACTGCCTAATCCAAGTCTTTAGCAGCTGCTGCTGTTTCTGTAGAGCTTCAAGATGTAGTGTGCACTGTAATAAACCTTTGCTTAACTAGTGTGTCCCATGGTCGTGGATTTGAGTGGTGGCATTGGATGGGAAAAGGAAGAGGAGATAAGGGTTACTTAAGTGTAGAAATGAGGCTAATGATTTATAACAGTCCAGTGACAGCAGTGACACGTGATTGTGAATGGCAGCTCAGATCGCAACATACAGAAGGCTGCTCCACTGGTTTTTGTGCCTATTTATTCAATATTTGGCAAAGAAGGGTGCTGAGAATATTGTCTGGTGCTCCCATGGCACAGTTTATCTGGAGGGAGAATCCACAGCATGTGAGATGGGTGTTTTCTTGAAGGGTGTTAGCTACCAGTAACTCAGTGGTGGTGGATTCAGAATTTGCATGCTTTGGAACAGACGCATAAAACATAATCCAATAGGCTGTTTCTTTGGCTTCTCCCTTTGAGACATTTTCTAGATAAAAATCTGGCCAATATTGCAGAAGATACTACCAAACAGAATATAAAACAAAACACATGGCAAAGGCCTAAGACTTGGTTTCGGAGATCATCTACTTTGGTTAAAGTGGTTTGATGTTAAAAACACTGTAGGAGAGTGAATCAAACAAAATTTTGGCATTCAGTTTTGTATTGAATTGATGAACATGCTGTCCTTGCATTTTTTTTTTAATAGATCTCAGAAATGACAGAAGAAATGAAAATCATCAGATCAGAGAGAGATCAGCTTGCTGAGGAAAAATCCAAAAGTAACAGCTGTAGAGAGAGTGAACAGCTTCAGGTGCAAAAGGAACAAATCATTTTCCTTACCCAAGAGAACCATTCGTTACAGGAGAAGCTGGAGAGTTTACTTTTGAAAAAAGAAGAGTTTGGGGGAGGAACTTTGGTAATTATGCTAAAGCTGTAATGGAAAGCTTGCTTATTTAAACTTTCACTTGACTGAAATAATTGCAAAACACACTGCAGAAAAGAGTCATNGTGGTTACTTGTATCTCTTATAAAACAGATACCACAGGTGCAAGGACAATCTACGGAGCAAGAGTTGTTCCATCTGAGAGAAGAGCTGAGCCAGGCACTAAGGAAATTGCATGAAATGGAGGAAGCAAAGGCCAATGATTATCCAGGAGAATCTGAAAACATGGGGAGAAGAGATGTCATTCCAAAACCACATGACTGCCAGGAAGTGAGCACCCAGACAGAAGGAGATGATGATGATGATGATGTCTTTAAAATGCAACTGGAAAATCTCCAGAATGAGAGAGACCAGCTCAGAGAAACTGTACAGGAGACAATTAGCAAGGTAATAAAAGCAGTGCTCTTCCTGGAGGAGAACAGCTTTAGTAGATTTCTGTCTTAGATTTGGAAGTGTTGTTCAGGTGTTAATGTGCTTTAATTGTGTCCAAAGAACTCGCAGATGCAGGAGGAGTTGAGATGTGCTCGTGAATCTCTTGGACAGCATCAGGAGACTATTGTGGAGCTGAAAGGAAGTGTTTCAGAGAAAGAAAATCAGCTCTCGAAGGCGCGAGAGGCATGGAAGGAAAAAACTGATGAACTGCAGCAGAAGGTCAGAAGCAGTTTTGTCAAGAAAACCAAAAGTTCAGTTGGGTTTGGCAGTCCCTGTCTTCTGCAAGCTTCAGTTTATAGGGCTCCAGTAAATGTGATAAAGAAACCTATTATTTATAACTAAGTATGTCTTGGTGCTGAGTGATTGAATATTATTTGGAATCTACAATGCACTTTGACCTCTGTGCATTTTCTCAGAGTTAAAAACTTTTTACCTGCTGATAATGTAATTTAGCTGTGTCGTTCTGAAGATCCTCGAGCAACTTTAAGGCAGTTTAGGCCATTCTTTAATTTCTTACACCATTTAAAATTTGTTCTCTACGTATTATTTTCATGTGTGAAGCCAGTGTGGATTTTAGGCTTCATTTTTAACACTCAGTAACGTCTCCCATCTACTGTGGATACAGCAATTGAGGCATTTTTATGGATTTAGAGTGCCTTGCATGTTTTCCATGTCTACTTCTGCCTGCCACTGAGACAGAAGCATGGATATTTGATTGGCTTTTAAGCAAAATTTTTATATCTCTTTTAATTACTATACCAGGTAACTATTGTGGATGGCTTCCTTAAAACAATCCATTTACAACAACCTGTCTGTACAGACAGTGCTTCTGAATGGTGATCCAATAACACACTTTAATCCAAACCTGATTGCTGGGATACGAAAATTTAGGAAAGCCACAATGTTACTGCTTGTTTTTTCTCCAAAGCATCATTATTTTGCCCATGCAAGAGGT
>VZTH01003094.1:0-10524 GCA_013397815.1 Aleadryas rufinucha | reverse complement strand
GCTCAGGGCATGGACATCAAAGGAAGCTTTGTGTGGTAGCGCCGCTGGTCTGGTGGAGACTCGGCCGATTGGAAATAAATTAATGAATTAAAGCAAGCAACGCGCGGCAAAATTAAAAGATTATATATATATAAAATTAACAGAAGCAGCTGATTTAGGGGGATTCCTCACCAACGAGCAAACAAACCACCAACAAAAGAAACCTGTTCACAGGGTGTTTTGCCGGAGTAGGACTCGTAACTGCTTTTTAAATCTACTGTTTGGTTTTTTTTAATAAATGTGGAGGAACTTTTTATTTGATAAGCAACCTTAGGATGGGCAAGATTTTATTTTTGGTTTTGTTTTTTGTTTGTTTTTTTTTTGTTAACCGCTCTGTAGGCTGATTCTGGCACAGTCACTTTTTGTCCAGGAGCTCTGCGGAGGCGCTGCCTCGTCTGGGCTGGATGCGGCAGGAGGAGCTCCGGCCGGGGGGAGGTGAGTAATTAACAGATGCAGCTGATGAGGAAGATGTGCGTGTGTCTAGATTGGAAGCGCTGATAGGTGCCTGCCCGGCTCGCGGGGCTGTGATGCACTCCTGAATTATACAATAGAATAAAATTCTAGTTGCAGCAAAAGACCCTTTTTGTGGTAGGACCCCTCCGCAAGGCTCCTCCAAACGCCCGTTCCCAGCTCTCAGTCCTCCCACCGGGGGCCTGGGGGCATCGGGGTGCTGTGGGTCTGGCCGTGGGGTGCTGTGGGGTCACCATGGACTGAGAGCGAGACCTCGATGTGTTTAACTGCTCTGCTGTCCTTGAGCCGCTGCCGGCGGCACCGACCGCGTGCTCCTCGATGGCAGGAGCAGCGGGATTCCTGCCCAGGGGAGGAGCAGCTCCAGGCTGCCTGCAAGGAAACACCTCCCTGCTCCTGGGTACCTGCTGCTGGGGTGGGTGGGACACGATCCATGTCCTTGCTGTTGGTTTGAGCTCCTGTTTGTACCAGCTCGGTTCCTGGGGATCCCAGCTTGTCCTGGCTGCAGCTCCTGAGGTTGAGCTGTGGCTGGGTGAGATCCATCCGAAGGGCTGGGCTGGGGCTGGGGTGGTGACAGCAGCTCCCCAGAGCACACTGAGCTCCTTCCCAGTGCTGTCAGATCCCATGTTGGACAGTGGCATCAATAAACAGAGCTATGATGGGAGAAGTTGTCGGGACCTATTAATGCCTTTGCAGAACCAAAGTCCTCATCCAGGACTTTCTGGTGTATGAACCCCTCCTAAATTGGAATTAACAGCCTCTTCTGTGCTAGGAAGTGCCAGAGGGCAGCACAGCCACGTGGAGCTGCTGAGAGCCACCAGCTGGGCACTGTTGTGGGTGGGAGCATTTTGGGGCTGCCAGAGCAGAGGTTTCAGGTCAGGGCCTGCAGCCTGACAGGAGCTGACACTTCCATCCCTGGACATTGGCCAGACTGGACAAGGCTGTGAGCAACCTGGTCTAGTGGAAGGTGTTCCTGCCCTTCCAGAGGGGTGCAACTGGATGAGCTTTGAGGTCTCTTCCCACCCAAACCATTCTGGGATTCCATGAAAAGTGCTGTGGCGCTGCTGATGTCCTGGGAGGGAGGTGTGGGGGCAGGACAGGAGGGCCTGGCTTGCAGCCCTGTGTCCCTCAGCAGCCTCCCTGCATCTCCCTCACCAGGACTAAATGTAATTATGGGGAAGAGGGAAATGAAAAGCAGAACTGATTCTGGTTCTCAGCAGCTCATGTTCGTCACACTGGCAGCAACATGGACCTGGCAGCATCCTTTTTTCTTCCTAAAAATGGATGAATTCAGCTTTTTATTGGCAAAAAAAAAAAGCTGAGGTGCCTGTACTAGCCTGGCTGCCCCTCTGCAGTGCCAGGACTTTGGTGTGGCCAGGCTGGCAGTGCCCTTGCTCTGCTCTGTGTCACTGGGCCCCACACAGCAACTCCTCTGCCCCTTGTGCTGCTCCTTGCCTGCCACACACGGATGTAACAGCCTCGGTCACCGGACACTGCCAGGATTTAACAACATCCTGGTGACCTTCAGCAGCTGAAATGTCACCACTCCGTCTGCAGAGACAGCTCCCGTGCCAGTGGGACAACACGGCCAACGTGGCCCTGAGTGCAGGGTGGCAGCGACACTGAAAACCACAGCGGTGGCAATTAACAGCACTGTCCCACTGTGGGACCCACTGCCTCAACAGCTCCTGTCCCTGCAGTTTGGGCAGTGACACTCACCCAGCCTTCCCTGGCCTGGGGTGCTGGAAGAACTGGACACAGACGTGCCCAGAAAGCAGCTCCAGGAACAGGGGATGAGCAGCAGCCACCCCACTTGGGGGTGAGATGGGCAGTGTACCCCCAGCAGCACCCCAGCGGCTCCAGATGAGTGGGGACATCAGGCTGTCACCCCGGGGTGCTGCAGGGACAGTGGGCAGGTGGCTGGAAGCACCGTCATGACCTGTCACAGCTACTGGACCGGGGTCTGGGACCCACCAGGGCAGGAAAGCGGGCAGTGGGGTGGCAGAGACGCTCAGCAGGGCACGGCCATTGCAGGGCAGTAACTGCCTGGAGAAGGATTTGTTCAACTGCTTTATCCTGTCAGGGGGTGGACGGTGCCCCCCAAAACCCTCCTTGGGCCCCAGCTGGCAGCACATGAGGGTGGAGGAGGAGCAGAACCAACGGCTGAATACGGAGCCTTGATTTTGGGCACACAGCACCCTCCAGGGCTGAGCCCACGGCAGCAGCACAGAAGGGACAATGTGGATCTGCAGCGGGCGGAGAAGCACGAGGCAGCTCGAGTGGCTCTGCTTCCCCAAGCGTTGCTGCTGCTGCTGCTCTCCGGGTATTTTGGAGCTGGGGTGAGAGTGAGGGAGGCACTGGGGTGCAGGGATGGAGGCTGGAGCCCTCCTACCCCGGAGCAGCCGGGGGTTTGGGGTGATTCCAGGCGAGCAGGCCGGGGCCGGCAGCGCGGGGAGGCAGCACGGGATTACCCTCGGCTCCCGCACGGCGCAGCTGCCGCCCGACACAATCCCTTAAAACTGCATTAACCCAGCCCGGGTGGCCGGGAAGCGGCTCCGGCAAGCGCCAGGCCTCGGGAAGGATCGCGGTGCAAGGCCTCGGGAAGGGATTTCCATCCCCGCTCCGCAGCTCCGACCCGCCGCCGCGGCCGAGCCAGGGCGATGCTCCCGGCCGCGTTCCAGGTTATTAATGATTAAATTAATTGAAGCATCCCGAGCATCCGCGGGCGCTGGCAGCACCGCGCTGGAGCGTGCCGGCTGCGCCCCGGGGGACAGCTGAGATGAAGGCTCGCACTCGCACTCGCACTCACCCCAGCCCTCCCCTTCTGCACTGCTCGATCCCCGCTCGCGTGGGCTGCCCACGGCCACGCGTGTGCAGACACGGGCACACGCAGCGCACACAGCGGGCCCCGTGCCCGTGTCCTCCCCGGGGTTTTCCTGCTCGCTCCTCCCCGGCTTGCACACACACACACACTTGGACAGGGACAGGCAAGGCTGTATTGTGAGATCCGGGCACAGGAACGTACACAGGGAGAGACAGGGACACTCCCAAGCCTACACACACGTGTGTGCAATGACATGGATGCACACAGGCACACACAGACGTGTTGTGACATGGATGCACACACAGGCACACACGCAGCCACACAGTGTACACGGATGCACACACACACAGACACACAGACGTGTGCTGTGTCATGGATGCACACCCAGGCACACAATGTACACGGATGCACACAGGCACACACACGTTGTGTAATGACATGGATGCACACACAGGCACACAATGTACACGGATGCACACACCCCTGTAGACAGATACCAACACACACAGACGTGAACCTGCACACCAACAACCACATTCACGTACGGACACACACACACAGGTCCCCATATAATGCACACACGCACACATACGGGCACACGCATAAATGTACAGACACGCACAAATGTGCTCCCACGTGCAGGTACGTGTACAAAACCATGCACACCTGCACGTCGTACACCTCTCATACACACAGGCATACAGACACAGGCACTCACAGTCACACCCTCAGCCCGTTGCCGGCCCTGCAGCCCCGCCCGTTCCCGTCGCGCCCCGCCCCGGGCCCGCCCCATCCCGTCTGTTGCCGTCCGTCGCGGCCATGGCTCGAGAGGTGGTGGGTCTGGGCAAGCAGCTGGCGGCCGAGGCCACCTGCCCGTTGTGCCTGGAGCTGTTCGCGCAGCCCGTGCTCACGGCGTGCGGCCACAGCTTCTGCCGGCAGTGCCTGGAGGGCGTGCTGGGGGACCCCCCGCGCCCCGCCGCCTGCCCGCAGTGCCGCGCCGCGGTGGAGCCGGGCTCGCTGCACCCCAACCGCTCGCNTGGGGTGGCCGAGGGGCACAGATCGGGGTCCCCTCCGGCACAGGTTGGGATCCCCTCCACGCATGGGCTGGGGTCCCTCGGTGCACGGGTCTAGGTCCCCTCCAGGGACAGGCAGGGGTCCCCTCTGGGCTCAGGTTAATGTCCTGTCCGGGCACATATCTGGGGTCCCTTCAAGGACAGTCTGGGTTCTGCTCTGGGTATGAGTTGGGGGCTCCTCTAGGTGTGGATCTGGGTCTCCTCCGTGCATGGGTGGGTCTCCTCTGAGCACGGTGTGAGGTTCATTCAAGGCACCGGTGTGGTTCCCCTCCACACACTGGTTAGGGTGAGTCCCTGTCCAGCCACGGATTTGAGGCCTCACCCAGCTGCTGGCTTGGGTCCCTGTCTGGGTCCCAGTTTGGGGTCCCCATCTGTCTGTGGGCTGGAATCCCATATCAGACCCTGCTGGGGCTGCTGGTTCTCCCATCGCCTGGCCCCAGCCCACCCAGGAGCCCAGGTCCCTCTCACTGCTCGCCCCTCTGTGTCCCCATATGGTCCCTTGTGCCCCAGATGTCCCCAGCCAGGGTTTCTCCCCCACAATGTGGGCTGGGGTCCTGGCTCACTGCAATGCAGGAGATGACTCGGAGCATGAGGAGTTTTTTAATACTCCAGCAAATGTATGGAGCATGTCTGAGTGACTGCTACTATGACTGCTAACCTCTTCCCAGAAATCCCACTTCCAGTGCCAAAAGTTGTTTTTTCTAATTAAAAAAAAATTAGGAAAAAAGCTCCAAACCACAAACTCCAGGATTTCCCCAGGAAGTTATTCCAGAAATGTTTCTGGCCACAAGAGCTGTGGATGGGGATCTCCCCAGCCTGACTAAAGTGGGTTTGGAGAGGTGGGTGCTGTCTCTGAGCTCAAAACCCACTCCCAGGCACTCAGGGGTCACCCCCAGTGACTCCCCAGACTGGGACTGTCCCCACACTGGCTGTTTGGTGACATCATCTCCCTCCTGCGAATGTCACTCCAAAATTACCAAAAATGCTTTTTAATCCCTGTCCCAGGAGACACTCCAGAGTAACCTGCTTTTTCTACAAAAACAGAAGGAAAAATTGAAGCCCAAAGGAGACCAGAAAACTGATGACTTGCTGGTGAGTGTTCCTCTCCATGCCCCACACTGCTCACCCACCTGGCTCCCCAGGAATGTCCCATCTTTCTGGCTCTCCTATATATTTATCTCCTGTTGTATGACAACGTTCTTTTCTCTCTCCCTCTCTGTCCATCCCATATGGCCTCCTTGGGTCCATCAACATCCAGACTTGCCTCCTTGTCTCCATTCTTCCCTCTTTACCTGTACAAAATCTCTGGTCCCCTTCTGTGTGCTCCTTGCCCCTGTGTGCAGCAGCCGTGTCCCTGCGGAGGCAGCCGGAGGCTGGGCGGGCTCAGGGCCTCCGTGCGGTGCCTTGCAGATGACGGTGGTCTCAGAGGCGCAGCGTGTGCCCGACACCTTTGAGGATCTGCAGCAGTTCCTGAAGGAGCAGGAGAAGATCCTGCTGGCCCAGCTCGAGCAGGTGTCCCAGGAGCTTCTCAAGAAGAGCCAAGAATACAACTCCAGGGTTTTGGAGAGGGAGTCGCTGCTGGACACGGTGATTGCGCAGATCGAGGAGAAACGGGACCAGCCGGTGGTCGAGTTCCTCACGGTGAGGCCGCGTCACCCACTGGGTGCTGTGACCCCTGGCGAGGCTGGGAGCACCCACCTGGCACCCTCCACATCCTGGTTCAGCCTGGGGGGCCAGGCTGTGACACTGGTGTGGCTGCTGTGGGTCGGGGCCTGAGGGAAGGGAGGGTTGGGATGAGGTGTGGGGTGACCCCCAGCCCCCTTCACCTGCTTCACACAGCTGGGCAGCCACTGTAGCTCCATGCCCCGGGCACCGCCGTCCTTCTCGGCAGTGCCAGAGCTCACCTGTGTTTTCTCTCTTCCAGGATGTTGGCAAAATCCTGAGCAGGTATGAAACAGGCTTGGTGTCACTCTCCTCCTGTGCAGCTCCTTTGGGAAGAGGTTTGGGAGTGCTGCACGAGCCGGGAGGGAGGTGGTTTGCCCTGCTGAGTGTTTGGGATTTCATGTGATGTTACTGGGAAACAGAGACCATTGCACCCCTCTTAAAGATGGGGTTCCTATGCTGATGGCTGGGACACAGCTCCCCTGGGTTCTGTGGCTGCAGGGATTTCCCTGTTTCCCTCCTGGCCCTGGCTGATGGCTGGGCTCAGAGCTCCTCTCCCTGTTGTTCCCCTCAGCTGCGAGGCAGCCAAGGCCCCGATCCCAGAGCCGGTTTCCCCGGAGCTGCAGAGGAGAGTTGAGAGCCTCTCTGAGACGAGCCAGCGGGTCCTGGACACGGTGGCCAAATTCAAAGGTAAAGCTCTGCTGGCTCCAGGCTGTGCTTCCCCTGGGCTTGGCTGGCAGCGGGAAATCCTCACTGCCTGCTGCCTCTGCCTGGGGCTTGGGAGCAAAACGCCTGCTCCAGATGGGAACCATCCCCGAGATGGGCCTTGCTGGAGCCTGGGGCTCCCCGTCTGGCTTGCTGTCCTGATGGGGAGCAGGAAAGGTGCCACAGGAGAGACCCTCATGCATCTTCCTTTCCTTCTTCCAGTGAACCTGCAGAGCCAGATAGACAGTGAAAGGGGTAAGTTTCTGGAGCTGATGGGCACAAGTGAGGGGGAAAACCTTTCCAGGATAAGTTTCCTCATGTCCTTGGTGCAGAGATAGGCTCACACCACTCTAAACCCGGCATCTGTCTAGCACTGAGTCCTATTGTTTTGACTAGGCCTGCTATAAAAATCCAAGTCTGTCCCCGTGCCAGGCAGCACCAGGGATGCTGTTCTGTGACACCAACTGAGGGCCAGGACAGCACGAGGCCATGCCAGGCTGTGCCCAGTTAAGCAGAGGTGCTGTATGTGTTTGTAGCTGGCATTTAGGCGTGATCAGAAGTGCTTTGCAGGTGCTTGGGGCCCACATGATGCAGCATTGCCAAGCTCAGGTCTGGCTGGCACCATTTGTGCTGAGGCCGCTCTCTGCACTCTCAGTTTTTGGGATGATGCACTTGAGCACAGGACAGTCGTGCCTCAGTTTCCTCCCTGCAGTCCCCGGAGGAGTGGGTTTAGCAGAGGGTCTGGGGTGGTGACACTGCACAGTGACACCTGTGCGGCCCTGTGGGACGGCCACGGGATGGCAGCAGAACATCCCACATGGACGGGCAGCTCCTGCTCTGGAGCGGGGCTGCCCTGTTGCTCGGCAGAGCAGGGTTCCGAGCTGGTTTTCCCTTGTCACAGGAGCAGGGACTGGCCTGGCACCACTCCTGCCTGGCAGCAGTGCCTCCTCACACCCACGGGATATACTGCTCCCCACAGCCAGCAGATTGAGCAAAGCCCATCGTGTCTGTGCCCTGCATGTGGGGACACTGCCTGGCTCAGTCCTGCTTCAGGGAGCATCTTCTCACCCTGGGGTCCCAGCGTGGGGGACAGTGGGGGTCCTGTGTCCCGTGCCACCCGAGGGAGCTGCAGGAGTGCCCGCTGTGCTCCCAGGACACGTCTCAGCCCCGTGGTGCAGGGGGAGAGGTGCTGCTTCTCTTCTCAGCAGGCACAGACTGACGTCTCTGTCATCCATTAGAGAAGGTGACGCTGGACCCGGAGACGGCGAGTCCTCACCTGAGCCTCTCGCAGGACCACAAAACCATCCGGCTCGGAGGTGGGACAGAAAACCTCCCTGACACCCCCAAGAGATTCACGGGCAGCCCCAGTGTCCTGGGCTCCCGGGGGTTCACGTCTGGAAGGCATTACTGGGAGCTGGAGGTCGGGAAAGGGAACAGCTGGGCCGTGGGGGTGGCCCTGGAGTCCGTGCTGAGGAAGGAGTCGCTCAGCCTGGCCATGGGGAAGATCTGGGCCCTGCGGCTGGAGTGGGACAACCAGTACAGAACGCTCCGCATGCCCCCTGTCCTGCTGGCACTGACGGAGGAGCTCCAGAGAATCAGGGTCCACCTGGACTACGAAGCGGGCCGAGTGACCTTCTACAACGCTGAGAGCATGACGCAGATCTTGCAGTTCGAGGCCACCTTCACTGAGAAAGTCTTCCCGTATTTTTGGCTGTGGTCACAAGAAACCTACATCCAGCTGTGTGACTGATGGGGTCGGGTGGCTCCCGGGCCCCTGCCCTAGCTGAGCAGGGAAGAGGTGTGGGAATGACGCGGCATCACGCTGCAAACTCACTGCAGCTCTGCCTGGGCTGGATCCCCCGTGCTCTTTGCTGCATCTCCTCCCGCTGAGTCCTTTGGAGCATTAAAGAAGTGCTGTCCTGCCTGGGGGTGTCTGTGTGCCGGTATGCTGGCTAGATCCCACGGTGACAGTGTCCTACCTCTCCCTGTGGGCACTGAGGCTGTAGAATAATCGGGAGGGAGGAGGGAAGAGGCTCTGATTGTCCACGCCAGACTTTGGCAGCACTGCATGGCTCATTGCAGCTGTGCTGTGCTGTGCTGGAGGATGCAGCCACCCCGCACCCAGGAAGTCAGGGTGGAGCCACCATCTGATAATACTGGTGGTAACTGCTACAAAAAGCTTGTAAAAATGCAAATGTTCAGGGAGAGCGGGACTGAGGGTGCACGTGGAAGGGCAGCGGGAGCCGGGGGTGTGATGGGGATCTCTGAGATGCGGGGCGGGCAGGGAAGGAGCAAACACCGCTCTGTGTAATCCAGGATCCGGGAGCGTTGTGTGACTGGGGGGTGGCAGGGCCCGGGCACAGGGACACGGGCCGTGGGTCCTTTGGTCCTGGAGATCCCCTGGATCCAAAGCGATCAGCTGGAGACAGCAGCCTCTGGAACCACTGGGGAGACACGGCAGAGGAGCTGCCAGGGACTGGAGAGCACAGGTCTGCAAACCCTGAGCTGAGGAGAAGCTGCGTGTCCTGAAGAGTTTATGTGGAGTACGGCTGGGGGACAGTCAGGTCTCCCTTCTCCTGCTCATCGCCCCATGAGCCCCATCCTGGTGTCGCAGGGACGTGCACTGCCTTATTTCCCCAGCTGATCACCAAACGCCTCGTAAAGTGCCTTTTGTTCACATAGACAGCTCACTTGATGAGAAATGATGTGAAAAGGGCTCTTTGAGGAGAAATGATGTGGGAAGGGCTCTTTGGCTCAGCGAGGCCGTGCAATCTGCTGAGTTTGTGCCTTTTTTCCTTCACCTTCCCCATTTTCCCCTCACGCCCAGGCTAAAGGCAGACCGCCGGAAACATGGCGGCAAAGCGGCGCCGCAGTGAGGCGGGAACTACATGCCCCAGCATGCAGCGCACAGAGAGCTAACGCTGTGCGCCCGCTAGGCATGCTGGGAAACGTAGTCCCCCGCGCTGGCGCGCATTCCCCCCCAGCCCGATTTCCTCGCTTTCCTATTGGTACAGAGCGACGCCAAGCAACCGCCGTGGGCGGGGCCTGGGCGCCGCGCCGCCGTTCCTACTGGCCGGGGCGCGCGCGGTGGGAGGGGAGGTTTGAAAAAAAACAACCCGCCCCCCGCGGGACGCCGCGCGCTGATTGGCTGAGCCGCGGTTTGGCGCCAGCTTCGGAGCGGGCGACGGGTACCGGCTGGGGTCAAAGCGCTGCGGCGGCCGCGCTGACGGCAGGGACGGGACGGGCTGAGCTTCCAATTCCCATTCCCACTCCGATGGATCCCACCCCGAGCGCTTCCCACCGCCGCCGCCTGCTGCTTCTCTCGCCGGCGTCCCCCGCCTCGCCCGCCGTGGTCAAGGCGCTCTTTCAGGATGAGCTCTCGCCTGTCTCCGATCTCCGCCTCACCATGGAGCAGCTGGGGCGCGGGTGAGTCGGGGAGCGCGGCCCTGCGAGCGCTGGGCCCGGGCACCCCCCTTTTTCTTGTCTCTGTGGTGACCCCCCCAAAAAAAGCGAGGTTTGGAGGGCTCATCCCTCGCTGTTTGCTCCCATCCTAAGGGAACCCTCATCCTGCTCTCCCCCACCCCCATACGAGCTCTCCAGGGCACTTTGTCCCCCCTCCAGGGCACTTTGTCCCCCTCTCCAGGACGTTTGCTTCCCCCTCCCACACCAGAAGCGAGGCCTAGGGAGGCTCCCCCATTTATTAAAAAACCCCCCAAGGCCTCCAGGAGTCGTTTTCCTTCCGTTCCATCCACC
>VZTH01003092.1:150396-179324 GCA_013397815.1 Aleadryas rufinucha | reverse complement strand
CTACCCCACAGGATACAACAAATTATTAGACTACATATATGATCAAGAAAAGGCGTGTGGCAAAAGGAATAAATTAGCATTTTAGGGTGGACTTCCTTTAGGCCTTGGATTTTTACTAGAGGGTTCAATTCTGGCTGTTCTCTAAGAGATAAAAATCAATTATTTAAAAAAGTAGTTTCACTGTTTTCATTGGAAATACAATTATTAAAGTCAAAGAAAGGTACTAGTTGATCAAGAAGGCATTAGATCAGGCCTAAACTCTTCAAATCCATCACCAAGTAGCATACATATACACAGCTTCCTTACTAGAAGACAAAAATATCTGCCTGTATCAGGTTCAGCTCTGTGTCTTCTATGGGAATTGTACATTAAAAGAAGGACAAGGAGAAAAAGATAGTGCTTTGAGAAAATCAGGTCAGCAGGATAATCAAGAAATGAGATAATTCCCAAAGCTTTTCTCTATTTAGTTTCTCCAGTGCATTAGTGTTGTTTATTCTGTTTTCTACTCTCATCCCACAGTATGACTACTTGCTTGGCAGGGGAGAATAAAAATCCCCCTGTTGCAATCCATATTGTAGCACTTGTCCTTTGGGAATACTGTGAACAACTATTTCAATTGCAGTGATAATACACAGCAGTGTTGCCTTGCATGTTTTTCTGTTCAGCCTTCTTTCTATAAACACCTTGTAATGAAGATACTGGAACTGGGACTGGCACTATTTAACATTTTACTGGCAACATGGACAGTGGGATCGAGGGCACTCTCAGCAGCTTTGCTGACAACACCAAGCTGTGTGGTGTAGTTGACACACTGGAGGGAAGAGATTCCCTCCTGGAGAGGGACTTGGACAGGCTTGAGAGGTGGGATCGTGCAAACCTCATGAAGTTCAACAAGGCCCCATGCAAGGTCCTCCGTGTGGGTCAGGGCAATCCCAAGCACAAATACAGGCTGGGTGAAAAAGAGATTGGGAGCAGCCCTGGGGAGAAGGTCTTGGGGGTGTTCATAGGATCACAGAATGATTTAGGTTGGAAGGGACCTTAAAGATCCTCTAGTTCCAACACCCCTGCCATGGGCAGGGACACCTTCCACTGGAGCAGGTTACTCAGAGCCCCATTCAGCCTGGCCCTGAACACTCCCAGGGATGAGGCATCCACAGCTTCTCTGAGCAATGTGTTCCTGAGCCTCACATCCTCACAGGAAGGAATTTCTTCCTAACATCTACTCTAAACCTACCCTCTTTCTGTTTGAACACATTACTCCTTGTCCTACCACTATGTCCTTGTAAAATTTCCTCCTCCAGCTTTCTTGTAGTCCCTTTAGGTACTGGAAGGCTGCTCTAAGGTCTCCTCAAAGCCATCTCTTCCCCAGGCTCAACAAACCCAACTCTCTCAACCTTTAGTCAAGATTAAAAGCAGGTTTTATAATTTTGTTTGGATGTGTATGAAAACAAGCCTTTTGCTAGAGCTAAGAATTTATGGTTTTAATCTCTGAAAGGCATATAATTTATTATTTATTTACACTACACTTTTGCAGAATCAATTTGAGAAGTGCCACACTGGTTCAGACAAGTATTCCTGACAAAACACCAGCCTGCTTTTAGCCAGGACTGGGCATTTCACGGAGATGCCAAATGTGCATAATGAACAGTGATGTGGGAATTTAATTTTAAGTAGATTCTTAGTAATTAGTTTGTACCCTAAAACAGGGTTATTATCTCTTGGAAAGGAAAATTTTAGTCCTCCATAAATTTTAATCCTCCATATATAGGTGTAATCCTTTTCTAAATCCTATTTTGTCATTTGCTTCAATAGATGCAGAGTCAAGAAGTTATGAAGTTGCTCTATGTCAGTGTGTTGCCTTCCAGCAAGTTAAAGTGTGTCCTGGTGGAAGCACTAGAGTAGAGGGAAGCAGCTAAAATTGCCTTCTTAAGATGCTTGCTGTTTTCCCTAAAGGAATGTTTGTCTACTGCCTACAACAAAACAGCTAAAACAGAACTGTGTTCTCAGTTGTCTTTCAGTAAACTTGACTGAGACTTATGAACCTGAGATGCTTTCTGGGAGTTTGGAGAAAAGCAAATGTTTTATAGATAAATATGTCTAAATCCTTGCTGCAGCACAATATGGAGCCTCATTATTCTATATTTACAGCCTGCTGCCACAGCTGCTTGCAAGGGAGGCAGAATTCTTTCTTGAGGGACAGTCAGAGGAGCCAACTTCCTTCTTTAGGAAGAGACAGACTAAGGTTTGGTGCAAGCAGAGAAGGGAGTAAAAAGGAATAAGCCACAAGGCAGACTCATTAGGGCACATAGGGCAGAACTTGTATTTCACCATGAAGTTTGTGAAGACCCTCCAGGACACTAATGGGAAGACAGTTGAAAGGATAAAAGAATTCCTTTGCAGACCAAACCAAAATCACGATTCCTAAGTGATTTGTCCAGGTAACAAGGAGTCTAGATCAGATATTAAACCTGGAAATATCTGATGCCTGCATCTGTTTTGTCTTGGAGATCCATTTATCATACTGTTTCCTATAAAGAATGTTTTCTAAATAGTTATTTCATAATTGATTAAATAAAAAACCCCAAACAAACCAAACCAGGTAACCTCTGAATAACTTCTAGTAGAAGATATACCATTTTTGAAAGTCCAGCACACATCCCCATAGCATGAGAAAGATATTTGTGTCTAAGTGATAAAAGGACAACATGCAAAGAATAGAATTCAACTATTATTGAGAAAAAACATCTGTTCTTTTGCAGAGTGAGGAAATAAAATCATATCACTTAATTAACATTCACTTGAAGGTATTTATTGCTGAAGTCCTACAAAAGCTAACAGTGATGATGGCAGGAGCAAGGCCAAGCAAGCAAATACTCATACTAAATATAAATCATATCTGATATAGCCCACTCCTCATAGTCTCACAATGGCAAGAGTATAAGATCAGGTTTAGTTCTAGTTACAGGGAAAGAAGAAATTGTCATAAAGTCATTTGGGCATTTGAATATATTTCAGTGCTGATTCTGACTGATTGATTTAGTTGTACGACATCAATTCCAAAGCCAGGAGCAGAAAAAACTATGTCAAGGACACTTTTTCAGCTACTTCTGCTTGAACATGGCAGATGGATTGTACCTAATTTGGTGTAAAACAAGACAACAAAAGGGAAAAGAAAATAGGGAGTGCTGTGTGGTTGCTTTTATGAATTCATCTAACTTCAAACTGTAGGCACTGGTTTTGCAGAAAGAATGTTATAATGGAATAGAGCCCAGTTCCAAAACATTGCAAGTTTTGGCAGTCTGGCATGAACTTTGGCAATATAACAAGTCTCTTTGTTCTTAATTTCCCTACACACACAGGTAAGGAAGCCACTTATTTACACAGTATGACTTATACAGCCAATGATAGCATTGGCCTTTTACATTACAAAAAATTATATCATTTAAAAAAATTATCTGACCAGAAACACTGTAATTTCCTGGGGTTCCTTGTGTGGTGTTTGTACTGCCTACCTACAGGGAGGCCTGAAACAACTGATAGCACTTATTTTCCTTTACAGGTCCTTGCTCTGATTTCTGTGCCTCTGTGGGCACTTGCTCTGTGATGACAGGCAGCACAGAGAGGAGTGTAATCCCCCCCAATTATGGTTTCAGCAGGGTGACGCTAACAACTGCTAAGCCCTCTTTCCAGTAGACAGCAGGGCTTTCCATAGATGATGCTGGTCCTGTTGAGCAATTTGGATAGCAGATTTTGTATCCTATCTTCCGGATTTAATCTCACCCACAAGCAGCACACACTGCTTTCACTCCTGAAACTCTCTTAAGCCAGTCTTTGTATCAAATTGAAATGCAAAATTTTGGCAATACAGACACTTGTCCTAGGGAGAGGAAAGGGGCAACTAATGAGATCTTTCAGCAGAATAAGGAAAAGATCAATTTTTAATTTTCCAGTGTAAATCACTGTGTCCCCAGAATGCTTTTCCATTTTGCCATGCACTCTCCAGTCCCTTTTCTCCCTCCCTGCTATGTTCTGCTATCCTTTCTCATGTGTTTTCCATCTAATTTAGTCTTGTAAGTGCCTTAGCTCAGAACACTTTTGTTTATTTTTCTGTAATATACTGCAGATATCCAGGTTTTATTAAAAAGTAGATTTAAAAAGCTTTAAAAATTAGGTTGGTTCATGTTTTTATTATAAACTTTTAAACAGACTTTTGTAAAAACACCACATGAACAAAACCTGTAGTCCTAATAATATTCTGAGAGGCAAAGCCAGGAAGAGGACTTCTGAACTCCTTTGGTTCAGGCTTGTGGGGTGGGATGGAGGAAATTTTTAGCAAACCCAAAGAATTCCATCCTGAAGTGTCATCACAGCACATTCTCACCTTCACACTTCCAAGGAAAATTTCTTTCTCTTTGGTATATAAAAACTCAGAAAGAGCTTTGATAGGACTTACCTGAGAAAACCTTCCAAACAACTCTCTTGGGTAACTGCACATAACTCTTAACATTTAAATAAGCATTCCACTGCACTTAGAGATTATTACAGAAATTATGGGGATTTCCAGCCGCACAAGTGAGCATTGTGTTTGAACTGCTGAACAGCAGTTTAACATACAAGAACATCTTGTTTTGATAGTTTGCAACATATTTGATGCACTTTGCCATTAGACTTTCCTGCCTGTCTTCTGTCCATGCAACTCTGCTGAAAAACACTGCTTGTACAGCCCTTTCTGAATTAAATAAATAGTTAAAGGAATAAAAACAACATTTAGAAGTTCTCATTATGTTGTTCATTATTGCACTACAGCATTAAACATGTACACACTCCTTAACTGTCCATTTACAGTGCTATAAATGCCAGCCTTCCCTACATGCTACAGCTTTAAGTGACAGAAAACACTTACTGTTGGGGCTCTAAGAGGCAGATCCATCAGGGTGTAGGCATTGGCTTCCAAGTCATTCCATGCACTGAAGGAATCCACAGTTTTGGTCCTCTTGGTGTCCACAGAGGGACAAGAGATCCCCTTCTGAATGGGCTGATTATTCAGGTGAACAAGATCTAAGCAAAAACCAAGAAAGAAGAGCTGTCCTCTGAATTTAAGTCAGCCACTTTACCTTTGCGTGTGTGTGTGAAGCAGGTTGTTAGATTGTTTGGAATGGTGTGAGATCCAGTGCAGAGTTTCTCACTAGAGCCTCAGATTGCTTCAGTCCATCATCAGCTTAGCAAAGGGCAGCAGCAGCGGCTTCCATTTAAATACGGGAGAGGGCAGAGTCCGCACATGCCCAGTTTGAAGCTTGGTCCATCCTGATTCCAGCTTCACTTTAATGACAGTATAAAACTGATGCTCACTTAAAAGTGCTGTTATCTGGTTTCTGCCTTTGACCAATTTATGTCTGAATTTTAATACTATTTCCACACTATTTCTGTATGGAGACAAAGAAATTAAAAGCTGGAGTTCACTCTCTGTCTTAAATATTAGACTTTACAGTTATTTTTCACCGTATTGATGAATTAGTTTTTTGTAGTCTGCTTTTAAAGAAGATGCATGTGTACAGTTCTGCTGAAATTTTCAGAACTCAAATAGATTCTGCTATTTAACAGTGTGCTTGTGTGCACTTCTGTCTTGTAGAATTTAGGTCATGGTTGTTTGTTGGTCCACTTCTAAAAATAAACAAAACGTATGGATAAAACCTGACATCCTTTTCTGCTCTTTAGTTAAAAAAAAACCAAGCCAAACCAAAAAACCCCACACAAATACTTTAGGCAGAAAACAGCAAATATCCACCTGTTTCAAGGGTTGCCTGCTTTCTTTTCAATTGTGTTTAGGTAAAGTACACATGAACAGATCCTTATTCACACAAATCTGCTTTACATTCCACTGTGCAGAGATGAATTGCTGTATTCCCAGCTGAAGGCCCATTACTGTTGTAAAGTGAAGTTTAATTGCAACAGAGAATTAGGCACAGTGTGAAAAAGTATGCTACCTTCTAGCAGATACTGCAGCCTGAGCATCACAGAATTTAGGTCTTCCACCCACTGTCAAAATGACCCTGATGCAAGCTATTAGCTTCACTGCAGTTGGTATTAAAAATAGATGGTGTGAACTGTTCCTGGAAAGCCTTTGTGAGGAGGCTGTGTTAGTAATGGTGGGAACTGCATTCCCCCAGTACCTTTCCTTAAATGAACACCTGCAGTACCTAACCATAAACTAAAAGATTGCATTTGTTTGCATGAATGGGAGCTGTGCCTCTAATGAAAGGCACTCACCTATAGTGTTGCAGTTTCCCTCGATAGTGATTTAAGGAGGGAAACCATCCTTGTTGTCACCAGGCCACTGAACATTAACCAGCAGAGACGCTTCTTAGACTCTACAGGCTCTCAAACTGTGACACCCTAAGAATAGTTATTAGCAGGCCCATTATGAAAGGCAGAGAGATTTCATCGAGTGTCCCTGCCCTGCAGTGTTGGTAGCCACAACCAAGGCAGATTTAAACCAGCTGTGGCGGAACTGCACCCAGAGGTGACTGATCAACTGATAAATTTGACCTTTGCCAATATGTGAGATTCTGTGGTCACTTTTTAGAGTGACCTCTTCCCTTCTTCTCTCTGTGACATCAGACACATGAATATCAGGGCGATGGTGGATGTGACATCAATGGTACGAACTTCAAAAGACATTGATGTGAACTCCAAATCCACCTCTCTGCACATACACAGTGGTTACACTGTAAGGATGCTGCAGCAAACAAGGGTGTTGGACATTTTGAGGGACAGCACCTTTTTGGAAGATAATTTTGCATTTCACTACTAAATAGTCAGGAGATGTCATTATGGAAAGCCACAAGGTGAAACTGGCAAAGGCTCGTACTATCTCCAAATGAAGCTTATTGAGGGAGTAGAGCAGAAAGTACAGAAATGATTGACATGCAGAGAAATGAGACAATGGGAGATCTCCCTTGTGTGAACTCTGTGCTTAAAGGAGTTGCTTACAGTTACATCCTGATCTTGTCAAACTGATAAGATTAAAAGTTCAAGACATACAATCTGCAAGACAAGCATAAATACTAAATCAGATGTGATCTTTGACTTGACATTCTCATTTTCTTTGCTTAGATCCTCTTAGTTTTCTGCTTTATGTCTTAGTTTTGGACAATGCCAACACTCAATCTGTTTACATACAGCTTGTACATAAAGTTTTCCCTGGGTCACAGATGACATTTTTCTTCCTTCTTATTTCCTCTCATCTTAACAAGTCAATGCACTGAAACTATTTCATTTCCAGTTAGCCTGGAAGCATCGATGGTTTTGGCATTTTTAGAGGAGCCTATAATGTTTGTCAGAGTAATCAAATCACGGAATAAATATAATTTTTTAAAAGTAAATTAGACATTATAGAAGCTGTCTGCTTGCTTCATTAGATTTGGTGTTAATGTACATGCCTTCACAGAGAGATTACTTTGATTAGTTCAGCAGTTCCTGAGAGCATATTATGAAAGAATATGGAATGCAAAGGAGAGAAAGGAAATTTTCCACTGGGAAGCAGATGCTAGTCCAAAGAGGGCTACTCATTTGGTATCCTTCCTTAGCCTTAGGACTCTGCTTCTGTGAATGCTAGGCACTTGCAAGCTAGGGAAATTATTTCTGAAAACTGGACCCTAACAGTCAGATTCATGGCCAGTGGAGATGTTCTCACATGATGGTAGGTGTGTGATCCTTTCTTACAGCTGACAGCTAGCGCCGATTCAGCTGCCCTGTTTTATGTGTGATGATGCAGCTTCCATGGAAGAAGAGGAATCATCCTAGAAGGGTACAAGGTGTGAAGTATGAGACATCTCATTCTCTGTCCCTAGGGCTTGGGGATTCTGACAAAGACACGTAGCAAATCATTCACAAAACTTTTTTCTCTCAGGTTTGCTTTGCTTTATATGCAGTGTTAAACCGGAGAGAACAGCTTTAAGTATTCTATTGAGCGCTAATTGTTCTCCTTTGTAGTTAAGGCTCTTTCACTTGAAGTTATCAAAACATTAGACTTAGGGATCTGGAGGGAAATTTGGCCTCTCTCTCTCCCTGTCCCTTGTTTATTCTCTACCAAAAGCTTACCTCTGTTGTATTCCTGGGAAGCCTAATGAAGAAAACCTATCAGTTCATGACCCAGGTACTTTCCAAAGGCATCAGCTCATCCTAAAGCTTTCAAACATTTCTGCCATAAGTTTTGTGTGTGAAACATGCAGAAAGTTCACCTGGCTTATGGCCCAGGTCTGAATTGCCCTCCAGTCACTTCTAGAAAAAGGAAAACCTGCCCAGCATTAATCTCTCAGGATTCTGTCACATTGAACTATGGTGAGAGCAGCCTTCCCACCTTGAGAGTCCTGCCTTCGGCTGGATGCCAGCTGCCCACCAAGTTACTCCATCCCTCCCCTCCTCAGCAGGATGAGGGGGGAAGGAGAAAATAGGATGGAAAAAACCTGTGGGTCAAGATAAAGGCAGTGTAATATAACAAAAGCAAAGGCTTTGTGTGGAAGCAGAGTAAAAGAAAAGCCTTATTTTCTTCTTCCCATCAGCAGGAGTTGGCCAGCCACTTCCCAGAAAGCAGGGCTTCAGTAGGCACAGCAGTTATTCCAGAAGACAAACACTGTAATAACAAATGCCCCCACCTCCTCCTTTCTCTTAGCTTTTATTGCTGTGCAGGCATGGTATGGTTCGGAATATCCCTTTGGTCAGCTGGATCAGCTGTCCTGGCTATGGCCCCTGCCAAGGTCTTGCCCACCCCCAGCCCACAGGCAAGAGGGGAATGTTGGAGAGAGCATTGCTGAGGTGCCAGCACTGCTCAGCCAGAGCCAAAACACTGGGGTGTGAGCAGCAGCTTCCTAGGGACCAACACAGCACAGCTCAGGGAGGGCTGCAGTGTGGAAAATGAGCTCCAGCTCAGCCAGACCCAAGGCAACCTCTTGCTGCTGCTAATTCTCTTCACAGTTTTTTATAAATTACAGGCAAAAATAGCAGAAAGACCATGGACTCTGGGACCCTTCCAGGAAACTGAGAAAATTGTCTACCAGAAAAAGGGAAAGATAATGCCCGGATAAAATTGAATTAAAGTCCAAATGAGTATAAGATTTCTTTCACAATGATAGGAAGAGAGCTCATTGTCCTCTTCTTCGGCTGGGAGCTGTGGGTGGAATTAGGTTTTAGCTCATCTACAGGAATACACAGTGCACTGCAAGAACAGGTAATCTGCTGCCTACAAGAGAAACAGACTGTTTTTGGGAAATGCCAGGAGAGCTAACAGACCAGGGGCATGGTCAGTGAGGCATTAATGACTTTGAGACATCTTTACAAAGGCTCACCTGGGCTTCTTTAAATTATCTGAAAGATCACCTAGGTTTCCAAGGCCAGCATGAGGAAAGAGGAATAGACTACTCAGAAATAGGAAACGTAAAGTCCCACTTTTCCTTGAGGGCAGACATAGGTCTGGGGTTCGAGTTACCACAAAAGAGGCATGCACAAAACAAAGTTGTTGGGTATTGTTAATAAATTGAGTGATTTTATTTTTTTACCCATCGTGATGTGGGGAACAATAGCGACAATTCCTGAAAACATCTTGGGGAAGACAATTCTCAGTGCTCAAAATATGCTCTGCTTGCCCTTTAGGCATGCTGGGTAATCCTGTAAGTGATGGGATAAAGGGAAGAACTATTGATTTTTCATTTGAACGTCCATCCATTTGCAGTATCTGCTTTTCAAAAGGCAATATCACACAGTAAAATCTGAGTCCATAGCAGCCTTCCCTGTAGAGTGTGAGCCCTGGGTCTCTGGTTTGGTATTGCTTCTCAGTGGCTGCAACATCTGAAAACACGTTTCTCTCAGAAGCATTTTGAGGGGCCTATTTTTGTACTGGTACCTGAAACAAATATATCTGCTTAGATATGCAGGTGAAAACTGGTTGCTCATTTTACACAAAACTCTGCTTTCAACCATCTGTGTTCTTTTTGCCTTTTAACAGCTAAGATCTGCAGAGGGGAGCTCTCCCACTTCTTAGATGTTGTCAGAGTGTACTGCAATTTTGGCACCCCAAATAACAAGGCAGGGAGAGAGTTGTGTAATATATATCTTCTGTGTGCTCTGTTAATCATAAAAATTAAATTTAGTTCTCCATGCCTGCAGCAACTTGGCAAGGGGACAGGAGGCAAGAAGACCCTTTGTAAATAAAATTGTTAAACTGAGTACAAAGTTCTGTATGGTCTTTCATGGGAGCATACTCTCGTGACTACTCAAAAATCAATAGACAAAATAGAAAACAGTAAATCAAATCAACATGGTTTCTGTTGTGCTGTAGAAGTGAATAATTCACCTCATGGGTAGTTCTAATTTTGTAGGGTAGCCAAGATCAGTGGTGAACAGCAAAGGCACAAACTGTAGGGTGCAGCCAGCAAGTTCTAGCTCTGGGCTGCTCAGCCCCACAGCAGGAGAGGGAGAATCCCAGGGCTGGGCCAAGTACCCAAGGGCCAGACCAGAAAGGATGGTTCAGAAAAGTCCCTCCAAACACAAGATTTTTTTTTTAATATTTAGCAAAACCAAAATCTTTTTCACTGAGATGAAAAGATTCTATCAGTGACCTCTCCAACAATCGGAATGTAGCCCTGTAAATGGCATTAGGCTGCAACTCTATGGCAAGGCACAGTCCAGCAGCTGCTCTGCCTCAGTTCCCCCAGCTGTATTCCCAGCTTACTCAGGGGGTTTATGGCTTCAAGGCCAGGTGGCTTGAAAACATCAGCCCACCTCTGTTCCTCTTGTCCTTCCCCACAGAATCTGAACACAAAGTAGTTCACAAAGAGCTCTCAAGACCAGCCAAGTTCGATTTGCAGTGCCTCCAAAAAAAGCCTCTTAAACCCTGATTTGTGGACTGAACTCTCAGATTCATCCTTCCCTGTCTCCTATGGCCTAACCTCTGTGCAAAGCGTACCCTTCTTCAAGGAACTCTGGTTAGCCAAACTCTTTTCAAACAACTTCAGCTGGAAGTTTCCCTACTTCCAGTTCTCGAATAAGAGCCCTCACCTTCTCCAGTCTGTGAACTAAGGCTGATTGTGCTGGTACAGTTTAGTGCCTACTGTAGGCAGGGAGAAATCATTTAAAAAACAATGGAAAAGTTGCTGCATCATTGCAGAAAAAAGAACCTTCCCATATTTTTGACAATAATTAGATACAAAACTTAAAAAAAACTTCCCTTGTTACTCTCTTGCTATTAATAAACCATATTTCTATCACAGACAAGTCAGTCTACAGTGGGATGAAATGTAGGGTCAGCATATGGTGGTCTCTAAGCTGCTTTGTCATTTTTGCTGAAAACAGGCATTATGAAAGATTTGCTTATGCAGAGATGCAGCAGAATTGTGTGTTTCCCAGCTACGACACCACTCCAATAAGAGGATTACTGACAGAGGAGGGGTGAGAAATAAAATTGCAGAGAAATTGTATCAAGCATTTTCCCTCTACTGAAGCGCTGGCTGCCACTAGAGGTGCACACAGTGGCCAGTGGCAGACAGCAGTGCCAGGATTTGGTCAGCAGTGGCAGAGAGCTTGTCCTGCTTACAGGAAGAACTACTGGGACCATTTGGGTTTTGACTGTTAGTTTTTTACTCCCATCTGCTTATGTGGTAGTTATTTCTGAAACAGAAAACTCAGTGACTCAAGCCTCTCATGGGAGGGGCTGCAGAAATATCTTTCTAGGTAAGACAGGACAGTCATGGAGACAGCCAGATCTGTGATGGATAGACTAAGGAAAGAGGAACAGTATGCAGCAGTTTGTACCCACTCACAGCAATCCAAATGGAAACCCTGACATTTGAGAAATAGTAGTTCATGACAACCAGAGGGTAAACAAATTGTGGTGTCATTGGATATTAAAGAACTATCATCTTCCTCCTTAGATAATAGCACTATTGTCCACAAATGATCTGCAGAGAATACATATGCTGCCCTGATGGCTATACAATTATTTTTTCTGGCACATACTGTCTTACAACATCCCTGTTGTAAGAAATCCTATCGTTTCTAGAAATACCATCACTGGTTATGTATTGGGAAAAAAGCAAACCACAATTGTCAAGCTACTGGTGAGAGAAAATTCTGTTGCTGCACTAATAAGCAGGTATCTTAACTCTCAGCAATTCCCAGCCATTGCAGGTGCCCCATTTTGCTGTTCTAGACTGCAGTGTGCCCAGTGCTTTCAGGAATTGGGGCAGGATGAGAAGGAAGAAACAGACCACTCACTAACATCACTGATTTTTCAAAATCTTCTATTTGAATTGTTTCTAAAACAGCCTGAAGAGCGAGTGAAAATTAAAATTGCCAGAGAATATTTTATCTGAGTCTGTATGAGATTTCAGCATCCTACACAAAACAAAAGGGCCAGCAGTAGCCTGCACCAAATTCTGCTTCAGGCACAGCAGTGTTCAAGATTTGGGCAGGTTTCTATCATGGCCACTGAGAACAGAGACATTGTGAGGAGTTTGTCCCTGCTGCAACTTGAAATTCTTCACACAAAGTCTGAAATAAAAAAAACCTAGTGCTTAAGCTAGAGCAGAATCCAGGGCAGATCTACTATCAGAGCTTCTCAGAGTACAGAAGTGTAAAGCCATATGCCTGTTTCTTTATAAACTTTTCTGCTACGGCTGTCACCCAGCGTGTTATCACTGTGGACTCTGATTTCCCAAGTGCCCATATGAGGCCTCTAAATGAACAGTTTCTTGTTTGTTTAGCTCTGCAGTGTGGCCTTTATTAATACCTGCTATGCTAAATGCCTCCTCTGGATCCTCAGAGACTTCTGTTTCAGTTGCTATGATATCCTTTTACTCCAACCTTAATTAATGGAAAGTACAGGGCAGTTATCACAAGGTTGCAGAGAGGATGCAAGTGCGCAAGTGAGACTGTGTTCAACTTAGTCTAAGCCCTTTTCATTGTGAGCCTATCCTCTCCCAGCTCCTTTCTTTAACTGTTGTTGCCCTGCATCCCTTTCTTTGATAACCCTCCACCCTTCTTTTCTCTTAAATCAGATATATATTCTGGTTTTCACTTCTAAAAGCCTTGATAGATTCTCTATCTCCAGCTTAGCTATCATCTTTCAGACAGCTCTGGCTTGCCAGCTCTCTCATCCTGTCAGCCAGTGATGCCCATTTCCATCATTCCCTGAACACAGTTTCCACCATGCATGATTTGCTTGTCTCCATGCAGTTCTGCATGCTGCTGGCAGTGGCAATAAGAGACATTGACAATAGCTGGGCTGCAGGCACACACAACCTGCTGGCCATATTGACACCACCAACCTATATTGTCTGATTTCATCTGCCCCTTTCCTGGCAGAACACCTCCATTTCTTGTCTCCTTGTACTTGATAACAAGCTCTATGGAGCAGAGACTTTTTATTGTAAGCTGGGATCATGTTTTGACTTGCTTAACATTTCTAAGCATCAGAGTAATGCAAATGTAGTGGACTTCTGTCGCTGTTGAGCGCCAGCCGAGTGCAAGAACCAAACTGGATCGGGTGAGGCAGAATTCTGATTTTATTATTTAATTCTAAAACTTATATAGACTTTTAAAAGTTTCTCCGGATTGGGTCAATTCAAAACCTCCCCCTAGGCCCATAGGCCAGGTAGAACTGTCCATCTTTCCAGAGACAGTTTCAATAACATCCAAACCTTATCTTTATTTATAGAACACAGGGAGAAGAAGAGAAAAATTCCCATGGGAAAGAATCTGTGCTACCACAGACTTCCATTTTCTGGTAATGCCATGAATTCACTTCACAAATATATTCTGCTTAATTGTTTTGGTGATGAACTTGTGAATAATTCAGTATGACTACAAGAAAATGTCAGTGTTCTGTTTTAATAAAAATGTGGACAGCTGAAAATGGTTTTCAGAGTTTAAAAAGCAAAAGAGTGAGCTTTCTGAATAAACAAACATCTCAAAAGCAAACTTGTGTGAAGTGATAAACACTGGCACTGATCCTCAGAAAGTCAAACTACAGTTTCTCACTTTAGCTTTATGATTCTGCCTACTCCCTTCAGAACTGGCAATCCTGCTCATGACTTGCAGATGATGTTGCAAACCACAAAAACATAATTGGGTGATAATTTTGCTGCACAGCAGACAAACATAGACAAACATGTCATCTCTTCTCACTGTAAAAATTTTTCACTGAAATAATATCCTGAAATTCATATATGTGATTGGGAAAGCTGGGCACTGCATGCTTTCTGCTCTTTCAGATGGCTACAAAGGTGCTTGAAAAAAGAAAACACATTAATAATGTACAGCCTTGAATATGGGCTTGAGTCCCCAGGACACTTGAGTGATTTTGCACACTACCATAGAGTTTCCTTCTTGTACTAACTGAAAGTTAAGGATGTCACCAGTAGGGAGTGACTGAACTCTCCCTGTGTAATCAAAAAATGGCTTCATGATGAGGAACATCAGCTTTAGACAGGCCTTATCTCACTCCCAAGTGAATGACTCAGCTACTTCTTTTTCTAATGAGAAAAATTATTGTGCTCTTTTCTAAGCAGAGTTTCAGTAATGGGACTTAAGACCACAGAATACCTCAACAAAAAATGGACAATTAGAGGCATTTCTCCCTGATCACAAAAACATTTTCTTTGTGTGTTTCTACCACTTCTTGCAGCTTCAGTTACAAAGTGTAATTTAATAATTATTCTTACCATCTTTTCCCCCCCACCAAATCAAAACTCTATCCAGACAAAAAGTTAAGCCTTTGTCCTTAATACACATATATTTTACTATATGAATGCATTGCTGCTGCTTGACTCAAGAGGGGAAAATGCTACTTTTTTTAGTGTTCATTTATAGTAACTAATTGCCAGGGAGAAGAGGTAAACAGAAATACAGTCACTTCTGTCTTCACAAATTTAAATGAAGCTCAGCACATCCTAACCATGTAACCAGTACAAACTCCTGCTATTACATTCCTGACTATGGACATACTTAAAAGCCCACAAAGTCTTTGTTTTCAAAGTCATTGACTTGTGGCACAGTTACTTTCTTGGATTTCTTTTAGAGTGAGAGAGTAGGGCTGTTTATATCTCGCAGTTCACAGAGAAGCATCCTTGGGCAGCAATCGGAGCTTGTTACCATCATTAGACAACTGCAGAGATCTCAGTCTGCTCTGGTATATTGCAGGCAGCAAGTCAACAGTGAGAATAGTTGGTTACTCCATGAACAAAAAAAACCTCATGGGAGCATTCTTAACCTCAATACCAAAGAAACTCAAACCTATTTTCTAAGCATTAATAGTGGAGTATGAGAATGGCCACTCTGAGTCAGTCCAAAGGTGTGTCAAATCCCACATCCAGTGACTGAAAGCAGCATGCCAGGAAAGAGTGCAAGAATATGGTGAGATTTCCCTAAAATACTCTTTCAGCCTCAAACAGCATGCAGCTCAGCAAATCTGCTTCTCAACCCATATTTCAGTGATCTAAATCAAACATTGATGGGGCTTTTGTGGGTTTGTAAAAGGATTCAGGATGTAGGTAGGAATGCAGTTTCAAATTGTCAGTGTAAAAGTCTGGGAAAAGAAAGGCTGCAGTCTGAACTATGAAGTTATTTTGGTCCAAGCTAAATTGCTCTTTAGCTTGAGCACAAGCACAGAAATCTGAAAGCTAACACAGCCTCTCTTGGAAAGCTTTGTATAATTTAAAACACAGTCATACGACAAAACCAGTTTTCAGCTCAGCTTAGCAACTCTCTTCATGATATGCAAGCACCTTTCAAAAGGGTTGCCAGAATGAACCAGCTGAGACCCAAGCTCCCTTTCCTTCCTTTCTTCTAATTATTGGAAGAGAAATTATTCCTTTTAAAATTAATTCTTGCTTCACTGATTTTAATGAAACATTTTAATTTTTTTTAATATCCCAGATAGTATTATTAAAAGCTCAACTTTTCAAGGTTTGATGATCAGATCTGACATTCATGTTCTAGAGAAGTGCATGCAACTGAAGCACCCAGACCACCTGAAGATTTAGGAACATGGTTTTTGTATAAAAACTAGGCCTAAAAATGGAGAGGTTGAATAGAACAAAAAGTCTAACAGTAATGCAACATAAACAGTCACTATGCTGGGAATAGTTTCTAATTACTGCTGTTTCTCAGGCTTTCTTGTACTTTAATGGTGCTTCTCAATTTCTTAGCTTTGCTTATGAGACATTACAGCAGTAAAAGACTCATCATGATTCACTGAGCATAGAAAAATAATGAAGGGGAGACTATTAAAAAACTATTTTTCATTCTTCAACTATTCCACTGGGACCAGGTTCTTAATTTTTGGTAGCCAGTAGAGTTATGGGTATATGAGAAACATCCACTCGTAGGGAGATGATTATTTTAGTCCTTTAATGATCATCTGTGCATGCACATTTTGGAGCCCTGGTTCTGGAACTTGACCTATGTATTTATTGTGAGGTCACTTGATGTACTTTTCTGAAAGTACATATGTAGGAGTCAAAGCTGCCAGTGATCTTTTGTGCAGGGTACTTATCTAACTAAACTGAGCAATAATTTGCAATTTGCTGTCTTATAATTAGAATTGTATGAAGCAGAGGATTGACACTGTTTAAATACAGGATACAACTTATCTATTTACCAAAAGATATAAACTGCTCAGTTCACTTAAATTAATTTTAATATTTTTTCTTCACAGGAAGGAAAACTTTTTTAACCACCCGTCTCCAGCTGAGGAACTTTCTGCTCCACTTCAGAGTGCTTCACTCCGTCTCCTTGCAGAAAAATAATGGCTATTAGGTGACAGGTCTAACAGAAAATCACCACCCAGACATACGAAACCAGGTACATTTAAAACTTCTATAACTCTTCTTTACCTGCACTAACTTTCATATGAAAGTCCCAAGTCTTAATTTACACTGGCATGTGATGCTTGTGTTTCTGTCCCACAGCTGATGGAGGTGGTATATTCTCAAAACTGAGAATTAACCTGACTGGCTGAATCTCGCAGACATTTGATAACCTGGTATTGAGTAAGATTTCCCCAAAATACCATTTAGTACTTAAAAAGCCCTGACTTTGAAATATGGTGTAGATTATCAGTGCTGACAGTGAAATATGAAATCAAGTTATTATAGCCATGCCACAGAAATAGTGAGGGACTTAAAAGTGCAGGTGATGAGCTACACACACTATTAAAATGCATGTAGTCTATAGGGACATAAGCTATCAGACAGCTGTAGAACAGCAAGCAAAAAACAGCCAAAGATATATAATTTGTACTGAACAGAGGTGCTAATGACTGAAGTTTAGGTATTCAACACAAAGTAATTCAAAAGTGCAGACTCGATGATAGCTAGAACACATGCAAGGTAATAAGTTACTAGTTAAAAAGATAAAAGGAGCCAAAGTTCATAGTCTTCCAATTTAAAAGACTGGACAGCTGGATCTGGGTTTATGGGGCTTGGTCACAAACCCAAAGTGCAATGTATTGACCTGCATGAATCGTGAGAAATCCAGCACCAAGTCATCCCATACACCTGGGCACTGCAGAGAGTCTGGAACCTGGGAGTGGTGAGGTAAGGAGCTGCTTCAACGACTGAAGAGCCTGCACAGTGCCAGCAGCAGCCCGTGATCCCTGGGGAGCAGGAGCAGCCATGGGTGGAGTCAGGCTCTGGAAGGAGCAACGCACATGAAACACCACCCTGTTAACATTGAAAAAACCACTGCTGCACCTGCATGAGTTGCCCATTTCTTTAGTACTTTATACTTTCCAAAGTTCAGTGCAAATTTCTCTTACAGAGAAGGCAGATGGAAAGCACCTATCTTTTAACTAAATATTAGAAAAAAACATAAAGGGGACAGACAAGAGAAGAGGAAGGGAAGGCATCAGCAAGGAACTGACCAAGCAGTAAGGTACCATTCATCTAACAGAGGTGCCAATCCTTTACTCTCTAGGAACAGAAATAAATCTGCTTACAGCATGAATCAATAATGCCTGAAATCAATAATACATAGACTAATGGAACTGAAAAGTCATTAGTGGTGTGGGAAGCTTACTTACTAAAAGCAACCTGCATAAACACTGACATTAGCACTAGTCAGAGAATGGACAATCTTGCCTGTGCAAAACCGAATATTATATCTTCAAGTGATATGNACTGAAAAGTCATTAGTGGTGTGGGAAGCTTACTTACTAAAAGCAACCTGCATAAACACTGACATTAGCACTAGTCAGAGAATGGACAATCTTGCCTGTGCAAAACCGAATATTATATCTTCAAGTGATATGAAAAGCAAATTCTGGGGGTTTTTTTTCATGAAAAGAAATGTCAAAATAAGTTTCTTGATAGGTCCCTTTCAATATTTTTTGCCTGAAGCTTCTAAACTAAAAATATCTTTGTTTCAAAAAGGTTATGAGAGGATATTCAGGGTTTTTTCAGGTTACATCAGTAAAAAGTACCTAGTTGAACTGTTTTTTGGTAAGGGACAACAATTTAGAAACTGTTTAGTAAAGCACTAACTAGCACCAGAAGTTAATATGGGAAGTAATGAAATACAGTAACTGTGCCATGTTGCTATCTTCCCCTTTAGCTATGTGAAAAACAAAAGACTTTTATCTATTTTATCCAGAAGAAAAGGCTGTTCCATTACAGGAATGTTTTGTTGCAGAGTTTTTCTTACTCTTGAGATAGAAAGAAAAGAGCTGCAAGTGCTAAGACTAAGAAGTCAAATGTGTCTTGTATAAGGAACACTTAGTGACACGAAATACATTAATCCTAGTAATGTTTCTGACATAATATTTATGTGAGAGGATTACAAATTTGTAAAGCAAGTCTGTCACAGGAATCATCTCTGCAAAAAAGAGACTCCTCTGAAGAGCAGCTGTACTCAGACAAGAATGGCCTTTGAATGTCCAAAGCAGATGGAAAAGGTCTCTTTGCTGGTTTTGCTCACCAGAAGACTGACATCCCTAATAATGAATAGCACACAGAAAGGGAAGAGGTATCTTTCTCATTGTCACCAGCCACAAAGGAGGAAAACCAAAGATCTTTTTCTGGAAAAAATGAAGTCTGAAATTCTGTATCAAATATTTTTTAAAGCAACCAGCAGACATTTGAGACTTCCAAAATTTAATGCAAATGGTGATCATGTTACTTCCCTCCTCATTCTAAAGATTTATTAACTTCAGGCTCCACTGCTAGTTTACTTCCCTTTGTTTTACCCCTTTGGCCCTTTCTTTTTGTGCCTAGAAGTTGTCATTTCCTTGAAAGGCAAGTTAAAAATTAAACTATCTGCAAACAGCAAATTACGTTAAATCACAGCTAATGCAAATTCTATTAATAAAACTATTTTCAAAAATTGGGCAAGTTTCCAGATATAGATGAAAAGGTATAAAATAAGATTGCAGAAGGTCTGTAAGAACCAGTGTGATAACTTACTATAACTGGGATCACTTAACCTCTCCCAAACCTAATAATGTTATAAAGCTTCTGGTAACTGAAACGAAAGCCTATGCTGAGTCATCTTGATTTTAATTTTGTTTATGTATGTGGTAGATTAAGGCATAGCAAGTTTTAACAGCCCCTTTTTTGGCCAAGAAAGTAAATATTAATATGCTCACCTCGCTAATGAACATAGAGCCTTGCTAAACAAGTGAATAATTAACAGCACTCAATCCCTACAGGTCCGACCAGAGCCCACTGTGTTAGACTCAGGCACACTCCAGTAAAAGCAAAACTCTGAGGGGAGTTCTCAGTCCAAAGAGCTCCAGCCACCCCTGAACACGTGTTAAATCCCCCCACACTGGAGGGGTTGGATTCTTTCAGGAGTTTTTATAGGAGGAGAATAACTTTATACAGTATTGTACACACCAATCTATCAGTGCAGAAGATGGCATCCTCGGGGTTGGAGTTGCTGAAAGGAAATTGAGTGTAACTGGAAGAAATTAACAGTAAGATGGCCTCCTAATATTACACTCATTGCTATTTAAATGGTGTTTTGTGAAAGCTTGATAGTTCAAGGAATAGTCCATTTACCCAGCTTACACTGTTCTTGTTCCACTATAAATGTTGCCTTAGTGATGAATTATTTATTTTGTCACCTTTTTCACCTTACTTTCTTCTCCTACCAATGAACTTTTCTTTTTCCTCCCACCCTTCATTCCTTTCCCTTTTCCCAAATTGTATCTCTCATTCATTCCATTCTCTTACTTATCCTTTTTTCATTTCAACATCTTTTAGTCTTTGAAGAAGAACAGGTAGTTTTGTAGGAAAATGGAAAAGCACCAAAGTAAGCTATTTTTCTTAACAGGGAACCATACCTACAGCAAACTAATGTGGGATAGTAATTGCTTGGAACATCAGCCAGTCCTACTCTGTGTCCAAGAGCTCTTTGCACACCCAGCAGGCTAACAAAGACACAGACTTTTTAACAAGACCTTTAAAAAGCTTTCACTGAAGTATTTGGTGCAGACTTAGGGGCATTTTTTTTTTTTTTAGGTAATGAAGGAAGCCTCCTTTCAAGGAGAATGACGTTATTTAATGATAAGATGAAAACAAGAAAATGTGGCTTTCTCCCCCCAGAGTAAAGCTGCATATAAGGCAGTAGTTGAATTAATATAATTTGGAAAAGCCTATGCTTATTCTGAAAAATAATCAACAGTTTAAAAGAAGTCCATGCCCTGTGCTATCAGAATGTCACTATATAGAATTTATTTTATAGATACAGCTGTTCTATTAAATAGATGTTGACCTGGTTATTTGTAAATTAGTTCAAGAACATCATGATTGTGGTTTTAGAAACTAGACGAGGAGAGTGGGAGTATTTTCTTTAAACCAACAGCATTAAGGTGAGCTTGGTGAATTACTGGGTGTACTACTATAGAATCTGTTTTACAATCTAATACAGACTATTGAACACTAAACAATGAACCTAGGTTTTGTTCCTTCATTTGATTACATTGTTCAAGCAAATGCAATCACAGAAAGATTAACTACCTTCAGAGATAAGACACAGGGCCCAGCCAGAGGCAGCTGTTAAAATTTCATATCTGCTTCACAAGCAATTAACTGTGTCCAGGTAAGCAGTACCTTATATAGAAAGGATGGGCAATAGCTTGCTCTGCATGAAGGAAGAGAGCTAATTTTGATTTCTTTGAGTAGTTTCATTTGAATAGCTACTGATTTTTTACATGAATGCATTGACAAGGCACAATACCTTTACTTACAACCTATTTTACCACGTGACAAAACTACAGGGCCTTTTTTCCATCTCTTCTGCAGCAGGATACCCAGTGTATCTTTGTTATATTATAGGAAATATTTGGGCTTTTTAAAGTGAAATGATAGCTCCAACTAAGAAAGGCTTTCTCATATAATACAGCAAAAAGTGTTTTAGCAAAGACCTCTTTCTTGATTATCAGTTGTGATGAAAGACATAAAAGAGCCTTCTGCAAATAGAGAAAAGTAATCTTCTCTGGTTGAACTTGTCTTTTACCTTAACAGAGCCTGTGGAAGTCCAAGTTTCTCAGACTTCTCTCCCATGGTTCTGCTTTGGAAGTAACATTTGATACAGTCTCAGTTGTACACCACTTTATTCCCCTACTACCACTTGGTCTAAGCAATTCTCAGTGCCTGAAAAGCAAGTTACACCACGACTTGCCTACTGTTCCTTAATATTATTAGATTATATTATCTGTTAAATTCTGATTAACCACTAAGTAGATCTCTAGGACATTCAATTTTAAAAGAAGCACTTTCTGTTACTGCAAGCCACATGCTCTAGTGTGGCTGGAAATTGTTCCGGTATTATGAAAAAAATCATATGATTTTTCTAGCCAGCTTATCAATTTGACTGCAGCAAGAGGAAAAAGCAGCACCAAAGCAATTTCTTAGTTATTGGAGAGAAGACTGAATGTTCTGACAGTAATGATCAGGAGAGTTGAGACATAAAATATCTGAAACACGAACCACCCATGAGGAACTCACTATGTAAGGAAGTTCCTCAGTTGGGAGCTGCAGAAGTGAACAGTCTGGGTCATCAGAGACAGACTGAGAACCATTGCTATAATCCACAGCAAGCATCAAAATCCAGCTCATAACACACTACAGTATTGTCCAATTTAATATGCAAATTTTAATTAGCAAAGACAGCAGCAGTTAGTCTGTTTGTCAAGGCTCCTGGGGCAGTGCCACAAGACTAGAGCTATACAAGAGAGACCAATTAATGAAAAATTAAGTTTGAACATGAATAGCCTTTCCTAACCAGAGCTTTATTGCAAGAGCTCTGACTTTAGCTTAAACAGTAGAAATAATTCTCAGCTGCATTTGCCAGAAGCAATTTTTAGATGTAATAAATGAGCACAAGCTTACATACATCAGTGGTTCCTACTTGCCATGTGTCACAAAATTATAAATTGAGAAGACTTGTACAAACTTAGTGAGCCCTCTTACCTTCATCTCAACCCTAAAATTCAGAGTTGTTGACTAACTCAGGGAAACTTCTCCCAGTCTTGAGAAGTTAAAGGATCACAGCAAATGCTGAGATTTCTAGTTTGGTGCATACCAGGAGGGATGAAATTGTTTATTTACTTGCCACTCAATAGCAAATACCCTTGCTTTAAGCTATTACAGAATTAATATTTTATCTCTAGAAAAAGGATTAACACCAATTTGAGTTTCATATAAGAACCACTGCAGTTTATACAAGAGCGATTTCTAATGTGAATAAGAGCTTCAGATACTAGAATAGTATCTGAATAGAAGAAGACTTCGCTAATGTATTATTGAAAGAATTAATTATGAGGCTTTAAATGAAAATTGACTTAGTATTTCTAAAAAAGCTGACTGCAACAGTCTGAACTAGTTTTCAGAGTTCCCTAGGAGCAGGGACCACAGGATCAAGGTCTTGTCACATAAAATGTTTTTATTACCAGTGGAAGTACTATTGAATTAAGCCCATTCATAAAAGCCTTACCAAGTTAGTACCACTCATTTATAAATGTAAAAGAACAGAAAAAAATACTCAAAGTATGATTTTCAGCAAGTAAAACTGATGTAAAAAGCTCTGCATTAGAAAACACTGAGGGTCAGCACTGGAAATCAAACACAGCAGCACAACCAGGACAAGAGAGACCTCCACCAGCCAGGGTCCAGCCCCACTTTACCTGAGAAGCTGCCAGGTCAAGGGAGAGCAGCAGGAGTCCAAATCCTTAGGCATGCTCCCAAGGACAAGGCAGAGCCAATGTTAAATTGGGAAAGTATAGTAGGATATTACTTTCAAGAATAATAAGGGCAAGACATCACAAGCAGCAGCTCTAAAGTCAAGAAGCCAGAGCCAAAGACCAAAACTACCCAGACACAGCAGGGCCAGAGCTACAGCCCAGCAGCAGTCCTGCAGACAAAAAGAAAGGGAGCATCCAGGGCTGAGCTAAATACAGCTCCTCATCAGGAGGGGTGGGTGGGGGCAGCAGATGAGGCTGGTCAGGGCAATTAGGGCCTGTTAGTTCACACCAGGTTCTGAGAGTTTGAAAATGCTCTTGCTCCCCTGACAGCAGCTGGTTTGCTGATGTTTATAGCTCTTCTTTTACCTTTTCTTGCCAAATGCACCGAGGTGAAAAGTTAAAAAGAAAGCATCTCTTTCGAGATTACAGTGTGATCACACAAGCTTAAATAACATCCCCAAGTATTTCTTGTTGCATTTTAAATTCGCTATGGTTTCTCTTCAAGTTCCTGATGTGAACTGTACTTAAGTGATTTTCANTACAAGAGCGATTTCTAATGTGAATAAGAGCTTCAGATACTAGAATAGTATCTGAATAGAAGAAGACTTCGCTAATGTATTATTGAAAGAATTAATTATGAGGCTTTAAATGAAAATTGACTTAGTATTTCTAAAAAAGCTGACTGCAACAGTCTGAACTAGTTTTCAGAGTTCCCTAGGAGCAGGGACCACAGGATCAAGGTCTTGTCACATAAAATGTTTTTATTACCAGTGGAAGTACTATTGAATTAAGCCCATTCATAAAAGCCTTACCAAGTTAGTACCACTCATTTATAAATGTAAAAGAACAGAAAAAAATACTCAAAGTATGATTTTCAGCAAGTAAAACTGATGTAAAAAGCTCTGCATTAGAAAACACTGAGGGTCAGCACTGGAAATCAAACACAGCAGCACAACCAGGACAAGAGAGACCTCCACCAGCCAGGGTCCAGCCCCACTTTACCTGAGAAGCTGCCAGGTCAAGGGAGAGCAGCAGGAGTCCAAATCCTTAGGCATGCTCCCAAGGACAAGGCAGAGCCAATGTTAAATTGGGAAAGTATAGTAGGATATTACTTTCAAGAATAATAAGGGCAAGACATCACAAGCAGCAGCTCTAAAGTCAAGAAGCCAGAGCCAAAGACCAAAACTACCCAGACACAGCAGGGCCAGAGCTACAGCCCAGCAGCAGTCCTGCAGACAAAAAGAAAGGGAGCATCCAGGGCTGAGCTAAATACAGCTCCTCATCAGGAGGGGTGGGTGGGGGCAGCAGATGAGGCTGGTCAGGGCAATTAGGGCCTGTTAGTTCACACCAGGTTCTGAGAGTTTGAAAATGCTCTTGCTCCCCTGACAGCAGCTGGTTTGCTGATGTTTATAGCTCTTCTTTTACCTTTTCTTGCCAAATGCACCGAGGTGAAAAGTTAAAAAGAAAGCATCTCTTTCGAGATTACAGTGTGATCACACAAGCTTAAATAACATCCCCAAGTATTTCTTGTTGCATTTTAAATTCGCTATGGTTTCTCTTCAAGTTCCTGATGTGAACTGTACTTAAGTGATTTTCAGCCTCTCTTTTGTTCTCTATAACTTGGACTTCAACAAGCTGTTAGATCAGATAGACATGAGGCGGTTCATGCTTCCCCCTCATTTTATCAACAATGCAAATGAATGCTCTGATTCAAGTAGAAAACAGAGGCCATGTCAACACCATACAGTAAGCACCATGCAGAGGTGCCAGTTTGGATTGTGGAAGCAGAATGGAGAGGTCAGTACAACGCTTCTTCCCAGCCAGTTACTGCTGTTGAGCAGTGCTTTTCAGTAACCTTAACTGTTCTAATCGTAGTGCTGCACTTTCTTCCATGACTTCTTTTACCACTTTTAGATTCTCTGCATGGCAAAATAGCATATGGTATGGGACACTAAAAATAATAATAACAAAGGAAAATACCTGGGGATAATAGTCAAGAATCTGCACCAACTTGTACTCGGGGATGTCCTGGTGTTAGATACACAAAGATCCCTGGTGTTGGGAAGGTACACATGCAGTGTGTTCTGCAAGGCACTTTGGGATATTATTTAAAATAGCAGTTGGAGGGAAAGAGAACTGACCACATTGATTCAAGGCTCACACTGTAGGGCTCCTGCCATTTCCAGAACAGTAAACCAATTGGATGCAAGTGAGCACAGGCAGAGAAAAATGTTTTGAGCTGTCACAAGGCTGTGAAGAATGTGATCACATGCTGTGTAGGCACAAGTCATGTGCAGAGCCAGCTGTGCCAATAATCACTTGAAAATTAAATTGTAAGAGCAGTGGGGCCTGTGATACCTGTTTGAGACAGTATAATTCCTCAAATTTATCCTAGGTCTGTGGATATCCTAGGTCTATACAGTGTTTGCTTAGCTGTGAATTCTCTGAAGAATTGTGTTGCATTTTTTTTTGTGCTTAAGATGAATGAAAATGTGTCAGGCCTGAGTGACAAGGCCTTAATGACCCTAACTGACCTCATCTGAGACTCCCACCCACATACTCTGCCTATTGGCCCAGGAGTGCTACTTAAACTCAGGTCTGAGGCTGCATAGCTTCAGTAACTATATTTCTATGTAATATGGCCTTTTTTTTCCTTAGTGCTGCTGCTGGTAATGCTTTACAGCTTGCAGAAATCTTTCTGCTTCTTCTTCTCTACTACCCTTCAGGCTATTGCTACAGTTTGTCATTTATGTAGTGTGTTGTTATATTGCTTCCTAAAGGTATGGTTCTTCCTTCCTGTGCAATGAGCCAGTTCAGAGAACTGAAAATTAAGTATAGCAAAAGTGAGTATAGGAAGCTGATGGAGGCTGAGTATGAATGATGATAACACTGTATTCTGGCTTCTTTAGATATGCCTGTTAAATTACTTGTAATTTTCTTCCTAGCTGTTCAGGAGTTGGAGGGGGTTTGGCTGCTTTTACTGCTTTAGAGAGCAATTACAAGGCAATTGTTTTAGTGAGGATTTCTACTTTATTTGATGTTGCCTCTGTTGTTGAATCCCTGGAGTATAATAATGACAGGACAATATATATGGTACTGGATTACTCTGTGAGCATTTTGACTTTGTCTTACTTTAAAAGTGTGAGAAGATAAAGGTTTATTGTGGTGCACCATGGGCCAAACTGCAACCCAAATGTGACTATTCTGGTTGCATCAGTCAAGTCCTACCATGCCTTATGAGGGAGGCCTCCCATGCCAGATGCTCTTCTCATAAAGCAGGCTACTGAGAAAAACAAAGTAATAACATTGCCTCTTCCCCACTGCCACATTTCTCACCACAGAATGAGCTCTTTTTATTGGGAAGCTGTAAAAGACTGCAGGGTACAAGACGTTTCTATTCTAAGAGTGTCAAAAAAGAGGGTTTTCTCCCCTCTAAAACCATGCAGAAGAAAGGAAAAAAGTAGGAAGGAAAAAGTAGTATCTTTTTCTTGTAGCTCAGAAATTGGACCTGAATTAAGAGTCATGTAAAGCTCTTCAGAAAGTCCATAGCAGAAATAGATGCTGCCTGAGTCCCAGCTTTGTCTAGAAGTCCTGTCTGCCCTTGCTTGCTATGTTATTCTGGAAAGAAAAAAAGGAAATTATTTCTGCCTCATGGCTACTACTAAAGAGGAAGTCAGTTGTAAGTTCTGTGTTTGTGGGTGTGAATTTGCTGAGGCATGACCCAGCTGGACGCAGAACTACAGCTCCTGGTTATAGCTGCCTGGAGGGCTCTGATGCTGCAGCAGGTACAGGCTGGCCAGGTACAGACTATGGCAGCAGGAGCTGCCTCAGCATATTTATGGAAAACAGACCAGATGTTTTTGGCACATGGAACCTATTTTTTAACAGTCAGAGGTATTAATGATGATTTTCATAAGTGTTGTTATAGCCAATATTTAAAGTAATTTAGTCAACCCTGACTACCAGATACTCTAGAAAAGGCAAGGAAGGAAAATTGTCTTCTTGAGACAGAAGAATCTGTTTTCAGCATAGGACTAGTGTATCAAGTATGTTTCTTTTCCATTATGATAGAGGAGAACCCTGCCATTGGGCAGGAAAATTACTTTCTTTTTCCCCCCTTACTTCTACAGTTTTCACAGCCTTAATATTCTTCTACCTTCTTCTTACAAGTTGTCTGCAGTTTGTTGTTAAATCAGTTTTGCCTCACAAAACACTAATTTTTTTTTTAGTGATGTTCTGTATGCTGTTTATATGATGTGTAGTCTGCCATGGAGCCATGGTCATAGGAATTACTGTTCAACCTAAATCACCAGTTTTTCCAGTGTGTGAGGCTTGTGTATCTCAAAGGATATTGCTTTGCATTCAGCCTTTGTGCTGTTCTCTACCTTCCTTAGAGCCTTTCTTCAACCCTTTAAAGGCCTTGGTGTTTCCCTTGGGCCACAGCCTGTGAATGATCTGTTCACCTGCTCACAGAAAGCTTTAAATTCTTCTCCTTCTGTGGTCCCTGGTGCAACTCCAATAGCTTGGCAGAGCAGAACCTGGCTTCTCTTCTTGAGCTCTCAGTCCCCAATGCTCTGTGTGTCTGATACTCTGTTGTAACTGTATCAGAAGGAACAGCCCTGCTCTGACAGGGAAAAGGATCATACGCAGGAGAGGTGCAGCTTTTTTATCTGGTAGAACTTTAGGTTGCAGGTTGCCATGTTCAGGTGTTTTTTCCCAAGGAATAGAAAAGATAAACAATAAAATACCTAGGAAGGAATGACAAGTTGACTAACTTTGGCTAGGAGCTTTTTTTTTTTAAGTGTTTAGGGAAACTGAAGCGAAAAGCAAGTCTCTTGTTCTCATAGCTATTTTAATCTGAATTAAGAAGCTTTTTGTGTGTATAAAAACCTTTAGATTCATGTTTATCTTAAATACTTCCTAATTACTGACAGATTGTAAGCTATCAAGTAAATATTAAATATACACAGGCTTTTATATAAGGACAGACACTTGCAAACAGTGGAAGGGGTAATACTCTGGCATGTCAAGGCCTGTTTACAGAGGAGCTCTTAGGTACACTTGTACAACAAGCAGAGCCATTCAAACCTACCCCATAGGAATAATTCTCACTGATATTTGCAGCTGTTATGGGTTTATGACAGGACCTACATGGACATTTTCCAAGCCACAAGTTATATAACAGAAGAGATTGGGAGCAAGCAGTGGATCTAGATATTCAAAGTCAGCATGACACAATGCACTGTTAATAAGTAATTGACTAAATGCTATTCTCTACACAAAGATTGACTGTGCTCTCTTTTGGAATATAATTACTTAACTCTTCTCCTGAAAGAGAAATCAAATATTCGTGGGAGTCTTCTGGAGGTGAAAAAAACCCCTCTTTTTTTGATTAATATAGGAATGTACTGTTATAAAATGTATATTTTTAAGTATAAAGTAATGTTTGAGTAAGTTGCAGTCATCTGGTGATGAATCCCTGAGGCTTGCTGGCTGTTGAGAAGGTATAAGCTTGATTTGAATTACTGGCTTGTATGAAGCAAAGAAATCTGATGGTGTGGTGGTGTGCATTGGGCCAGTCCTCTGCTGCTGGGGGTTTGCCTATGTCTTGGTTTTAAAAGACAGGTATCTGTAAGGAAGGCAGGAACTTCCCTTGGAATGGAAAATGCAACCCCCTTCCCTTCAGATTACTATA
>VZTH01003092.1:135988-150087 GCA_013397815.1 Aleadryas rufinucha | reverse complement strand
GCCCAACCCCCTCTTCCTAGGTAAGAGGGGGCCAGTTGGCCGGGGCTCCTCCCTAGTGAAGTCCTTTGTCTCCCTCAAGTACCTTGGCAATGACTCCCCCTCAGCAATGTACATGTGTGGGGAAAATTTCTTTCAAAAGAAAAAGAAAATAAAAAGAGAACTCTTAAAACCCCAACAGCCTGTGAGGACTAAACCAAGCTTTTCGTCTAGTTTATTTATTTATTCACATTTGTACTTGCTTCCCTTTAAAGGAACTGAACCACTGTGCCTTAGAAAAACCTCAACTTTCTGCTGATTTATCCCAAGAGCAAAGTTGTATCTAGCTGGATCAAAGCTAAGTACAGTGATGGAGACATAGCATGAGTGCATTGGTGTGCCATCCGTTCTGCTCTTAAACATGTCAGAGAAGCCAGGGGGAAAAATATAGGTGAATTAGTAAAGGAAGAGAAAGAATGTGGTAAAGAGAGATGGATGTGGATGTGGAATGCCAGAGGCACAGTGAGCAGATGAAGGAGACTGAATGAAGAATGATGATGGGAAGGACTGCATGCTTTCTTTTTGTGTAAGAGTAATGGAGAGGTGTGTGCTTTGCCAGTTTTCACTCCCTGTCTTCAGGATGATTACAGCTATGACTGTGCAGGAGGACTGACTCTCGGAAAGATGCTCTGTGTCCTGCCTTCTGTAGCTGCTACCTGTCCAAGATAAGTATGCTTGGCTGACCTGGAAGCCTGCAGACCATGTCTGTAGCTGCAGTATTTGCTAACTGGTGCTCTAGAACCTGTGCAAATGCAGATGGACTTTGTCATGCAGTCTGAGGAACGTCTGTGCCAGCAGTACTCTGAAGCCTCAAGTGAGACCACCTAATATGTGAGTGACAATCCTCCCCCAGGCCAGGTCCCTGGAGTCCCTGTTTGCTAGGTGCAGGTACATCTTTTTTAGCAAGTGACTGGCTATTAGACAGCCAGGTCTGACAGAAGGAACAATAGATCCTCTGTTGCTAAAGAACAGCAGCTGCACAATTTCCTCAACCAGGCAAAATCGGGAGTATGCCTTACACAGTTCTTTGCAGGATTACATCAAATCTTCAGAGTTTTGAAAAGGCAAACCCCACTGCATATTGAAAAGTGAGCACTGATGGATAACCATCAGGTGTTGCTCTGGACCTGCTGCTTTCACCAGTGTTTCCATCTCTGGTAGTCTCTTTGCACCGTGTGAGAGCTGCAAGTTAACTAAATGTCACATTGTATTGTGTTGTGTGATGTGTTGGCAAACTCTGCAGTGGCGTGGGACCAATGATACCAATAGTGAAACTGTTCCCAGTGAAGTTCTATTTGCATTCCTTGTCAAGTGCTACTGCAGCCTCTGCAGGATTCAATTTCCTTTCTATTTTTGTATCATTTTCCAAGTCTGTAGTTAATATTGACTGACAGGGCCAGCTGAGAATCTTGGGATTTCCTATTACAGATAATTAAGGATAATACTTATTCATGAACAGACAGATGCCTTGTTGTAAATTGCACTGCATGAATATCTTTGCCTTCACTGCTAATTCTGTTTCCTACTGATTACTGAATCTGACTCATTGTATAAGGTGCTAGGGGCATGCAGCAGGTTTCCAGCCAGGGGAAGTGTAAAGAAAGCTGCAGAGTAGCTTGGTCTTATGTTTTCTGAAGTGTTGCTTTTATGGGCCAGTTGTCTGAATTGTTCTGTACCTAAGATATGAGAGCTTGTATTTTATGCTTTCTTAATGGAGCTTGGAGAAGGACCTGGGACCTGTATTCATCAAGGACCTGTATTCATCAAGGACTTTTCCAGTTTACCTTATTTATTTCTGAATTGGTGTTTGGTTTTATTTTAGGTTAAATTTAAGGTTCCTGTTTTGTTTAAAAGAGACGTTGCCGTCAGGGAGCAGTAAGAATAGGCTGCTCTGCAATGTAGGTGAGCCAGGAGCTGAGGATGACAGCAAGGCAGGTGTAGGAAGTGGCCTCACCAATCCCACAGGACTTGTGCAGGAAGAACAGAAGGCCCAGTGGCAGCCACAGCCATTGTGAGCCCAGTCTGTAGTGCTGAGATGTCAGGGTCTAATGAGAAAGCTGAGTTGGGGTCCAGATCAGCGGGGCACGTTAATTGTCAGCAGAAATGTGTGACCAAGTATTTGAACAAGCAAGTAGCTGGTGATAGAAGTACAAAGCTGTCCTCTTCAACATCTTGTGGAATAGATCTGTTTCCTGGGAGACTGGCTGCTTATCTTGTCAGTAAAAAGATCTGCTAGTAATCCCTGTTCTCTAGGAAGGAATGTGCTGAAGTCTCCTGAGTCATAACTTGCCAACAAGCAGAATGGTAAATGTTGATTATAATGTGTCTAAGTACAATGAAACATGAGCGGAGAGGAAGGAGATCTGTGCTTGTCTTGCACCTTCTCAAGTGTCTCCTGCAGAGGGATATGAGACCAGCTTTGCTGGAGTCACACCAGTTTGCTCCATCTGCCCACACTGGGTACCAGCAGGAGGGACACTTTGGCAGCTCTGGCTTTTCCAGTCTTCTACCTGATGAAGAGGTTGTTTGAGTGTGCAGGCTCAGGCAACAAACACCTGCCTGCAGTACAGCTGTGGCCCCCAGCTGAGTTAGTAGAGTTGCTACTTCGGTGAGGAGAAAGACTTTCCCTTTGGAAACAGACCAAACTTTGTCTGTCATCAAGGAAACATGCAAGTATGGCCTGAAGCAGATCAGAGGTTACCTTTCAGCAGTTCATCCACATGAATTTTGAAGTCCTGTTCTTTCACTGTCTAAGTTACCAATCCAAGGGCACTCTGGATGAATTAAAGCTGCTAGCAGACATGCTTAACAGCAACTTCCTTGTGCTGTGGAGAAAAATACAGATTAGATTCTGGGAGTTCAGCATGAAAGATGGGAAATCAGTACAAATAAACAGGACATAAGTTTAATAAAATATGAATGTACTTGGTTGAGGTTGCTGAGAGCCCTTAAGGATATGGCAAAGACCAGTACCTGGGTTTTGACAGATTCCATTGCAATACCTTCCTTTCTAGCTCTGTTGTGTCTCTACTTTTACCTAATTTTATACGTTTGTATCTCAGCATGGTTAACTCTGATTATGGTCATTGATATCTATTCAGTGAACTGCTTTTTATCACACTTTGCTGCCAAGACTCCTAACCCCTAAATGCTAGGGCTTGCTATTAACTAGTGGCAAAACAAAGGCAATCCATGCACCTCCAAATTGCTACTAATTCCCTATATCCTCTCCCTTGGAATACTGCAAAAACAATGTCTAGCCATGTGCACTTATACTATTGATCTGAACAACCCAGTGAGTGCTGAGACTTGTATTTTCTATGCATGCACTCCAGCCATCCTAACCTACAGCATCAGTGTTACACAGAATGAGGTATTCTGTGGGCTCTGGTTTAGGCTCTTAATATTATAGAGAGCTGAAGTTAAAGTATTTTAATGTCTAGGTATTAGAGTGTGTGTGTGCGTGTATATATATATAATGTCATTTTGAAAAAGTATATGAATCACTTGGCACCTACTAGCATATGGAGTGTATCAGAGAATTATAAAATAGTCCTGGTGAGAAGGGACCTCAGGAGGTCTCTCATCTAGCCTCTTGCTCCAAGCAGGGTCAGCTCTAAGGCCAGACCAGATTGTTCAGGGCTTTATCCAGGTAGGTATGGAAACCTTCAGGAATCGGAACTGCACAGTCTCTCTGGGCACCTTGTTTCCCAGACTGTCTGAGAAGGTTTTTCTGTACCTGCAATTGGAATTTCTCTTGTTATTACAATTAAATTCATGTTGTAAAACAAGTGTGTTGGACTATAGTTCAGGAGTAATGTCAGATGCAAGCACAATGCTGAGAACATACATGGGCCACAAGGGAAATGCTGCTGGTGGGGACAGGGGTCAGTGTCTGTCAAATCTGTTCTAGTCAGGATCCAGAGGCCCTACTCATGGTACTTAATTGCACATGGAGCTCATTGTCTGTAACTCAGCCAGAGTAGAGGCTGCTACAGAAACAGTGCCATGGCATCAAAAGCACCCTGAAGTAAAAGAGGTATTGGTGAAAGTTGTACTTGATTAAATCTTCCATACCTTGTTTTCCTGAGGAGTTTGACACGCTTCTCCCCTGCAATCTAAGCATGATTCGTGTCTCTGTCTGCTGCTTGTATCTTTGTAGAGCAGCAAAACCAGCATGAAATTGATGTGATCTTCTTTCATTGCTGCCCAAAAAGGTTCTGAATAGCAACCCTGGAACAGAGTGGGCTTGTTGACTTCATTCTGCAGCTGCATGAAAAATCTGCCTCTAAGCCTGCAGCTTCAAGAAGACAGCGCAGCATCTGTTCACATAAAAGATAGCTTTGAGCTTGTCTTTTTTAAATAATGAGAAATTTAAACTACTGGGTTTGAATAGAAACTTGGAAACAGGTTACTTGACTTCCCCCATTTGCCAAGGAAAGCTTTCCACTTATCTTTGACAAAGGACTGGATGGATTTTCTTCAATTTCATTTAAATATTTTTGTTCTACATATGGAGAAATTAACGTCTAATTTACTAGAAGCTTCAATCCTTGTATAATGATTATATTATGTAAATCTCTGTTTAGTCAAGGTACAATGTCTGATTTTTATGAAATGAGTCTATATGTACCTCTTTATATGCATTTTTTTGTCACCATGATAGCTTCTTATCAGCTTGTCACCACTGTGCACTTCACAGGAGTTATGGGAGTGCCAGGGAGTAACATCTGGGCATCTGATTTCCATAGGATCATGCATAGTTCTGCTCTGATAAAGTTTAATACATCACGTTTAAAAAAAAAAATTACATTCTTTGAGCAGATCTTGAAGTTGCAACATACTGCAATTTCTCTAATATCTACCTATTCTAATTATGTACACAGGTTTGTAAAGTCATTATTATGGACATGTTTGTAAAATCAATATTGAACTATGGCTTAGCAGATTTATAGCCTGACTTCTAAAAATGTTTATACATTCCCTTTAGAAATTGCTGTCTTTATAATCCAGCTTAGAAGTTTTGTTATTGAGTACTGGGAATAGCATTTAATTGGCAAGTATTCTACCATAAAACCAAGTTGCCTTGCTCCTGTCTGCTTTCCAGTAACCTATAACAATATTCCTGCCTGTGCCAATCTGGCTGATGTGTTCTGTCAGAAGCAATTTTTCAACTTTAACTTTGGTACTCAAAGAAAAAAAAAATCTGTGCGTTCTTTGTTCTGAGATGCCTGGGTTGATACTTAGAGAGTTGTACTGATTTGGGTGGTGGGTGTTCATTGCCAGGTGGCCTCACCACTCCATGATAGAGCATTTTTGTTCTCTTGGGACAGTTTGCACTGGGGACTGTGAGACTTAACCAAAATAGGCTTTTGGACAGGAAGCTTCAGTTTGTCAAAGGAAGGATTTGCAGGACAAAGAGGTAAAAGCTTCATGGCTTTGTTCAGCCATGTCTGAAAGTACCTCAGTGTTAGAGATGAAACTAAGACAAATCTAAGCCTGCCAGTGGTAGTAAGGGCAAATTTCCTAATGCAGTGGGGATGGCTAGAGCTCCATCAGTCATATTTATTGCCAGTTGTTTGGCAAGACTGTGGTTTGGAAACCTTGCATAGGTTATTTTCGTGTTAATCGCAGAAGGAATCCCTCAGTCACAGATTGTCTCAAACAAATATTCACGTCCATACACTGAACTAGTTTACACAATGGAGCCCAATGTAGATAGGGAGATGAGTCTGGTGCCCAGAGCTGTAGTACTGTTTCTCCTTGCTGTGCTGCTTCTGCTTGTCCCAGCTGGCAACTGAGGTGTCTGAGTGTACTTCACGCATATTGCATCCATGTTCTGTGGGTAAAGCCTTGCATCATGTGAGGTTTTATTGGAATCCTGGTCATAAAACTGTCACTTGGGAGTTTATTGGTATTTATTTCCTTAAAGTGCTGGCTGGAGTTACAGTCAGAACTATCTGTATTACCTGCCAGACTAACACAACTGTGACAAACCAGTTCAGCACTACAAACATCAAGGAGGTGTCAGAAGAAAAGCTGTGAGCTCAGTCAGTTGTGCTACTGAGGAGATCTTCATTTTTGGAATCTGTGCTAAAAGGAATGCACCTGAAAGCACATGGAGAGGTACTAAATTATTTACTTTCTGACTATAGTTTTATTAATGAAATACTAAGAGTAAAATTGGAAATATTGTAAATATCCCAGTGTACTCCAGCAAGCCAAAAATCCACTGGCCTATCTTAATCTACTGCTGCCATTAGCAAAATGTATGACTTGACAATACCTTCAGAGAGATAAAAATGCAGTTTCAAGTAGTTAATAATCAGATGGAGTCAAAATACAGTTTTGAAAAATAAATACACTGTTTCATTAACTCTAACACCCAATTGTAGTGTCGTTCATACCCTGAGCTGCCAAAGAAGTTATTAGTGATGCTAAGGGCAGGTGCATAAATTAATGCTGCTGCATTTTCAAGAAACGTTTGGTAACTTCTTTATTTACCAGTAGGTGTCACTGGAGTCCAGCAGAGAGCTATTACTGCTTTAAAACATCTTTTCTGCTTAATCGAACCTTTATTTCATAGAGGAACATTCAATATTTGTACATGCTGACGTACATACAATAAAAATGAAGAACTGTGATCAATGCTCTTTCAACTGTGTTTTCCTGTCTTAGCCTCTGATAACTGTTGGTGGATAATTCAATGGTTTAATAAAGATTTCTGATTTTTTTTTTTTTCCCTCTGCAGCATGCCTGAATATGGTCCAAGCTGATAATGACCAAAGTGACTATTTTATACAAAGATGAAACCACTTAGCAGTGCCTGTATGATTACTCAGCCCTTGCCCAGTCTTGCATTTGGTAGTGGGGAGAAAATGGAAAATCAAGGCAAAAGACCTAAATAGTAATTTTTTTCTCTCTTTTTTGGGATCTGTGTTGAAAATTAGAGTCTGGGAACTGAATGGGACAGGAAGGAACTGTCAGCCGTCAGCCACAAAACAGTTCTCTGCAAGACTGAGAAAGCATTTAAGGAGGAAAGTTTCCTGTACCTTGCATTAGAAGACACAGCACTGTGCTGATGAAGACTGCTTAGGATTGAGCAGAAAGTAGAGCATGGAATGATTTTTTTCCTTTTGAATGAACTGTAGTTCTTGTCTGCTGTGTGTTTGCTTGACAGCTGATCAGCAAAGGTATTTTGATTGAGATGATCTTTGAAGTATGCTTAAGTATCTGCTATCTGAAAGGCACAAAAAAACACCAAGTAGACACTGGCATGTTCAAGCCACTTGGTCATACCCTAAAAGATAAAAGGGGAATTATGTTTTGTTTTCCTTCAGCCATGGTACAAGGCTTATTCTTTATGAAAACCACTGGGGAGACATTTTGAGTTAGTCAAAGCATCTTAGTTTGAGCCTAAACCCTTGCATTAATAATTCCTCCAATTTCTTTCAAATGTTTACCAAAAAAAAAAAAAGACTGTGCTGCACAATAAACATTTATCTCAGAATTTCAAGGTCACAGATCCAGCAGAGAAGTATAGCATAAGGAGGCTGCCTGCAGGCCACTGTATTATTAAAATAATAACATGGGTTTGGGCAGTAAATGCACTGCCTGCTCTATTGCTCTTACATGTGGCTGATCCTGTAATGAGTCATTTCTGTGACGTGTCTAAAGAACCAGTCAATGCACAGATGTTTTTAGCCTTTTTTTATCATTAGCTATTTTTCTCAGTGTACTCTGCCACCACTCATTAACAGGCCCTCTATTTCATGCTGTGGTGTGATCTTTGCTCATCTCATGGGACATGGTTGCATTGTATGCGGGGAACCTTAGGTGTTAACAGGTTTGCAAAACTGGCACAGTGTAAGGCCCTGGATCTAGCAGGGTCTTGTGCAACAGCCTCTGCAACTTTCTTCGTGGTGCTGCATTGTAATCTGAGTAAAGGTGAAAGTAATTTGTTCAGGGCTGTATTCTGGCAGGAAACTAATGAAGTCACTAACTGATATTTTGTTGCCTCCTACATTCCCATAAGGAAGTCTTCATTTAATTTTTTTTTCAATTTTCATTTTATCAGCTTAATTTGCTAGCTAGTACATTAATTCTGTCATGATGTTCAGGGACATGTCCATCCAGACCTCATTAGTTGCACGAGTTTTAATTCTCTGTGGATTTTCTTTTCCAATTGTAGTTGATGTTGCTGTCCTTTGTAGCATTGCTCACAATCCTCAATGGCCACACATCCTGGTTCCAGTGCACCAACAAATTTGTTGACATGATACTGCTGGGGTTTAATGGTTTGTAAATGCTGTAGAAGTGCTTAGTTACTGGCCTCTTTCTAAAAAGTAGAAGCAAGTACTTGGGAAATACAAAGGTGAAAAACAAAACTGTTGTAAATTAAACCTCAAAAGGTAATGTTACAGCATCTGCATGTTGAGAGCCACATGCAAACCCAATGATCAAAACTAAGAGGACAAAAGAAGACAAAGTGTTGGTCATATACCTGCCCTTTATAAAAGATGAAGGAAGCAAAGTAGCAAAATAAGGAATGGAAATGGCTGCTCCCCTATTGCTGGAGGAGGAATAGAATAGGACAATGACAGTTGCACCAATGTGCTTGTTATAAGAACCAATTTCTTGTTGGGTTCCCACATTTTTCTTTCCCCAACAAGCACTATGTTGGTGCACTTTGGTAGCTTTCCTTAAGGGCTGTTGCTATAAAGACAGACAGAAATTCAATAATAATGTGAAACAGTAAGATCTTAAAAGAAGTCCAAAAAAATTCAGGAAGAAGGAAAGGTTGGTATTCAATCTGGTTGTCCTACAAGGCTGCAAGAGATCTCAGGTATTTGAGCGAGACAGCACTGTTTTATTCCTTATAAAAAAATGGGAACTTGCTTTGTTCAAAGAGAGAGGAACCTAGACTTTGTGTGGATTTTAAAGTGAGGCTTCATCCTTACTACAAATGCCTTTGTGGTTTTGGTTTTTTTTTTTTTTTGCCTGAAACATGTTGGCACATGGTAAAATCTTCAGTGGGAAACAGCACAGGTGGTTACTTTCTCAGCAGAGCTTGCTGAGAATATAGTGCATAGCAGAATAAAGTTCTGACCTTGATGATTATAACAAGGTGAAAGCTACCTCGTGCTTTCCCACTAGTGTTTCACCACAGGTTTTTCCAGTAGACTTACAGGCTGATCACCTCGGGAAAAAAGCTGCACAGAAAACCACTGAGAATTTAGCCGTAGGTGATTGACTGCTGTTGGTTCATCGAGTAAAACGAGTCTTTCCAGAGGCTCTGACGTTGCAGGGACGATGCTGCCTCTCACATGATTGCAACAGATGGGTGTGCAGGCCAGAGAGAAGGTGGAGTAGCACAACTACTTCTGCTGTCTGGGCCTGATTCAGTAATGCCGTGATCCAGGGAACTTTTATTTTTAAATGATGGAGAACTGGCCCTTTGCTGCACACATATAGGCATTCCTTTGTTCTGTCCAGCAGAGCTCATTTTAACCTTTCAGTTACTGAACTTAATGCCTTGGCTTGACTTCCACATATGGGGAGGCAGCTACTGAAAATTATGATCCAAAGCTGTATAAAGATCCCCTGAGTGCCTTTCTGCCCTTCTTCTTAGGGTTCGGTGTCAGAAATTAGCAGCACATGAGCCATTGGAATTACCTCACTAAGAAAAGCCATATTCCTGACAGAAATCATACTTTGCTGTATACTGGGTTGCAGATCTCTTCTCTTTCCTGCCCCTGTACATTCTGCTTTAGGGTTTGCTTTGCTGGGTTTGCATGGCAGGGTTTTGACAGCAGGGGTGGCTTCTGTGAGAAGCTGCCAGAAGCTTCCCTTGTGTCTGATGCAGCCAATTCCAGCTGGCTCCAAGATGGACCCACCACTGGCCAAGGCCGAGCCCAACAGTGATGGTGGTAGCACCTCTGGGATAACAGATTTAAGAAAGGGAAGAAGAGTGCCCAAATGCAGCCGGAGAGAGGAGTGAGAACATGTGAGAGGTGGGCAGAGGTAGAGAAAATTGGTAACAAAGATAAGCCTGGGAAGAGGGAGGGTGCAGGGAAAGTGTTTTAAGATTTTATTTCTCATTATCCTACTCTGACTTGGTTGGTAATAAATTTAACTAATCTTCCCAAGTCAGTTCTGTTTTGCCTGTGACAGTAATTGGTGAGTGATCTCTTCCTGCCGTTTTCTCAACCCATGAGCCTTTGGCTGTATTTTCTGTCCCCTGCCCAGCTGAGGAGGGCAGTGACAGAGTGGCTTCGGAGGGCACCTGGAATCCACCACCCCTGCCCTGTGCAGCTGCTGCAGCTCTCAGTTCAACCCTGCTGTTCTTGCCCAGTCCTGTGCAGCTGCTGGGGGTGGTGTTGCTGCCCTTCCTGCAGCACGTTAATGGCAATACGAAAGTCTAAGTCACTATTTTCGGAGAAGTTGACTAAAATATGGTAATTAGTTATTTCATGCGTCTCTTTACCCTCCCCTCACCTTTGCTGTGCAAATAGCAAAGGGGAATTCTCGCCCCAGTGAATCGAAATGGCAAGGGCTGTGTGCTCTCACCCGTGTGTGCCCGTGACATTTGAAGGACAGCAACAGGAGCAGGGTGACTTTTTGCAAAGAAAAGCAAAAAGCACCAAAATGTGTAGCATTGTAAGTGGTACTAATTGGGACATGAAAGCACTGCAGCAGCTGTGAGTGCAGCAGGACCCCCATCACCCCCACCCTTCCCCCATCCCTTCCCACGTGGACAAGAGGCAAGGAAGGACGTACCATAGGAAGTTCAGAACTTGGAAGGCAAATAGTGACTAGGCTGAGATGCAGAAGAATGGGGAAGAGGCAGAGGAGAAGATAAGGAGTGAACTGAGAGGCTTTCACAGCTGAGAGGAGAGCAGTCTGGGCATGAGGAGCAATGGGGAGAGCCTTCCTGTGAGCTACTGTTTCCTTCTTGGGCAGTGTTTCACAGGGAAACAGGGCAGTGGGTTATGAGCTTATTCCCTTTTTGTGGGAAAAGGACTGGAGCAAGGGTGTTATATATATATATGATACTGTTAATTCATGTACTTGATACAAAGGGTACCTACTGCTATGGTCCCTTTAAAACCTGTAGCCTCAGTTAAGCTGATATTACTGTCAAATGCTATGTTTTGTCCTTGAGGCAGCACTGAGAAACCTTCCTGACAGCTTCTGGAAGGATATAACTCTCTTCATCTGCCCGAAGAGTATGCTGCATGGGAAACCTACTGTTTTCCTACTGCATTGCCTCCCTTTTCTTTTGGAAGAAACTGAAACAGTTTAAAATGTTTCAATGTTTTTGAAAGGCTTTGTACTAGGCTGTAGCTCATTTGGAAAATTCTGTTGTTCCCCCTGAACAGGTCCTGGCACAGAACCTCAAAAAGAGAACTGAGAGGGTTCTAGAGTGTATTAAGACGAAATGTATGCAAATAACTGTTCTGTCCCTGTTATGTGTTCCTTCTGCTATTATGCTTTTATCTCTTTTATCTCTACAGTTGATGTATCTGAGCTGTGTTTTTCAGGGCTTTCTGACTTTATTATAAATAGCAAAGTTGATGGTTTCTCTTGAGGTGTGTGGGAGGTGGGCAGTAATGGGAAGCTACAGGATTTACTTTGGCTTTCCCAAAAAACTTCTAAGGTAGAAAACCTACAGTTTGAAGATGGCTGCTTATCTCCCACTGCTGTTCTCATCAAAACAAAGGGCAAACTGGAGTGTTTCATGGATTGCTTTTTTTGTGAAAGGATTTGTGTGGCTGGTGTTTGGTTTTTGAGGGTTTTTTTTTGTGTGGAAGGAGATCGCAACTATCAGTAATATAACTTCACAAACAGCATAAAATGCCTGTTAGAGTCCACCCTCTGAGAATTAAACCTACTGCCAAACACAGATAGGATTTGGCTTTTATTTGCTCTCCCATGGTACTTGCATATTTGAGGTGAGCCAGATGAAAATAGCAAAGTTTAATGTGTTAACTGCCAAGCGTATTAAGATACAGGGTGTCAAATTTTCAAAGTATCTGAAGTATGTTGGGGTAGTAAAACTGGCACATCTCTGCTGTTCTTGAACACAACAAGGTTTGTTTTTCCATCATCATCCTAGCAAAAGGCTTCACTTACAGACTTCTGTTGGTACCCAACACAGACTAGGCAGCACATAAATGAGTTTAATTTATCCTCTGTTAGTCATGGGAAATTCCCTCACAACCATGGATCTGCAGTGGTTTGGATTACTCTGTGTGGGGATTCTACAAAGACTGGAAATACTGCTGGAAATATGAAGGTAGCCCAGGGGTATAAGGTGTGTAAGAGCTTTCAAATGACAGCCAGTTACTATCATTAGACTGCAAAATTCTCTACATTACTGTGTGACTTAGGTAGCCCAGGCTTTACACTGGAAACAGATCTAATAGAATTTCAACTCTTCTAACTTCGTATCAAAATAGAAACTATTTCCTAGTAGTTTCTTGGTGTCACTTCCTTACTCTGGCCATATTCTTCACTTCTGGTTCTCAGGACAAACTTTTATGTTGTAAAGAACTTCTCTGAGCCTCAATGTTTTGAGCTCTCACAGTAGTCTTTTCCTCTTTGTCTAACAGATCAGTTAGTCACCAAATAAGACTATGCAAACTCAAATAGGTTTAGCTATCCATTTTACTCTTAAGAGTCTAAATGATCTAATTAGTAGCTCTGATCAAGAATGCTCTCAGGAGAACAATATTCTCACTTTTTGTAGTCAAATTAGGAATTTTAAAGTTTGTCGCCTGTTTTTCAGTGGCTCCTCAATAACTGAGTCAGGTGGCAAGATACAGATGAGCTTGTAGGCTTTGAAACACAGCACAAACCTCAATCACATTCCAAAGGAAGCTTGTACTTCTCATTGCAAGGCCCAGTTGGTTTTATCTCCACTTTCTCCAGCAGCACCAGTTGTATACTGGCTTTAGAGAGCACGTTCACAGCATGTTTGTGCTTCAGAAGTAATGCCTGAAAGCTCCAACACATCAGTAGCGATCAGGTAAAGACCAGATTTACTCCCAGGACCGCTAAACAAAACCATAGTCTTCCATCTTCTTACTGAGAGGCAGTGATTTTGTATTGGGTAAATATAAAATGAAGAAAAAACCTAGAGGTGTTGAGACAACTCTAACCTCTTCTGTGCAGTGAAATCAGCCTTTCAGATTGTGTCATTAGTTCTGCATTTGAGACTTGTACTGTAAAGCCTCAAACGATAATTTGAGTATGAGCATGTGTTGTGAAACCATTTTAGACACCAAGGGTGTAGGGTTTCATTTGACTTTTCTGAGTTCCTCACTTTGCTGAAAAATGACCAAACTACATCTGTGTGATGTTGTTTTTAAATGATTTTCTGGTCACGCATCCTTAGTTTTCTATCCCACAAGGATTTCATGAAGTACTGCCTACAGAATGTAAAATGTTGGATTTGGTGACTGATGCCCATATGTATTTGCTGCATGACACAAATCTTTGTGGAGCGTTTCTTTTCTCTCTGCACAGTGTGTATCATTAATTTAAGCCTCAAAGGTGTGCATAAATCTAACGCATGTGGGTGGATGTAACAGCTTGTGGAAGTGGGAGCATGTGAAAGCCACAATTTCGCAGCCTGCACCGCGTTGGTTCGGCGGCTCTCCTCTGCAGAGCATGTTTCCTCCCTGCAGCGGATGTGAGGGCCAGGCACTGTGCACCCACTGTGAGTACCAGCCTAGCGCGGCCGTGAGCACGAGAGGCTCGCGTGCCCTGGACGAGGCACCGCAAACTTTTAATGGAGTCCACGCAGGGCCGCTTCGGTGCCTGCTGCATTCCCGAACTCACGGGCAGGGTTCTGACCTTACCCGGCTCCAGCCGGGCCGGGCTGCTCCGAGACCCCTCGACTTGCCCCGGGAGCCACCTGGGCCCGAGCGCCATCGGGGTGGGGTCGGTTGGGGCTGCCCGCGGAGGGCCCCGCTGGCCCCGCCTTCAGAGCCTCTGGGTGGGCCCGGGAGGAGGCGGCCGCGGGGAGGTGGCGGGTCCCGCCAGGCCAGGCTCTCCCC
>VZTH01003092.1:0-135735 GCA_013397815.1 Aleadryas rufinucha | reverse complement strand
CGGGCGGGAAGGGAAATGACATCAGGGAGCGGTGGGGTGACCCGGTTCCGCTCGCACCCCCCCGCCGCAGGGGGAGGGAGGAAAAAAGAAACTGTCACCGTGGGATTTCATCAGCTCCTTCTGCCTCCGTGCATTTAACCTATTTTTCTTTCCTTTGATTATGTAAGAGGAGCGGTGTAGAGAGGAGCGATGAGTAGGGATGGCTGATGGGCTTCCTGGAGAATTACCGGGTTTTTTGTCTCCAGCTGGTCCGCCGAGTTAGCGCTGGGAAATGCGGGAGACCCGTGTTTCGGGTTTTTGCGTGTACTTACATTGCTTGCACTGCTCCAAATGGTGCAGCACAATGCAGGAGAGGGAGGCAGGGAGTGGAAACAGAGTGAAATTGACCAAGTGTTTTGTTTCCCTCTCAGTGAAAAATCAAGAGAAAACTGTAAGTAAAGAGTAAAAATCCTGTTCTGTCGATGCTCCCATGTAAGGAGGCATCTTTATGTCTTTATATGTAATCTCAATCTAAGATAGGAGTTTATAGCATAGCATATTTGTATTTTCTTAAACTGGTCTTTTAACCTACGCACATCAGATTAATTTGGGTTTTGATATTTTGGTTTAAAATTTCTTATGAGATGATCTTAATTTTAAAATTTATAAATAGGAAAATGTGGTTCTACTTTCTGAAAATGAACTCCTCTTGACTACAAGAATCTTCTCTTTGGAACTACAAGCCACAAACCATAATTTAAATCTGTCATTATCTTCACATAGGCTGGAAATGTAGTGTCAAAAATACTTTGAGTACTTCTTACAATGCTTTTTATAAGTAATATTTATTTAAGTTTTGAGGGTTTAGGGGAGGAAAATGTGCTGATGGTGAGTGAGGTAATTTTTTTCTTTCCTATAAGTTGTATAGAAACTGTATGAGGTATTAAGAAATATTTTACTTTGGCTTCTGTCGCTCAAAAACTCGGCCTTTCTGGTCTAAAATAGTTTGGTTGCTGTTAAAAATATTTACAAACATTAGCAAAATAAAACTGGTAATTTAGATTTAGTTTGTTGATTGCTTTCTACAGTACATGTAGATAGAAAATTCGAGCTACCTACAGGGAAGGAAAAAAGAAGTTTGGCAGTGATGTGTGTGGGGAAAAGAGGAGATGGGGTTAAAGAATGCTGTCCCCTAGGAGCAGCCAGGAGCCCTCTGCAGAGGGCTTTTGCAGCAGAGTTCTGCTCAGTAGATAAGCACCTGCCTTTACCTTCCTTTGGCTGGACTGCTGGGGAGAAGAGCCTTTCCCAAAGTGGGTGTTCCTGTAGCTCTTCTGCATTGCATCACCATCTACCTGGTAAACTTCTGAAGTTCAAATTTGATCATTTTAATTCACATAAAATTTTCTCCATGGGTTTTTTCCCCACAAATTGCTCAGTCTGGATGATAGGTAAAGGTTGGCCTGGTCTAATAGAGGGAGAGTATTATTAGTGAGGCAGTCTTGCTAGAATGAAGTGATAGAGCGACATTTCTGGAAAGCAGTCTGGCAGTTTTGGCAGAAGCAAAATTGGCACTTCAGGTTGAGAAACTGTGAGTCTTGAGATGAAAACTAAATTAGGAAAGACAGTATGCCACATATTCAGGGGAATAATAATAGAAACAGTTGTATTGAACAAACAGATCATGATAAGTTCAATAAAAATTATGTTAACTGCCATTTTTCATATACTTTACTCTCTATAAAGGTAGTTAACACTTTAAAAGTTAGATTTCTTTGATTGTGTAGCTTAAAATAACCGTTTGTCTTTTTTAACAGACTTTTTTCCAGGATGCAGAGGAATTTAAGAGAGAAAGATGGACTTGATTAGATTCAGGCTGACTGTAAAGAATTGCAATTTCCTATCTGTGTTTGGGCCAAAAAGAGAGAAATAGTGGTTCACAACACAGATATGAGGGTTTGGGGTTTATGTTGTCATTTGTCTGGTAGTTGAAGTATTTGTTTTCGGAAAAAAAAACCCCAGGTGGCCTGTCTTCCTTCTTGAATTAAACAAAAGTAGAAAAAGAACACATGCAAGGAGCTCTTAAACGTGTTCCTGTTTAATTTGTTAATTTTAAACTTCTGTTCTTCTGAGCGAGCTGTGAAGTGGCTGTGCTTGTAAGAGCCAGTGAACTGTAATGGCTTACACTGGCCTGCTTAGGGTGTCCTCCATATTCTTAGAAATGGGTTGAGCAGTTCCTCTGTTCCTGTCCCTTGATGAATCAGGTTTACTCGTGGGAGATTGCTACGCACCAGTCCTGACCAAGACTGATGCAGATGGCAAAAACCACATCATGTTACCAAGTAAAACACTTGAGAAGTGAGTCTGAGTGTGAGAGAAGAACATGGCATGGAGTTGTCATCATTGTGATTAATTAGTACTTAAAATATATCTACAGCAACTTCAAATATTCTGACAGTTTTTTATATCACTGGCGAGAGGTTTTTAATGCTGTGCTATGGGATTCTAGGAGGGAGCTGCATGTTCCTATGTGGTGAAAATACTACGGAGTTGTTTCTTGAGGTTTCATGATAGTTCCTTCTATACTTGTGAATATAACATTAGAGCAAAGCCATACCATTCTTAGCAGACTTTTCTTAAGGATCCATTGTGCCATGGGTTTATAAATGTGCAAGCAACTGAATTGTGATTTATTTTAGTGGATGGTTAGTGCAGAAACTTTTGCCATAATGACAGTTGCTTGTGAATGAGTGAGATTGGAAAGAAGCAGATGATGGATCTGTTGCTTATGTGGAATGTACATGGCTGATGCTTGTTGGCCCAGTAAAGGGTGGAAGTAACAATCATTTGTACTAGAAAGTTGGTGAATTGATGTTTCTTCTTTCTTTCACAACAGAGAATATGAAACAGGAGCCAAAATGACATCCCGATTTGGAAAGACCTACAGCCGGAAAGGGGGAAACGGCAGTTCCAAGTTTGATGAAGTATTTTCCAACAAACGGACCACCCTTAGTACAAAATGGGGAGAAACCACCTTCATGGCCAAATTAGGACAGAAGAGGCCCAGTGTCAAACCAGATATTTCCGAAGTTCCTAAAAAACCCAAAGTTGAAGATGAGGTAACAGAGGATCCATTTGGATTTGACAGTGATGAAGAATCTCTTCCCGTGTCTTCAAAGAATGTGTCACAGGCTAAAAGCTCCTCTCAGCTGGAACCTGGTGAAGCGGCTCAGTCTGAGGACTTCACTCCTCTGCTTGAAGCAAACAGCAGAATTAATCAGCCAGACAGTGGAGAAAATGTTGCATCCAGCAAGTGCATACCTTTTGACAATTCTGTTTCTCTCTTGAAAGAAAAGAGCGCAAGCAAAAGTGTGGAAGATGGAGAACGCAAGGGCAGCAGTGCTAAACTTGTAACTGCAGGTACATTTGCTCAACTCTCCATATACTTCTGTTTTCCTCTGATTTTTGCTAATCTCCCTTTAGACTTTGTGTTCTCCAGGGATTGTTAAGTTCTCATAAAACTGTGGGGCAATTCTTAATTGTAAACAAATGTAGAGGATACTCTGTTTAACTAAAAGCACTAAGAAACATTCTGCATTTTACACACTGGTCTGAGGTCTTTGGCTCTGTAATCTGTGTGTCTCCAGACTGGGGTACAGTGCTTTAGATTCAGTGCAGTGTATTAGTCTACTTAGTCCAGTTATTCCATGAAATGGAATAATAATACTCCTTTTCTAAAATTGCTGAGTGCATTTGTGGTTTTTAAACATATATTTTGAGTAATGATGAGTTAGTGGTAATAGAATGCTTTAATTTAGTGTGGGTATGTGTTTACTGCCATGTAGGTGCAGATACAGCTTAGAACATGCCTTGTTTCATTATTTGGGTGGAAAAAGTAGTTTTCTGAACTTCAGCTGCACAAACATTTTTTGTTTGTTATTAGCACAACCGTATCAGTATGTACGTAAAAAACTTCAGACCTGTGAAACTGAATTCTGTCAGACTTCCTTGTGGAGGTGTTTTCGGGCTCCGGAGTGTTTGTAAGATATCTTAATACTTTCCGGAGCGGACTTTACAGGGCCCATGGAGCAGAACATCTCTGTAATTTTCTTCAAGTCGTTCTTGGAAAAGATCAGATATTGTTAGCTCTCATGAGAGGTTTTTGTAAAATGGGCTGATTAAACCACCGCTCCTATAATTGGGTAGAAGATCACATTAGTGAACCTAGATGAAGATGACACCTATTGACTTGCTCTGGGTTATCAAAATCAATTTTAATGAGAAGAACTTACATAACTTTCATTTCTCAGATACAGTAAACCCTAGGATCAGAAATTTGAGTGGACTTGTTCAGTTGTAATGCAGTAAACAAGAAGATACTGAATAGTAGAAGATAGGCACAGTTCAATTATTTGTAATATGTTAGGGATCTAATTCAAGAAAACCCAGGAAATACTGATTTGAGCTGTAGTTTGACAGACGCATTCGTGGGATGTGTAGTTGTCTTTTGATCTTGCTCTTACTTTTGCTGCTAAAATATTTCTTGTTTTCATGTGATTTTTAGCAGCTATCTCTAACTATGATTCATCCTCACTCTGGAAATAAAATTTGCAGGATTTTAAAGTTTGAATATAGTTTTCATAAGAAATGGAGTAAGTTCATCCCCCAGTATTTGTAAGGAGAAGAAATAGTAATGGGTTTCCTTGGTTGTTAATGAGAGATTGTAGTAGAACAGGTTTTACAGTGAAATGGTTTCCTTGTAGACAACTTTTGTCAAAACACTATTTTTCAGGCTGGAAAAGAAAGTGAGGGAGTTGTGGGGAGAAAATGTGATAGAGCTCTGAAAATTCATAATGCATGAAAGGCCAAGAGGAACAGACTTCAGCAGTTGGCATTGGTGCTTCCTGGTTCCAGTCCTGTGGAAAATAATGAAATACAATACTTAGCACAGAAAAACTAACTAATTTGATGCTTATTTAAATTGTAGAATTCCTTGCTAGGCAATACTATATATATCATAAATACACAGCTCTGAACAGAAGGAAGCTGATGAATCTTGGTGGATAGGTCCATCCAGCTTTTTAGTGTGGTGGTGGTCTGGATGCTGAGGGGGAGGTTACTTAACAGTTTACTGAAGGAATTCTGTTCCTGCTGGATTCTCTGAAGTATTTGTCACTGATTGCAGTTCAGCCAGGTACAAGGTGGATCTTGATCTGATGGTTCTGTTCTGTCAGACTTTATTACATTCTGTTGACACCCAGTCAAATGAAGATAAAAACCCTTTTCATATCTTTCTTCAGAAATGAAATTCAGCTGAGAATGAATCTTTGCAGAACATCTTAGGAGGGTCTTTGGTTTCCTTACCCTTTTTTAAAGACTGCAGTCTTGGTGATAGTGTTTCTTTTTGTCAGTTAGTGTAAATAAAACTGGGATGGTTTAAGCTGCTATTATGCTTGTGTGTAAACTGATCCAAAATAAATAAAAGTTGTCTCTGAGGACGTTGCTCAGCACACTGAGCAATTAGAGATAGTGGTATATAGTCAGCCAGTGTAAATGTAGGTACTTCAAAGGCTTCTTTGTTGTAGTGACTATTGAGTAAAGTTTGATGGGGAGGCTCTTTCGAAACTACAGAGAGTTAATTTGATTGATTTGGGGTAGGGTTCTGAAGGAAGAAGGGACTTGGAAGGAGTGTAATAGTGTATGTACCTCAACTGCTTACATGTCCTCGTCCTCCCCATAATAATTTTACCCTTCCTGGTGACTCTTGGACTCCACCAGCCTCAACCAGATTTGTCCAAAGGGCTTATAGATCCTTGAGACAGCAAGCTTGACTATTCCTGATGAGGAAAGAAAGGGTTGGGGGCTGGGAGGGGAAGCAGGCAGGTAGAAGAACATTAATATTCCCGATGTAAGGAAGACTGCAATGTGAGCTCAACCTTAACCCACATATAGCACTGTATCTCTGGGTGTGGGACACTAGGCTGTGTTGGTACTGATGTTGAAGAAAGTGCTTGGTAATTTGTTGTAAAGTGCAATTTGCTAGTCCTTGTCCTCATACTGCCTAGACAGTGCATGGATGAAGGTCTCAGGACTTCCAGAGAGCATGAGCCATCGTTGTATCTTAATTCTTAACCTAGGTGGGATAATGCTAAGAATTAGACTGAGTTGAAAAATGTGACTTACCATGGCTATGCACAGACTGAGAGGTACAGTTAATTCTGCTCCAACTGTATTATCCTGCCTCAGTGGCCATTTCTTTGGGCATTAAAATGAAGGTGAGATGCAATGTCAGTTAATTTTAGCTAATGTTTGGTAGCAGTTGATTTTGGGGTTTGTTTTAGTAGTTGTGCAGCCATGTAACAGTTGAGGATCTGTATCTTTTATTTAAAATGGTAGAACTTACTGGTCTTTTTTTTTTTTAATAGCCTGCAGCTAGTGCTTGTAACAATCTCATTTTAAAGGCTTTGAGAAGCTCTTAATGTGGAAAGCTTCTCATAATCTTACCCTAATATTGCTTGATCAAGACTTAATGCTGTCTGAAGAGTGTCTGTGAGTAATCCTGTATGTAGCAGGTAATTTACAGATAGGGGTTTCGGTAAATTTGAAACAATGAAAGACTGTTCAGTATTAATAGTTACTGTTAGGTTATCTTTGTGAAGGTAGGGAGAACTTGGTAGCTGGAAAGTGAGTTGTGTCATTAGAAAAATATCACACTGGTAATTCATATAAAGCAAAAATGCAGCAGCTACTTAGAAAATGAGGTTTTTATGAGAGAGTCTTACAGTAGGGTAAGGTGAAAACCTTCAGAACAGTATTTGGGTTTTTGAAACAGTCTGGTGGGATTATTTTTTTTTTAATAACTGTTAAACTTATTCTGCAAGGCATAAACCCAAATAGTATTTCACACTGTATTCATCTGCACACAAGGTTTGGTATAAAAACATGGCCTTGCAGAGCAAATTTTGTAAGTTTGCTCTTTTAGAATATTTGTTAGCTTGTAGGTTGAAATTAATTTTTCAGATGAAAATTAAATGTCAAAGTTTGATGAATTTTAAGAGTTGGTATGGCATTTCATAATTATATTAGTTTATCACTGTGTTTCACTTTGGATAGCTACCTTGCCTACTCTGGCTGTTTCAGTTTATGGAAATACTTCTGGCATTGTAGTGTGAGTTTGCATTTTGACTCTGGATGCTGTGATGATTTGCTGGCTTTTGCTTTTGTGCGTGGTGCTGAGCTGTGTAACTCAGGCCTCTGGAGGGTCTGGTCGAAGGGGTTGATGCTCTGCATCAGAGAGGGCATTTGGGTCCATAAATGTTTCTCATCTCTGCATACTTCATGTTCCTGTTCATGGGGTATGAGAGAATACTCCTTTTCTGTATTAATTCTAAGTGAAAATATTAGGTATTTAATCATGCATTAATGGAGAAGTATTTTAATTGAGCATGGATTAAGTCTGGTTTGTTTCAGAGCCTATGAATTTATTTCTTGAAAATGTGTTTTGCTTGCTGTGGAGAAACAGAATGGCTTAAAATATCTTTCCAGCCTACAGAACAGCGTAGGAATTGTGTCCCTTTCTGCTGTGTTGTGATGTTAAGTACAGATTTTGCGGTTATTGTGTCGGCAGTGACCTTTGAGACTCTTTAAGAGTAAAAAACCAAATTATTATTTTTTTTTTTCCCCCTAACATTTAGAGCAGTAATGAAAACAACTATTCCTCCTCATCTTGTCATTTGTTTCAGTGTACTGGTATTCAGGTTTTGTTGCGGCAGTAGTTTTGCTCTTGATGCTGTAAGGGAGCATTTGCCTGTTGACTGCTGTTTGATTCTTTTGTTTTTCTGGGTAGTTCTTAATGCCCTCATTTTGCACTTCGGGCCAGGGCACTTACAGGTAGCAAATCAAAATGGCAAGTGTAGTTCTTAAGAGCTTGTACTTATGCAGGAGCAAAGGGCTGTGACTGTGCTCAACTACTTCTTGGCCCAGGATGCAGAATGTAGTTGTGGTTCGTTGCTGGAAAAGCACAGAGAGTGCAGAGAGTAAATTGCAGAAAATGGATGCCCTTGAGAAAGGAGATGGTTTAAGTCATCAAGTCTGTTCCTGACATACTGTCCTGATAGTACCTCAGTGACTCTGTGTGCAAAGCCTCTGCATCCTCATTATGTGGGTGGGGAGCCCTATCTGTAGAGTTGTCTCAAATTCCCAAATGCAGGTTCGTTACGTAATTGCATTTGACCACCAGATTGGTCAGGGTATTCCTTTCAGATTGTTTTAAAACTTCTGGTGTGTGTTTAACACTGACATGGACAGTTGAGATAATAGTTAGACCAGAGTAATATCTTTCTTCCTCTGCAGAGTTTTTGAATGTAAGTTATTTACTTTTGTGAGAAAGAATTTCAGTTTAGTCATTTTCTGTCCAAACATGGAGCAGAGTTGGGGGAACCTGAATAAGGTCTGAGCATTTGGCGGTCTTAGGAGACAGCTGGCAGCAGCCATGATTAAAAAGAACTGCAGCTGTGCTCTGGCTGGGTCAAAGCATTAAGAAACTGATAGCAGAGAAGGGGAAAGGTCTGCCAGAAAATGTGTGTCCGTAGAATTTCAGTGTTACGAGGTTTGTTTGGATGGCAGCAGTTATGATGGGTATGTAGATAGCTGGGGTTTATCCACAGCTCCTCTCTTCTTTAGTTGCTTTTTGGTGAGTTTTCCCCTTCTGAAGATAGCCCCTTTCTCCTTATATACAGTTTTCTTGTTATGTCAGTAGCCCATGTTCAAACTCGTGTGATTATGGTTCTTTTTTTTTTCCCTCTGATACTTCTGTAGTGGCGGCTTGTTGGTTTTTTCCTGGGATGTTTTTCAAAAGTCTGAAATGATTGAAACTCTGTTTAACTCTCAGTGTTTATACTTGTTTGCTGAAATGGCAATACAGAAAAAAGACCCCAGTGCTTAGGAAAGAATCTGATTTCTGCAGCATATTTTTCCTAATGACAGGGCAGTTCATACTATGTGTATGTCCACATACAGGGTATGAAACCTTTTTTCCTTAATCTGTAATTCCCCTTTCCTATACAAGAGTGAATTTTGCAATCCATACTTGTAAAATAATTCTGTCTTCATGGGCTTGTACAATGAACAGTTAGTTTTCAAAAGGTCATAGTTTTGACTGCTTCTTAGTCTTCATGTTTAAAAAGTTGAAATAACTTTGCATTCAAAACAGTTGGTCAGTGCTTGTGGAAGAAAAAAACCCTATTAAGGTGCATAGCTCTCAAGTGGGCCAAAGCGTGCAGGCAAGCAGAAACCAGTTGGTAAGGAAGCCATTTCAGACTGAAACTGCTGAGGTCTTATTAACTGGATGGAAAATGTTCTTCAAGTTCAAACTTCGCTCCTATTGTCTTTTAAGAAACTGCTACTGTATTTATTAAACATTTTCAACATATTCATAAGTACTGTCTCAATTCAGACTGACTTAGCCTAAGTATACATTTATTTTGACAATTTTTAATGCTGCTGTGTTATTATGTGCTTTAATTCTTTTCCACAGCAGCTCACCCTAGAAAAGGTGGTGAAAACAAGTGTTTCTGGCGTATGTGAGCCCCTCATGTTGCCCATGACAGTAGTAGGTAATTCCTGGCTTTCTCCTGCTGCTCTGAGCAACAGATGCCCTTCTGAGCTTGGAGTGAGGAGGAATGTGTCTTCATTGGACTTTCCATGGGAGGTGAACCATGTCAGACTGACAACTCTTGTACTACAAAGTGCAGCAGCTCTTCTGCCCATTGTGTTTTTCCCCCGAGGGTTTGCTGGGAAGGCAGTTGTGCCGAGCACACTGTGGCTGGTTTGGCCAGGTACACGTGTACAGATTGATATGAAGGTGGTATTGAGGGATGCAGTGGCTTAAGATACAATGAAAGATGAGAGATACCAGAATATCTGTGATTGCTAGCCAAAGAACTAGAAGAAGAGGGGGTGAGACAGTTATGTTGTTAGTTCAAAAACTTTTTAGAAAGTTGCACACTGGCTGCCAAGTGTACCAGCGTGACACAATTTGTCAGAATGCCTCCTGGTCACACATCTTCCCAGTGGAAAAAAGTGTATGAGGAGTTATTTCTATGGTGGAAATAGGGGTGCAGGGTTAGCAGCAATAATGCAGTGGGTAGGGTTCAGCCTTTCCCAGGCTGGAGCCAATACACTGGGGGTGTTGTGCCAGCAGCATGTTCTGAAAATATGAAAATCTTGTTAGGCTTGGGCAATGAAAATCATGATCTACTGGAGAGGCTGAACAGTGTGTTACCAGACTGACAGGCTGCATCCAGGTGATCTGAGAGAAGAAAAGGTGTCGAATGTATCTTCTGTCTCATGCTTAGAAGAATAGCTAACTGGAATGGAGACATGGTGTCACTGAGAACTTAGTTAAGACTATGTAAGAAACAGATTAATTTTTTTTCATATAAATTGCTTTAGAATTTTGTTATTCAGGGTGGTGGAAAGGAAACAAGACAAGCAAACGATTCTTAAGGAAAATATTGCTGTTGTGGCAATAAATTAATTCCCATCACTTTAGGGTTTTCTGTGAATTTTTTTCTGCGAAGGAAGGTGTCACTTAAAACATCTGCAAAGAGTCAAACAATGTCTGTCCCACCTGCATGCAGACTTGCTGGGAATTCATTTTGCTTCAAAGATAGTAAAGAACCAGAATTACTTAAGAATTTGTAATCATAGCTTTAGATGTGGTTCTGTAATTTTAGCTATTTTAGAGATTGTCAACCATGAAACTGATCTTGGAGTCTAATCTTCTGAGGCTCTTATGCTTGCTATCTTCTGTTCATACCTGCTAACAGGCACTGCTTTTCAAGATCTCATAGGCATCAACGGATACTGACCAATTCAAATAAATTTTGCCCATTTCATAAATAGTGTATTTTATATCCATAACCTTTTTTTTCTGAGTTTCCCAGTTCCTCAATCATAGACAGAAAATGGATCAAAGGAGTTTAGTCTGTAACCTTTTCTCCTTACCAATCAAAACACTTCATTTCCATTGCATAATGAAATTTGTTTTCTAATTTGGAAAAAAGCATGACTTCTCTGCAGTTCCTGGTTTTCTGACCAAACCAGAGATGACACACTGTGTGTCTCAGTTGGACTCTCTTCCTGGAAATGAGGGATGTGATACAAGCACAGGCTAAAGATTTCTTTTCCTTTGGCCTGGTCAGCTGCAAGGTGCAGAGTGAAGTGATGTAGCTTTGTGCTTGAGAACATTGGTGATGGTGTAATGGAGCCATAATAGATATTTCCGAGTGCTCAGGGACATCAGGCAGAGCAGTAGCTCATATTGAGCTTAACAGACTGTTCCCTCCATCCTGTGTCAGTGATCTGTTCATGAGCTGTAGCCTGTTAATTGTATGTGCCCTCAGTAGCTGCAGGGCTCTGAAGGCCCTGCATACAATTTTTGTGGGTTTAATCTTACTGCCTTCTTTCTCTTGATGTTTTGTTTTCTTGCTGCCACGTCTTGGTGTCTGTTGGAAGAGAAATCAAGAAGAATGTAAAATTGGCATCGTGCCACCTGCCTGCTCTCAAGATTTCATTGCTTCTGACTACCTTTAATATTTGCAGTGAATTATGTGCACTGTGGCCAATACGAAAAGAAACCTAGTTTAAGATTGTAGCTTTGTTTCCTGTGAGTATTAATCATGTTTCTAAAGTGAAGGCTTGTACAGCTACTTACACAGCAGTGAAGGAGCGTGAGGTTTCATGCTGCAAAGGCTATAGAAGGCTGTATGCCTTTTGTTTATAGCTTGGAGGATACTTTGCTTAGCTTTAATTAAGAATTGCTAGAAATGAGAGAAAACTAACCCAAAGTTGAAGTTTTTAGGGCTAACTTATCACTGGCAACTCATCCATGAGTACGTAGGAAAAAGTAAGCATTTATTTTGCATGTGTGGTAATATTTTGAGATTGTGGTGTGGTTTTTTAGCATACCGAACCTAATATTGATTGTCCTTTTGTGTTCTTCAATTTCCTACTACCGTTTGTGCTGTTCAACTGATTTTGATCAAACTCAGAGCAGTAAAAAGAGATCTCAAAGACACAGTGCTGTTTCAGGTGTCATCTGTGCCCTTGCCTGTGTGTTGCCTGCACGGTGGCAAGGCAGATGAGATTTTAGCTGGGTCCCTAATCCCGGGGGAGGCGGCAGCGAGCGGAGTGGCCGGGCCGGCACACGGAGCTGGCACATGGCGCGGTGCGTGATCTGCAGTGGGTGCTCTCCCCTGCCCAGCCACACGGGCTGGTGTTGAGGAGCCTGCATGAGCTCATGGTTGAGTTGTGGGGCAGCTTTCCCCTGTGAGCTCCGAGTCTGTTCAGGATAGAAATTTACAGTAGGGAGACATTGTTCTCACAGCCCAAGATCCTGCTCTGTGCTCCAAGTAACTTAAAAACAGCAGATAAGGTTCTGCAGCTCTGCCACTGAATTGTTAACAAAAACATATAATGTTTGACTGTAGGGACTTAGTGTTAGACTATTAATGATGATTTGGTTTTCATGCAGCTGAAAATGATGTTTTCAGACTTGGAGCTCAGTGGCTTAGTCTTGTAAGTTAAATGGAAATGAAAGAAAAGTGAGACGGGGACTAGGCTGAAGGATAGCTGGACTATGGTTGCTTGGTTTTCTTGCCCAGAAGAGTGTTTGATTTCCTAAAGGATTATTTTACCTTGGTTTGGGTTCTATTTTGATATATGCTATACCTGAAGGATCAGGGTATGAATTGTTAACTCTTACAGCTTCAGTATTTGTTGGAAAGAATTTTTTATCCTTTCTCCAAACTTTAGTGTTTCCTCGTCAAGTGAGAAGTCTCTGTCAAACTTTTACTGTTACAGGTACTTAAAGAAAAAATGAAGTTGAAATGTGAGACATTTTAATGTCAGAATTGTCAGATGTTAAGCTGAAGGATGTAGGTTTCTTATGTCTAAAAAAATTAATTTATCTCTTTTTTTTAAAAAAAGTGGGTTTTTTGAGTCTCGAATTGCATTCTTCATTTTGTCCATGATCTTAAAAATGAAAAGGAAAGAGGGAGTACCACTGGCTACTTGTGGTAGTCACGAGGCATTTACTGTTTTTGTTGGATGTATAGAATAACATTTGTTCCATCTAAGAAGTGAGTGTTTATAGTAAGTGTTTTTTAAAAATAAAATAGGAACAGAATGCTATCTTTCGATCCATCTAATCTAATCCATATAACTAGAGACACATATTTGTTAAATGTTTAAAGGTTTGTTATTGAAAAAACAGTGGGCTTTTGACAGCTCTGTTACATTCCTGCTGTTTGAATGTTTGCCTATATATATATATATATATATATATATATAAAATAGAGGATTATAAACTCTATTGCCTTATGTAAATTGAATATCTTGCGTTGTCTGAACTTGAAATTTTGTGTCTAGCGGTAACTGTACCAAGGTTACTTGGAACAATAATCGTCATCACTTAAGTATAGTTCTACAGATTTGGTAATATGCATCTGTGTATGGGTGAAAACATCTCATTGTGCTTGGTGGGAAAGAGTGGAAGTTTTATTTGTTTGGTTTTGTTTATTTTAGTTCATCAGCAGTGCTGAAGACATGTCTGTCTTGTTAAGTGACACAAACTAGAGCATAAAATAAAGCAAGAGGCATGCATAAAGAGATGTATTTATCACTTCACGTTTGATATTGACTTAGCAGTCATTTAGATTGGTTCTCTTATACTCTGGTAATTAAGTTTTAGAGATTTAAACAGAAAATAAATCATGATTACTGCAGAACATTGTTATGGTTCCTAGGTATATGGTGGTTTTACTTGGGGAGGGGAGTTATATGCTACTGCTGATTTTAAATTACTTGGGACACTTATTCTGGTATTTGATCCGCAAAAGAGCCTAACTGCAGTTAAAAATGGCAGGAGATGTTCCATGCCTCTCCTGGAGTACAGAATATCTATTAATTCACAATTAGTTTCTTTACTCATTTTTTTTTTCCTACAGTCATGCCAGCTTCTGCTGTAGCAGTTGCTACCAATAAATACTGTAATTTTTAAAAACAGAGTTATTGGAGTTGCTGTTCCTGTACACCTTTGGGCAATTAGGAAGTGATTAGCAGTACTTTCTGGTATTGAAGGTTCCGGCTGACAGCTATTGACCCACGGATGGGATGAGAACAGTGCCTTGACAAAGTATCCTTTGAGCAAGAATTCCTCAAAGTGTCAATGCTTAGTTTTCCAGTAATGCATTGTGGTGATGCAGTTTTAAAGCCAAACTTTCTACCTGGTGTACACTAAATAGTTTAGTGGTTACATTTTCCATCAGCCTTGGTTATTACTGGGGATGGAAAAACCTCCCTGGTGCAGTTACTAAGACTTTTGAAGTACTGTGTGTTTTTAAAATTTTGGTGCCCTGAAATGAACGGGGAATAAACTTTTTTGCTCTTTGAGAGTACCTTGGTGTGCTGTATTAAATTAGGAACTGAAAAGTAAAAATGAGATGCAACACTTTGCTGGTACTTAGGGAATCTTCTTAGACAACTCCAGGTTTTAAATTTAATTTGCTGTTTTTCATACCAAAGTGTTGTGGTAGTCTTCAGCTTCACAATAATATTAAACATATGGGAGAAAGGAACATACTGTACACTGTCAAACTTCCTCCTTGGTTACAGAAAGATTCATTTTGGTTGTGCCTCTTGGATTATCACAAGCATGAGATTGAAATGGGAATAACAATATTGCTTGTATAACATATTGATAATGAAAAAAATAACCAAGATTCCATCACTGAGATGGCAGGGTTAGGGGTCTTTGTTCTTTGAGGAATTTAGTTTTGAGTTTTTCATTTCATATATTCTGTGAAAAGCTTTTTTTATTTCTACCTGAGTATGTATACTTCTGTGACAGACCTCAGCTGGACTCCCAGAAAACTTAGATGCAGTTTGTCAGATATTACTTGTCCTGGTTCTCTGAGAAATTTTAGCAAGGATTAAACCAATTTCCTGCAAAACTGGATTTGGTAGCCATTTCTTTTACTAAAATTTTCAGTACCATAAAGTTCTTCTATAAAACATATGTGCAAGGATGGCATTTAGATGATGCCGTTTTAATTTGAAAACAAGTGAGCCCAAGTCCCTGGAACTGTGCTGATGCTTGGTTCCCTCCTCAGGAGGTTGAAATCTTCTGGTCAGTGCTGTGCAACTTGTGTGCCATGTGGGTAAAATTGAAGCTGATGAAGTTTAATGTGGTCAGAACTAGTGCTAAAGAGATGCTTAAGCCTTCATTTTACTGATGAGTTTAGGAAGCCTTTGCTGCCTAAAATTTTGCACCTTTGAGGTTGCATTTTGCCATGGAGCCCGTTCTATTACTGCAGCGTTCTGCACGTGTCTTCTACACGTGTTCCCTTCTAGCATTTCTGTTTTCACTTGGCCCTATCCCAATTGCTTCTGTGTCTCCAGTTTATCCCATCATATGCTACTCTTCTATGCACCAGGGTCTTCTGCATTGTCAGACTTCTTATCTTGCTTCTCCTGGCCCGGGCAGCCATTCAGCACCTCTAGTAACGGCAGGCACCTGGCTTCCTGTGCTTGGTGATACTGTCTCAGAAATTTCCAAGAAATTCTTATTTCCTGGAAATAACCTTCTTATATTGCTGGGTGTCTGTGTGTGTGATAGCAGCAGCAGAGGATGGCCAGTGCAGTCATCGTGAGACTTTGGTACCAAATCCACCAAGCTTTTGTTGCTATTCAGGGAAAACATAGGGAATGGTTTGCCCACCAGTTTAGAGGACAACAGGTGGAAGACTTTGTACTTGCATTGCCTCCTGGCATTGCTGTTGTGTGGATGCTGGTTGGCTGGAAACAAACCTTACAAAAACTGACTTGTTACAGTGGGACTTGTCCTGTTGGACAGTGTAAGATGTGAGTGTGGCTATGGGTTGGAGAAGTGCAAGAATAATTTTTTACAGCAGCTCTTCTTCAGAGATGCAGAAATTAATTGCAAAAACTTGAATTTCAGAAGCGATAGAATTAAAAATTGTGATAAGAATTGCATTTTCTATATTTCTTTTGTAAGTCCAAATATTTTCATTTGAAGCAGCAAAATGAAGTGACAGTTGCTGAAGTTGTGCCATTTTGTTCAGGGTCCAAGAAGGAAATGAATTCCTTACATAGTGAGAAAATTTGTAGTTGTCCTTTGTCTCTGATTATTCACTGTAAGTCACTTGTGCGTGAAACTTTGGTAATTGTCTTTTCTGAAAATTTCACCACAGAATTTCTCCTTTTTTATGTAATTTGCCTTGGTAAATAAGTGGTTGTATTTAGGGTTTACCACTGTCTTTTTCATGATGCACATATTTTCAGGGTGACACTTCAAGTTATTTTTTGGGTAGAAATTATGAGAAGACTTTATTACACCAAAACCTGTAAACTGAAGGGCTTAAAAAATATAAACCAGGTGGATAAAGGCCTCTTAATTTTTTTTGTCCATGATCACTGAATATTTTTTGTTATATTGTGACTTTTTAAAGTTGCCCACATGGGTGCCTATTTTTTTTAATATTTCATTTTAGTAATAAATATATCTTTTCTTGTAGATGAAATCCAGAACTTGAAAGAAGATAATGGGAACAGTCATTTCATCTATGACAATGCTGAAGAGAGTAATAAAAGCAATGCTGAGATTACAGACGCTTCTGGATGCAACACTGAAGCCAAGGACTTGCCTGATTCTTGGGACTCCCACGTGGGAAAAAGAGCAGACTCTCCATCAGAAACATCTCAGACCAAGGGGCCACTAAGAACTCACTTGTATGAATGGGAGGAGGAAACTGAAGACACCAGAACTGGAGAGTATATATTAGCTTTTGACAATGAACATCTCTCAGAGGTGAAGAGCAAGGATGAGGAGTGTGATAAAGAAGATAGTGAAAATCCAAAGGAAGCCATTAGTGAAGAACTTGTGCAAACTATTCCTAGGCCAAGCAACTGTAGGACATATTGTCGATCCAACAAAGCAAAACTACAGGGGACAACAAATTTTGACAAGCTAATGGATGGCACTAGTCAGTCTTTATCCAAAGCACATAATGAGTCAAGTAATGATGGTCTGAACCCAGGAAAAAAAGTTTCTTTAAGTAGTGGGACCAGTTTTAGAGGGACGGTTGGACGGACTAGAGACTACACTGTTCTCCACCCATCTTGCTTGTCAGTTTGCAATGTCACCATCCAGGATACCATGGAGCGCATGGAGGAATTCACCACAGCAGCCCCGACTGACCTGGGCGAAGCTGGGCGCTTGAGGAAAAAAGCAGACATTGCTACCACAAAAACTACAACCAGGTTCCGACCAAGCAATACCAAATCCAAGAAGGATGTCAAATTAGAATTTTTTGGGTTTGACGATCAAGACGAGGGAGGGGGAGATGAAGGTGCCTCTAGAAGTTCTGGGAGTTCCAATTACAAAATCAAGTACTTTGGGTTTGATGACTTAAGTGAAAGCGAGGATGAAGATGAAGAGTGGCAGGTAGCAGAAAGGAAGGCCAACAAAAAGCGAAGTAGAACTGTACCATCTGCTTCACTGCAGTCAACCTCTGATGGCAATGAGAACTGTTCCCAGGATAGCCAGCTCAGTACTAATGCAGGTCAGTAGAACTCTTTTGGAATACATCAGTGACATTTAATTTTAATTGACTTCAATATTTTGTTCTTTTTGCAGTGTAACTAGGAATTTGTCAAACAATACCACTGGTTTGGAAATCTAACAGTTAAATTCACTTGAAATCTAACAGTTAAACTCACTTCTCCTGTGGTCCTGTCTGGTGTTCCATATCTCTCTTGAAGTGTGCTTTACACCTCTTGATCTCTTGCCAGAGATTGAGGGTTTTTTTCATTTCGAACAGAAGATTCATACCTTTTTGGTGTGTTGAGCATACAGCATCTATGCCTGGGAGGCAAGTATCCTCCCACAGAGCCTCCAGATGTACACACAGTTACAGAGCTGAGTGCACATATTTAAGTAGCTCTGAAGAAATGGGAAATACCTTTTTCTGCTTTTGAATTGTTCTTAGGCACTTTGGACCTTTCTCAAGCTCCATCTTGTCTGAGGATGCATGACTTGAGGGAGAGGCTGTGGGCCCATGGAGTGCCAGTCACATAACTACTTTGGGAGAGCCTCTGCATATTTGTGTTTCTGCTGTTGTTTTCAGTTTTTAGGTATATCCATCCTCCATACAAGTTGGGGAGGTGTATGTGTGTGTGTGCACTCAGGCACATAAATAGAAGTAAAACTGTTACCATGGCAGTTGCTCAGCAAGTTCTGGTGGTTAAAATCCTTTGCAAAATGAGACTTGCTTGGTGGTTGGTTGAGTCCTGTGTGTTGGTGAAGAACAAAAGGAATAACTTTGGTGGAAGATTACTTTTAGCTCTTTTGTTTTGAAAAAGTCTAACGGCAAAGAATCACTTGTGTTGGAATAAATATTTCAAAACACTGCCTCTATTCCATGGAACATTTTGGTCCTCCATTTTGGAGCATGAAGCATGAGAAGTTTTATTTACTCAGTGAAGTTGTTACATTTTAAGACTTGGGCAAGATGTATTTCATTGTGATAGGGGGAGAGGGTTCCAGTCTAGCCTTGCAAATGTTGGAGAAGCTGGGTTTTTTTTCCTACAAATAGCTTCTGCTAATATAATCCAGAAATAAAATTTCAGAGGAAAAAATGTTCATTTCTCTGTTCTAATTATAGCTGTTTCTAAAACCAGAATTTTCTGTAAGCCTTTTAATCAAAAGTAAATGTCACTGCTAGGGGTTTTTTTTGTGGATTTGAAAGGAACAAATGGATACTGATGTTGTACGAGAAGATCGTGTTTTCAAACAAAAAAGACCATGATTTGTTTTCATAAAGTTTAGTTATGATTAGTCACTTGGGTTCCAGCCTCTTTGGAAAATGGGTTGATCTTACAGGGCTGCTTAAGAAGTGCTCTTAGTCCCTGTCTCTAATGAGTCTTTGTTCAGCCATTTATTCCAAGGGAAAAATTTGCTTGTGCAGTTAATGCAGCTGAGATGCTGACCCATCAAATAATCCTTTCAGCTGCTGTCCTCAGAAGTCCCAAAATATCTACACTTTGCATTTGGCACTGCCTTCACCAAGTAGCCCTTTATACTCCAAGGTATCACAGATTGTTTCCCTGAAATATTTTCCTAAGAGATTTCCATGGCACAGGGAGATGTAAATTAATGTTTTGTTAGTTCTTAATGCACTTCTCCACTTCAGGTAAGAGCTACCTCTCAGTGCCTCTGCTGAGAGATGCTTCCCCCTTTATTTTGCATCTCCTTTGCTCATTTGATTCTTGTTTTTGTGCTACTGTAGGCAGATGAGATTTGACTTGCAGGTTTTTTTTCTGAAATTTGAAAGGGTGGTATCCTGTAGGACAGATTATGAAAATAGTGAGTCTGATGCTGCCCTAAAATGTGTGGGACTCCCTTGCTGGAGTTCCCACTGTCTTCTCTCAGACCTTTGCAAATTTTGAGCATCCTGATCGCTCAGAACAACCATGTTAAGAGTCCTTAAATGTAGTGATGCTGAGCCTGAGAATTTATCAAAAATTTCTGGATCTAAGCTTGAAGGTGCAGTGAAATGTGACGTTGCTCTGAGGTATTGTCTTTACATACTGGAAAAATGTGGCTCCTGCACCCATGAAAAATGCCAGCTTTGACTCCAAGCCTGAGAAAAAGCTTTCAGAACATCTTGCACAATGAAACTCTGTCCTGAAATGATGAAGAGTACTGAGAGGTGCTAATGCTACCTGAGTTCTGTATGTGCTGATCTTTTTTTGTACTAATGAATAAATCCCCAGATAAAAATCCAGTGTTCTTGTTCCAGGTTGACAGGTGAAATGCCAGACTGCCTCTCTGAATTTCAGCCCTGGAAGTTCCCAAGACTGATTTGGGTGTTCTGTGCATAAAGAATGTAACATGGCATAATCAGTTTTTCAAGAAACTTGATGCTTTTGATGCTTTCTGTCACAGCCTCACTCTGCCATAATACAGATTTGGTTACTTGCCATAATCTAGGTGTCTTTTAATGAAATACATTTTAGAATCTTAATTTAAAACATCTCTCAAAGATTTTGTAGAGGAACATTATAAAGACTGTTCCTTCCAGTCTAGTAGTTCAGAGAGGGAAAGTAAGTTTAACAATACATATTTAAATGTTTCTGCAAATGGAATTTAAGAAAGCATAAAGACTACAGGAACAACATTTTTAGTGCAGGAAATGTTGCAAAACAGATAAATTCAATTTTGGTTAGACTGTCTTTCATTGAAAAACATTTTCTGTTGCTCACTTCTGAGATAATCTTTCCTGCTGAAGTGGTTAAAAACCAGCAAAAAAAAAAAACTCCAAACAAAAGCCATGCAAATAAAACCCCCAACTCTGAAAAAAACCTCCACCTTTTAAATTCCTAGATGCTGTTACCATGTTTTTCTTTTTAATGAAAATACTTCATAGTTTTATTAGTCTTAGATTTTTACTGAAGCGTTGAGTTCTAGTAAAAGTTTACTTTTTGTTTTGCCATTGCAATCTAAAATTCTCTCAAATTACTCTGTAGCAGCCTAGTTAAGCAAAAGCCTCTTTGTCTTGTGAGCCTTCCAGCTGGATTCTGCCAGAATGCCAGGGGCTAAAAGTAGTGGTGAGACTTTCCTAGATTTGAAACACAACTTTTGTCATTTCTGTAGCCAGAGTGCAGGATGACTCCAGTGAGGAGAAGCTTTTAATACTGGAAAAAAGTGACTGACTTGACTGTAATAATCAATGGGGAGTTCTATCCAAGAGAAATCTATATTGCAGCTTAGTCTTTTGCTTTGTAAATCAGTTCTGATATACAGCTTAACCTTGGTGTCATCTATTCATTTTTCCTTTCAGTGCTCAAGATGAGATTCCTATAATCTTTTTAGGTAATGTAGCTTATGTGTATCAGCATCTAGCCCTCAGCTCAGTTCTGGTGAGCCAACTTGCCCTATTTTTTTTTTTTTTTAATTCCTTTGCATCTTCTCAAAAACTGAGTCACCTTCATTGGGTAAGTGTTTTAAGCTGGTTAAAACTACATCCAAGTCCTCAAAGGCAGAGTCCTTTTGGGACTTCAAAACTTTTTACAGGATTACCCTGAGACACTAAAACAAAACTATGTTGTTGTTCCCCAGGAAATTTACTGTGGTTGTTGCCTTAGTGGGTCTTTGAGCATCATTTCAATTCTAGCCAAAACAGGCAAATTATCTCAAAGGTTATAAATGCCTTGAAAATCATGGGACAGAGGAGAAAAGGCCTTATGTGCTCCCATACTGAGAAGAAGGTCAATATGACCAATTTCTCTGCGAGGGGACAAAAAAACCCCCTTAAAACCATACAGGAGAGAGCCAGTGGAAATCAAGCTTCAGTAGGGTCCATACTACGTGTGTTTGCCTCACTCAGTTAATGTTAGCAGAAGACCTCTCCCCCAAACCCTATTTAGTTCAGATTTAAAAGCCTGCTAAGATAATGTATGCAGAGTGCTTTTAGGGTACCTAGAAGGCCTCCAAAAGCATTGCTCAAATAAAAGCGTTCCAGGTAATCTTACACAGCTAGTAAGTGTTTGATGTGCTAGCAACATCAGAAAATGCAGAATTATCCTATTGTACGTAGGAGTTGAAATGTTTTTATCAAGAAGTTTCTTTAAATTTAAAATTATCTAATTTAAATGGGATAGTTCAGAATCACATAGGAGTAGAATTCAAACAAGGAAACTTCAGATGGTGTTAAAATTGTAGCTTAGTTCATCCAGAGCACTGTTAATCATTACTGAAGGCAAAGCCAGGTCCAGGTCTTAGCACAGGGCACAGGTTACTGTTCTCATTTGGTGGGTGAAACATTTTGTGTTTCTGGAGTGACTTGCATATTTGTAATGGCTGTGGTCAAGTAAATTACTTTTTTAGCATTTAATCTACAATAGGAGGGTCCACTTCTCTTGGTTTGGTTTCTTTGAGAATTGCACTCATGGCCTGACTTCTTCAAGAATACTTCAGTATATATACGGATGTATATCAAAGCAATTTGATTTTACTCCTTAAATTGGCTTCAGCAAGGACTAAGTTGTCTTTTACCTAGATTTGGAAGTAGATTTGCTTTATTTAAGTTAATGGAAGTTGGTCTGTAGTATTTTTCCTCAGTTACACTAATTTTATCAAACATCTTTTAAAGTCAGTTGTTCTCAGAGGGGCTGGTGATGCTGTGTTCTTAGGCTCTTGTGCTCACATGTCACAACTACACTGCAAACCAGTGGGATGGAATGTGAGAAGCTGGTTCCAGGAGGTGCCTTGCTGCAGGCATCCTGCCAGTCCTGGTGCTGCTAAGCCTGTTGAAATTTACTGCAATTTGGGAAACTTTGGAGGTTTATTTTAAGAATACTTCTATTCCTCAGATGAGTTTTGTATCCTTGAGAGTGCCATTAGAAATTTGGTTGCCTGCTTTGCCTTTGCTTGCCTTCTTACCCAGCTTGGCTGGCCCTGTGTACTTGGGATTGGAGTAACCTGTCCTACCTGCTTGTATTTTTGCAGGGCACTTTTCAAACAGCAGCAGCTTCTTGAGAATAAATTGTTTTCTAAACAGTTTATCAGATAAAACAGTGCTTCTCTGTGCCTGTCTTTATTTCCATCTTGAAATTGGTGGTAACTCCTGGTTTGTGCCAAGTAAACCCTTTCCCTTGGCTCCAAGGGATAATGATTCAAATAAAACAACACAAGTTTAAAAAAAATGTAAAAGAACAAAAATTTAATTTTGATGAGTGAATTGCAGATTTACAGTCTGGGATGGGGTACTGGGATCAGTGGTAAGGCAAGTATTGAATCCATTGCAAGGCCATGTCAGCCGTTCCTTCTACCTGACTCTTTTCTGAACTGATGACTGTGGTTTTTTCCTGTTTACAGCAGAATAAGCAAATATAAATAGGCTGTCTTCATGAGAAGTGAAGCAAGATCAGTTTTTCAGTTCTGTAATTGTAGAGTGTTCTTCTAAATCTCTTAATCTCACACTTTTGAAGAACCCAATCTACTGCTTTATTCCTCTGCTGCTCAGAGCTGTAGCACTAAGCCAGCCATAAGTGAACTCATATAAAAGATAACCTGGGATTTACAGGAGTATGGGATGGGAAGTAGTAGCCTGAAGCTTACCCAGAGGGCAGGAGGTGCTGTAATGGTTGTGACTGTGTACCTTGTCATGCTTGTATGTATTACTGCAGTCCAGTCAGTAAGCCTGAGCTGCATCCAAGACTTCTTGGCATTAAAGCTGATTTTTCTGATGAAGATTGATTGTTCATGATGTAATTTCAGAAGCTATACATGTGGAGTTGTCAGATGCAAGAAATGCTCTAGCAGTTCAACAGCTTTTAAAATGGTTGTTCCATGTCTATATTTACCTTTAACAGATCTGGAGTTTTCAGAGGATGCATCTGGTGTGCTTGAAGGCAATAAGAAATCCACAAATAAACAAGGCGATAAATCTAAGGAAAACACCAGGAAGATTTTTAGTGGGCCAAAGCGGGTGAGTAATAATGCTGAGACCAGTACGAAGTTCTTATTAAAATAAACTCCTCAGTATTGATGTTTCTTCTTATATGTGCAGCAGGGCTTTTGTCCCAGTTTATATCTGCACGTGAGATCATATGCCTTAATATTATTTCTTTAGGCCTTTAATATTATTTCTGGAAAATAAAAGATTCAAGTGCAAAATTTTTGTATTTATTATTGGAAGTTTCACTTTCTGGATTCACATTACTGTTATGGAGAACCAGACTTGTAATGTAGATGCATTCCCTGGAGATGATTGTTAAAGCAAAGCATCAGTAAATGCTGTGTATTTTACTTTGTGGTTTGTTGGTGTTTTGGGGGGGATCCTTTTGGTCTCTTTTCTTTGCTCTCCCAAGAAATACCTATTACATTATAGGATTGAACTTTTCTTAAAATTTCAAATGGCGCATTGGTATGGTCTTTATAAGGATAAGTGCCTTTATAGCATTTGGTATAGTGAGATTTTCTTTTAATTAGAAAAAAAAGTAACCTCCAATCCCACCCCAGTGTTCCTCAGCTGTGTAATATTCAGTATGAATTTGCCCTTTCATAGCATGAAGAGAGACTATTTATATTGTCAATTTTAGGTGTGGTTTATCTTACCTGTCATTTGTAGGGTACTGAGTATTTTGAGGCTTTTAAAAATGTGCATACAGCAAAAATTGAGTTTAGCCACCAGGTGAAAGGTGGCAATAGGGGGATCCATGTAATCTCCATTCAATGAAGCTTTTATGACCTGAATGTCCAGAGCAGCCATCCCAATGCTTTTAAGGCTTTTTCATGAGCTTTTTGCGTAACTTGTTTGTGTTACCGGGTGACAACAGTCCCTGTCTCACCATCGGTACAATGCACAACTGCTCTCGTAGGAGAAAGGAAAATGAACTTGTGTTTCTGCTTTCCCTTTGAGTTCCATAGGTTTTGCAGACCTGGCAGTTGCATGATATTATAGAAACTGTCTTTTATGTGTCTTCAGAATGTGCTCATCAGTCCAACAGTTTTAAGAAGTTTTTAAAATTACTTTTCCTAAGGAATTCTAGTGATTTCTCCTAAAGATAACTAATTACTTGTGTTATATGATAGTTTCACTTGAAGTAATTTTTCAAGGTGCTTTTTTTTTTTTGCATTCCAGAATCAGAAGATTTATTATCTCCCCAGTTGTGTTGCTATACAACGAGTTTTCATTTAAAAAAAAACGAATTTAAGAGTGCAGAAAGGATGACAAATATGGTTTAGTTCTCAAAATACTCAGGGGAATATTTTCATGTGGGAGGATGCATGACTAGTAGGTCCTGTCAGTTGTGATGCCCTTTGAAAAAGAAGTGCCACTTGTTGCTTTGACTTTGGACAGAATGGGAAGCTCTTGCCTTCAGAGTTTGAAGTCAGATAAGGGAGGAGGGTGTTTCCAGAACTGAAATAGTGTTTCTTGAAGATGAAAGTTCCTCAGCTTCTGCTGATTAAATAATAATTTTTTAAAATTCAGCTTCTTATCAGTGAACTTGTTACAGTACACTGAGAAACAGAAGTACAGGAAGTGTAAATTTAACTGTAACGTTTTCAGCTGTATTTTTTAACAGCATAAAACAGCTGTGGGTGTTCTGGTAAATACAGAATTTTTAAAAAAATTTAAATATTTATATACTTCAAATATTCTGTAATTGCATTTCATGTGTTTCTTGTTTAATTTTTATTCTTTAAATCCCTGAGATTTTATATGAAAATGGTTTTAATTAATTTTGAATGTATATATAGTGAAATTACCGGGGGGGGAAGCCTTACAGCAATATCATACTATGTAAGAGAGAGTGGTTTCAACTCTAGAAAATTCTCAGTTGGGAAAAAACTTAATTCAAGTGGGAAAGTTGAGGAGGAAACAGCTTTTTTGACCCTGTAGTGATATAATGGACGTAGAAGTAGATGTTGCTGTAGTTGAGATTCAGATTTTAAACTTTAATGTTCTCTATAATCGTACGGCTGTTACACGGAGTTACTAAAAAAGCTTGTAAAGCTTGTTCTGATGGTAATTAGAGATGCTATAATTATCTTCCTAAAATATGGGTATAGATTCTTAATCTTAGCTGTATCTTAAGGGAATTTTCATTCTGGGAATTAAAAAAAAAAAAATAGAAGAACTAAAAGTATTAACCTGATCATAATAACTAAATGATCTTAAAAAAAAAAAATCTCTGGGACTTCTTCACTGTCTGAGCACCATTTATTTTTTTCTCGTAGGAACTAGCAGATACAGTATTAAATATTTTCTGTTAGGTGGTGGTGGTGTTGAGAGCTGTGACACTGCATCAGACTGAGCTGCCAAGTAGACATCTCTGTTACTCAGGAAGCAACAGGTGCTATCATTAAATTTCAGCACATCCAGAAAGCGCAAGTATTTTTTCCAGTTTGTATTCAGCAGATCTCTCACCCATGTTTGTGGTTTTGGAAACCTGACCATTGTCTCCTAATGCAAAAGTCCAATTCTTGAAACTTTGAGTGTATGTACAATAAAATATTACCAACATCATTGACTTGGTGAATAACAGTGTTTCTAAGCACTGCTTTTATTTACCGTAAGGACTGAAATCACTGCCTGGTTGCAGTAGCCATGGACATTAAGATAGGTGAGTAAAGTCTCAACCAGAGCCATGCTTTTAAGTGAATTAAACCTCTTTATCCTGAGCCTGAGTTATTAGGAGTGTTACATTCCATAGCAACATAATTAAGTACTTACAGTACATAAATATTGGCATTACTTGAGCTGCAAATTATGGGTGTGAAGCATACATGAGTAACATCTGCAGAAGTTTGTTTGCAGCTGTTTACAATTTTAATTCAACTGGTTGGGTAACTCATGCTCTAGCATGTAAGTTTGGGAACTCTGGATACGCCCACCTGCTGGCCCCTTTGAGCTTAGTTCCCCTTCTACAGATGGAACTAATTCTCCATGAGCAGGCAAACCCAATAGAGTAGACAAGAAATTTTTTGTTGTTATGGTCCGAATCTACTGAGACTAAAGACTTGAAAATAGGGAGCGTAAAAATTATTTCCTGAGATTTCTTGCTCCTGCCGCTTCCACAGCAGATTTTAGCTAGAGTCAGCAAATGAAGAGAAACAGTTTTTGTAGGAATACTCTGGAATGGTTTCCTGTGCTCTTATGCAAAATATCTGTCTCTAAATAGGAACCTGAAAAATGCCAACCTTTTTACTGTAAGATAAGGAGGACTAGCCTATCCCCAAACTTAACCTTTTGATCTGTCAGCCCTAAAAATTAATGATTAGACTTAGTGTTTTGTGTCAATTCAGTGTTTGTGTTGTCCAGCATGTCACTAGGGACCACCAAGTCCTCTGAACAGCACATTTTCTGGGATGGCCCCTCTGCTCTTAAAATGTGTAATGAGTGATCTGCAGCTCTGTGGTGAGCCTAGTTCTGCCTGTGGCTATAGGAAGCCAACCTAGACGTGGTGAATACTGATTACCTTTGAATATTTCAAGGTAAGAATTTAGATAGAGTTGCAAATCATAGTTAAAAGGTATGGGAGCCTTTCAGCTTGAGGGGCCTGGGAGGGAGAAACTATAATCTTTCTGTTACTGCGCTTCAGGGCTTCTGAGGCACGTGGGAAGGCTTAGGGAGCTGTGTGAAGGAGACAGAGGAGATATAACAGAAAAAAAAGCACTGACTCTCTCAAGTTGGCACAACTGGAAGCAGACTGAGTCTTATGTTTTCTCAAAGTAGCATGAAATTTCAATTAGATGACTGCTTTATCAGGATTTTTTTTTCCTATGCTTTAGAGTAGGTGAATTTTAGAAACAAGTCTTTTGGAATTAATTTCTTAGATGTTGATATCTCTTGCACTGAGTATATTTCATGAAGCTTCCGTGCTACTATAGAATGCAATTTTAGCACCTATAAAATACCGAAGTTTTCTTGAGAGTGTGAAATGTGCTTTTTATGATTGGTAAGATGAAGAAGAAAGTGCTCACTGTGTGGTCAGTCTACGTGGGTGTTTCATGGACTACTGATCAAACTAAAAACTAACCTGAAGGCTAATTCATTGCTTAGTGACTTCTGACTCTAGTTAAAATGGGCGTATTTCAATTAAATACTCACTTTTAAAATGAAACTTTACTGTTTATAAATTACTTTAAGCTAGCTCAGATTTTTTTCTTACTCTCTTGTATTGCTATGCCCAGAGAAATGTCTTTAAATTCACTTGTTGAAATCTTAGCCCTAGAAAACCTGTCGGGTTTGCGACTGTGTATACATTGCCACATGTACCCAGTGAATGGGAATACATCAGTGGCCTTTTTCTTTTCCTCTTGTGCACACATTGGCTTGTACAGGAAAAGGTATGGAAAAACCTCTTTGCCACTAACCTGATGATCATGGTGTTTCCTTTGGCCCATTCAAATACTGGACTGCCGAGTTTCCGGTGTGTGCTGGTTTTGGCTGGAATAGAGTTAATTTTTCTTCAGAGGAGCTCTTATAGGCCTGTTTTGGGTTTGTGCTGAGAACAGTGTTGGTAGTACAAGGATGTTTTTGTTACTGCTGAGCAGCGATTACACAGAGCCAAGGCCTTTTCTGCTCCTCATCCCGCCCCGCCTGCCAGGAGACTGCGGGTGCACAAGGAGGCTTGCAGGGGAGAGCTGATCGCAATGACCTAAGGAATATTCCGTGCCATATGACATTGTGCTCAGCAGTATACAAAGCTGGAGAAGTAGGAAGGGGGGACACACCTTTGAAGTGATGGCCTTTGTCTTCCCAAGTAGCTGTTACGCACAATGGGAATGCTTTCCTGGGAATGGCTGAACAACTGCATGGCCATAAGACGTGGTGAATAAATTCCTTGTTCTGTTTTGCTTGCATTCGTGATTTTTGCTCTCCCTGTTAAACTGTCTTTATCTCAACCCTTGTGTTTTCTCACTTCTACCTATTGGATTCTCTCCCCCATCCCACTGGGGGTGAGAAGCAAGGAGCTGGGTGGGGCTTAGTTGCCAGCTGGGGTTAAATCACAACAGTCTCTTTTGGCAGCTGAGATGAGGCTCAACAGCTTTGAGATAGTGACAGATTTGATTGGGATGTGCTAGATCAAATTGATAGCTGCTAGTGCAGTTTAGGTGTTAATTGACAAGTGTCTGCCTGCCATAGGGCTCCCTTGCCTTGCTGTATGGCATGGCCTAGTGCTTGTTAGTGGCTGCTTTTGGCTTTCACTGCTTGCTGTGCCTGGGAACATTTTGGTAACAGTACTTTTAACAATGGCATTGCTTGGAAGTTCCTCCACTAGTGTAGACTGCAATTGTTAGGAAAAGCAGTTAAAAACCTTTTATAATAATTTATATTTATAATCAATAATCATTTTGGATTATGTGTCAAAAACCAACAACCAAAAAACCCAGTCCCAAACTCAACAAAACCCTTGGTTTTACCTGAAACAGGCAAAAAATACTGACAGAAGCATGTGGTTATGCTGCTTTTATTCTCCCTTTGCTCAACCAGCTCACTCCTGTTTCCTTGTGCCTTCAATTTGCCAGTGTTGTGTATTACTATAAAAATAACTCACTAAAAAGGAAACATTTAACATAAATCTTAGTCCAGTTCACTGGGAGACTCTAAACTATTCTATCTACTCAGTTGAGGGAAACCAAGAAGAGAGATTAAGTCATCTTAACCTGGTTAAGTCAACATTGCAACTGAGAAATGCTCACTAAACACAGCGGCGGTAGCAGGATTATGTGTAGCACTTTGATCAAGTGACATTAGTAGAGTTAGTCATGACAGTAGTGTCAAATACATGAATGAGAGCATTGCTGAATTCAGACATGGCTTAGCCAACAGACTGCTGCTGAACTTTGTACCCAAGAGAAAAACTTGAGCCAGTCATAACCCTGTAACTATTTATTGCTTTTCATGTTTTAGTTAACTTTTAAGACTTAACTTCTGTACCCAACAAAGTACAGAAGTGTGTGCAAGATTTCCAAGTGTGGTCTTTGGACAGGTGAGTTGGAAGGACGTGTTAAATCAATACTGCGTGAAGAGCCCTTATTTCCAGTTACCAAGTGCTGAACTGGGAAGAAATTTTCTTTTTTTCTTCTGTGTGACTTTAGTCTGATCTGCACCTAGTCCTTAGTTCATTATTTAAATGCATCTTTCTTGTCCTATAGGCAAGTTTTTTTTTCCAGGAGGAGGTCAATTTCCTCATGGAAAATAACATACTCCTGTTACAAGGTTAGGCATTGTCAGAAGCTGTCAATACCTGAAAATAAAACTGACGTGTGAACCTTTGTTTCTAATAGGATTTGTTGTAATACATGTTTTAAGGGTATAAAAGATCTTTTACAGGTTGATGGGAGCTTTCTCCTCTGGTGCTTCATGCTGACTAGAAGGAGCTATAAATACCAGTTTGAAACAAATGCTGGGTATAAGTAAACCAGAAGTTCAAGATGAAATGCTTATACCTGGTCTTTGAAAGTGTTATGAAATTGGAGAAGTACGAACCCATGCACGACTCTGGGCTGGCTGAGTGATCTTAGGGCTAATGTGACGATGACGTGTGCGTGGGAGGGGACAGAAACTAGGCTGCACTGTGGTCTGTAGTTTTCCACTTAGCTTGTGTTATACTTCACAGTAGATGTTTATCAAAGGCATCCTGCAAGGAACTTTTTTTTTTTTTTTCTGGCCTGCAAATGAATCAGCATTTCCCCAAATCGGGTTTTTAAAGATTTTTTCTTTGTTCTTTCATTTTTAAATTTTAGAGTATGTGAATGTTAGTCTATCTTAAGTGCACAAGTCCATCTAAAGTGCACAAATCTATGTGATTTTGCCTAATTACTTTTCCATAGCTTATTTCAAATAAATAGTCCTGAAAAAGCAGCAGTGGAATCATAATTCAGAAGTTTTGCTGTATCAGTCATAGCCCTTTCTATACATATAATGGTAGGATCAGAGTAGACTGGCCAGGGCTCATTTTAAAAAGAACTGCTTGTCTTCATCTTATGTAACCTTTGGCTGAAGAGTGTCCTTACTCTAAGGATGAACAGTTGTAGTAAAGCATTTTTTTCAGTGATACTAAACTGCTCATAACTATGCACATTGAGCTGCTCTTTGCATCCTAATTTAGAAAGTCAAAATTGTTTGTTTTTAAGAGGAAAGATTATTAGTTGGTATGAGCTCTTTTGACTCCATTGAGGAGTCAAGCTGAATTTGGGCAATTGAAATATTCTGTGACATCTCAGTTCAGCTCTAAGCCCAGTTTGTCTCTCAGCAGAGCTGACAAACGGTGCTGGGCAGAGCTGACAGCCTGTGACTGCCTGTTGCTGCTTCTGCAGTGCATTCCTTTCATTTGCTGGGTGGTGCGTCTGGCAGGTTGGCTGCCCAGTCCCAAACTGAAGTGGTTTTTGTGGGGATTTTTTTGTCCAAATACATTTTGTCAGAGTGATAAACAAGAGATGAGCTGTTCTAACTGCCAGCCAGTTACAAACAGCTTGTATATTGTAAGCGAATTTTATATTGCTGGAATAAAAATAAATTTTAAGAAAGATAAAATAGGATAGAAGGTGAGAATAAATCTGTTAAATAGCTGATTTGTTAAAAACCAAAGCCTCATATTATTTCACTTAACATTTGCAAAACTGAATTCTTCTGTAAGCATATTTATTTAATACTGGCTTCCAAATGCTTACCATTTAGGGACTTACTTTATTATTATTAATGCAAATAGACTAAAACCAGTTCTTATTGTGTAAACTAGTAAGCAGGATACTAGTCAGGACTGGCAGGTTTTTAGATAAGTTACCTGAATTGAAGAGTGTGGTATCTGCTGTAATTTTACTGAATCGAGTTGGGATTTAGCACCTCAAAGCCATCTTGGAGTGAAAGCAAATGCTAGGAATTGGTGTCCTCATTTCAAGATAATCATTTGATTCTGATCAAAATTATTTTCTTCTCCCTCCTTCATATTACACTTTGGTGATGAGGGTGTTCTGGTAGGTGCCAAGCTGCCATCCTTCCACCTGGCAAAACTGCTTCCTCATGTGTCCTGCATTCGCAGCTGTTGGGTAGAACTGTGGTAGCAACATTGTTGGACATGCCTGTTTTCTAGATGGTGTTAACAGCAATGGTAGCAGCTTTGTCTGAAAGGGTAGGGATGCAAAGTGAACGTAACAGGCTCAGTCTTCATAGAGGCAAGAGGAACAAATGAAAAATAAGCATGGAAATTCTTCTCCCCCTGTGCGTACTTAGGCTTTTCAGGAAGTACAAGAATGAAGTTGAATGGAAAATGTTTAATGTCACGGTGGAAACTTGGCATTTTATACTTCCAGTTCCTACTGGTATTAGCTCTAAGGCAAGAAGCAAAGATGCATTAAAGTATTTTTGAAACTAGATTCTCTCTTGCATTGTCACATTCCCTGCAAAAAAACTCACACATCAGTTTTGTCGTTCCAGTAATTAACTTAATGTTTTACTAATTTGACAATACAGGATAGTTGTGTAGGATGAATGTTACATTGCACAAGGTCTCAGTCCTGTAGGAAGTTCTAAAATGGGAAAAACACTCCAAGAGATTAAAATATACCAGTTTCATTTGCCAGTGGGAGCTTAATTTATATGCAGATGAGTATGTAAAATTGTCTTCACAGCTCCTGTGTACTGTATGAGCATGGTTGGTTCACTCAGCTCCGTCTGTGACTTGACGTGCATTTGGTAGTTGCACGATGTGACATGAGCACGTCTTGAAGAGGAGATCGGTGATGTTGAGGGCCCAGTGTCCTTGTCACATGCATTTCCAAGTTTTTACTTTAAATTAGCTTTGTTTTGACCAGATGTAGGACATGCCCAGTAACAGCTGGCATGAGGTAGGTGCTCTCTGGAGGTGCGTCTGAAGTTTGGTCACATTGGGAAGCGATCAGGTCAGCGTCCTCAGACTCGGTGATGCAAACCCCAGTGTCGTAACTGAGAACATCTGGGAGTTTGGTTTGGACAGTGTTTTATACTGATGCAAATGGAAACACTTCTGTGGGTGTGCACACACCCCAGCCCTATGACCTCTGGAGTTTCATTGCAGTTACAATTTGGTAAGGCTTTCCTGTTAGTAGATACACTTGGGGTAGATTAGGATTAACGGAGGGGAGGGGAAGGGGACACGTGTGTCTGTGTTTGCCTGCTTCTCTCTGCCTTTCACTACCAAGAGAGCAGGAAATTTGTGTGAGGGATTTGTGCTGGGAAGTGTTTGTACCAGGATGTTCCTTGCAGGCAAATGCAGGTTTTTCTTTTCTGTTGAGGAAAGCATTATGTTTCCAGTATTGTGGTGATGTGTCTGAACTCTTGTACCCTGTCCCTTTTAATTAGACTTAATAGAGATTTCAGGCCAAATTAATGACTGTAACCATATGGCTTCTGCTTCTGAGCTGACCAGTTTTGAATACACTCAGCATAAGCAGCATACAGAGCATCATTGGCTATTTCTGTTAATGAATCTCGTTTATCAAATTGTCCTGTTTCTTAAGTTCTGTTTTCACATTTCACTTCGGTGTTGGACCCATCATCTTGTTGTGCCCCGTGGGCCTCCTTTTGAGCTTCAAGGAAGAAAAAGCATTTCGCAGTTCTTCAGAAGTTTGATGCAAGAAAAACTTCAGTGACATTTTTTTCCCCTGCTCATTGTGTTGTCTGATACTCTTCAGCCTTGTCTGACTGACAGCTTGTAGTTATTTGGCTACGTGTGTGCATAATGTGTTTTGTGTTTAAATGGAATAGCATCGCACCATTAAGTGATCCATGGCACCCAGAGGTGATTTATTGGCACTCATCTGCTACTGTGATCCAAATAATGGAGATTCAGTTCAAATTTTGAACATTGGAAAAAATGACTTGGTGCTGGTTCTAAACTGCTGTTGGAAACTGCTGTTGTATGTGGAGTCCAGATTAACTTTTTTTCTGTTCTATATGCATGGCTCAGCCTGTGCTGAATTGATACTCCATCTTCCTGCTTTGAAGTGTGATTTCTTTTTCATTGCTCTGAGTGATGTTCATTCCTTTCCCCTTGCGAAAGGAGCAGTCCATTATGAATATTTCTGTGCTGCATAACATGCTTGTTGCCTTTTTCCTGTTCAAAGTGAGACATGCAGGACAGGGTAGTACTCTTAATGATTATGAATGCAGAATGGTAAATCATATATTTTGTTTATTGGAATTTTTTTGGAACTTGTTGTTTTGACAAGCATCTGGTATACAGTGTTACTGGATGTACTTCAGATATAAATAACTCATTTGTTAGGATATGCGTTAAAAATGTTCTTGGGTCTTCTTTTGCCATTGTCTTCTACCTTGGAAAGCATTCTTGCCTGCAAATAGATGCTCTTTCCCATTTTGCTAGTATTTTCTGTGTGACTTATGTCCCTGGCTCTTATTTTCTGCTATTCTTACATCTATGAATGGCAGGCAGTGCTGCATCAGTATGTACAGAGTGCCAGCTCTTGAAAATTTCAGCTTTGAGGCTTTCAGGGATAGGAGGTTAAGTATGACCCATAGCTGATGCCATTTGGAGATGATCTTACGAAAACGACAGCTCTGTGCATTTTGTAAAATCCCTGGCATTAGTTCTGGTTTTGTATCTCCACTCATCCCCCCGGAACCACATGCAGAGTCCCACAGTACCATATGCCTTACATCCTCCCTGGAATATTTGCAGTCTTTCAGACATGTATCTCTGTGTAAGCAGCTGTCAGTTCTAGATGTACAAAAGAAGGAAACTCCTCTGCTATTCAGCAGAAGCTCTTACAGCTGATTAATACTGCAGAACTTACTTGCCTTAAGAACACAGAATTCAAAGGTATTGAATCTATACCTATATCTATCTTAGAATAGATGTACTTCCACTTGCATCTATTCTAAGTTAATCTTAAGAGAAGGAATTATTAAAAAAAAAGTCTTTATTATTTGAATAATTGCAAGGTTTTCTTGTATTTAAGAGAAAGTTTCTTAAATTACTGCTGCTTAAATATCAGTGTGCCTTGTTCAGGGAAGCTTGTTATCACAAGCATTTGAGTTGCCTTAAAAAAAACCACCCCAAAACCAAACAAACCAATCTCTTCTCTTTTGTGATCGAGCCCTTCTGAAAAGTCTTTCTTCACTAGCATTCATTTGATCTTTGATACTTTTCCTGGCTTCAGTTCTGTCATACAGTAATCCAAAGCAAGTCCACACGGTGCTTACTGGTTGATTGGTATTGGTGCAGTTTCTTTGCACTTGTTCTGGAAATTCATCCTAATTCTGTGTTGCAAGAGAAAGTGGGAAGGTTGCTTTAAGAGGTGGTTGGAAAGGAGGTATGTATTTGCCATATCAAAGTCCATGTGAATTGTAAGAGAGGCTCCAAAGTCTCTGCATAATGTGTTGGAACTTATTAGAACACATTTCTTCAGAAAGCGGCGTTCGATTTTTGCAGGTGTGTTTTGGTGGATTAGCTGTGTGCAGGCAGTGGGGGACTGACCAGATAGCAAATGGTAGGGTATCTAAGGAAATGCTACTGGGAGGGTATGGAATCACAGGCCAATCACATGCTTAGATCTGTTCTGATCTAGAAGTGGAAGATACTACGTGGAATGGTGGCTAAAACTAACCTTTCATAGGTATTTGAGGTTTTTAAGTATTACTATTTCCAGCTACACTTCAGGCTCTGTTACAAGAGAGCTGTTAAATGCAGATGTCCTCGTTTCTCAGAACAGGTATTTATTGGTAGCATTACTTGTTTTCTTATGTAAAAAGTAGCCTTTTTTTCTCTATTGCACTAGTAATGCTTAAGTTGTAAAGTGCCATGTCACAAAACACTTTGGGATGCCCTAGCTTTTGATTTAATGAGGGATTAAGGGAAATTGGGGAAGAAAAGGCCATTTTTGCCTGTTAAATAAAAAGCATGCCATCTTTGGAAACCTGTGAGCCCTGGGTATTTAGAAGGAATTTGCTTTTATCTGTTTGCCCTGTTGAACTCTTTCCTACGCATCAGCTGTTGCGCTCTGCTGAGGGAAACACACTAATGCTGTGTGGCCCTTTTGGTTGCACTGCCACAGCTGTTTGTGTGTAGTTTGTTGTAACTCCCTCCTGAACACTGAACGGGCTCCCTGTGGGCTGGACCTCCTTGCTGTGTGTCTGTGCGTGTGTCTGTGTGTGTGTGCACAGCAGAGGTGCTTGGAAAAGCCAAGGAGACTGTAGGCGCTTCCGTGGTGAAGTCAACAAGGGCCCGGCCCAGCTGCTGCCTCTCCAAGACCAGCTCAAACCCAGTGAGACCCTGGTCTCGCTGTGCCTGCCAGGAGCTGCGTTTGGCTCCTCATGGAGCTCAAATCCTGAAGGAAAAGGAACACACAGGTGGGGCACAGGCAGAGGCTTTCAACCCAGACTGGTCTATGATTCTGTGATATCCTGTACTGTGCAGGTTACTTGACAGTGTGTGTTACTTCCTTGAATTATCGTGTATACCAGGACAGGGCACTCAGAAACTTATACCCTCTCCTCCCAATCTTAAATAGGCACTGAGATGAAGTGTGGAGCAATTCAAGAAATAAAACCACTCAGTGGCTCTTTTCCATTGCAGATATCTGTGAAACTTGTATCTTTCTTAATTAAAAAAAACCCCAACCTTTCTTTGTAAATTGTCCTTCCTTTGTTCATTGCAAACTCTGAGTCACCTTCCAGGTAAATATTTGCTGCTCTGAAAGGTATAGGAGAAAAGAGAGTTAACATCTGAAACATTTTTTAACCTTTTTCAAAGAGGGATCCGTATGACACTCTCTTCCTATTTGTGGGCCCGGATGTCCTCTTGTAACTGTAGTATTCTGAACATGTGACTGGTTTCTCATTTTAACTTTTTGAGCTGAACAGATGCTGTCTAAAAGAGCTTCCTTGCAAAAACTGATGAAACTTAAGATAATAACTGCTGTATACATGTTGATGAATGGTACATGAGCACTGCTTTAGGAACATCATTTAACAATCCAAGTTTCTCATGATCACATCAAAGCACACTCTAGGAGGGAAAGAGGCTTTTCTCTTGTATGGAGACTGGAATGTTTTAGTGCTTTTGGGCTCTGAAAACTCATAGCTGAGGCTTTCATTCTGCTCATATTCCTTGAAATTTTGTTTGGTGGGGCTTCTTGTGAAGAATGGAAGGATGCAGCACAATACAGTTTTACTCTGCAATAATACAGAAACCCTTGACTTAGAGAATTGGCGTTGCAGCTTTTTGACATGCCAGAACCTTGCTGCACTTCATGGAGTGGTGCTCAGTCCCGGCTGGTACTAAGGCTTGCCACGTGTAGCCCCTCTGTGGGCTGTACTTGACCTGTATTTGGGTTAAATAATCGATACGTTGTATTTTGTCAGAAAATGTTTATTTGAAATTATTTTTTCACAATTTAAATGCTATCTTAAGTGCTGTGAGGAAGCAGGTACTTAGAGAGTTCATTTGATACACGGCATGTGGGAAACTGTGAAAATTGTAATGCTGTATTAGTCTAGAGTAATACTATGCAAGTAGATTGGTAAACTCAAATGCTAGAAATAGAATTCTGTCTTTGCTTCCTATAAGGAGTATGTTATGTTTCCCGAAAATTCAAGGACAGTAAATTTTGATGCATTTTGATTTGCCTTGACACATTTTTGAGCAAGAGAAAAAAAAGACTTCTTAATTTCTTAATATGGATTAAGGCATTTTGTTTGAGTGTTTTTATTCCTCCTAGCATCAAAGTCTACATCAATTCTGCATTTTGATTCTAAACCAGTCATATTTATACTGACATGATGTTTGCTAACATGTTTTTTCCCCCCAGAGCTGTCAGTTTTTGTCTATAGGAAGTTTGCAGACCTTTTGCCTTTGAATAAATTTGAGAGATGGAACAACTGAAAAATTCTTTAAATACATACATATCATGTCTTTTGCCATTTGAGTGGGACTGTATGTCTTTAAAACCATCAGATGCTTCAAAGTCTGTCTGATTTTCCAATACCTGTGATATTAGGAACTTGTGTTGGGAATACAGCAGGGAAAATGAGGTTCATTTTCCTTGTTTGGCTACAGCATTGCTACAGTAATTATTGAAGTGTATAGTGACTACTGGTAATTTACTTCAGAAATAACTTTTATTTTTATCTTCTAGTCCCCCACAAAAGCAGTGTATAATGCTAGACACTGGAACCAGCCAGAATCAGAGGCTCTGCCAGCACCACCAGCTTTGAAAACTCCCAGTGTCCCAGTAAGTAGACTGTTGGTATTTTCTCAAGTTTACTAAATCTTCTTTCAAGATTCACTGATTTTTATATATTTTTTTTTTTAAAAAAACCCAAGTTCTTGCTATCTGGTAATGTCACAGTAATTCAGAATGAAGTCAGTCCCCTTTGTGATGTGAGCCACTGGAATTTGATAGAAAAGAAGTTGTCAGTGGAAATACTATAGAATAGGATCTTTCATATCACTTCAATATAGGGTTACAAAAAAATACTTCAAGTTAAGCTTTCTAACAATGGACTCCATTTCGTTTTCTGAGAGAAGTTCCAGGATTAACTTACTAATGGCCACAGAAGTCGGCAAATTGCTGATGAAAAGAGAAAAACTTGAAAAGAGCTATTTCATTTATTTTTCCTTTCTAATGGAGTAATGCTGATTGCTGACTTGAGTCTTTAGATACTACGAAAGAAACATAGTATGTTTCTGTGTGCAGTCAGAAATGCTAATACCAACATATTGGATATAAGCATGTCTACAAAAAGTAGACCAAGGGCTGAAAACAGTTCTTGAAGTTGTTTGTTCAGAAGTCAGTGGTTGTTTTGATACTAAAAGTAATTGTTTTTTAACTCTTGAGACTCTGAGAATCCATGGTCTTTGGCTTATATTTGTAGAAGCTGTTACTGATTATGCTAAGAGAGCATTGTACATTGTCAGTAAACGTAATTTCATTTGGTGCCTTGCTGATAGTACTTGTCTGAGAACAGAAAATCAGAAAGTAGATATTTTTGCAGTGATAACTTCAGCTTTTATTGTCACTGGTTTGTAGTTGTTATTTTTTGTTTGTTTCTTTCTTTTGGTGGTTGGTTGATTGGTTGTTGGGTTGTTTTTTTTTTTTTAATTCTACCTCTGTGGTGTTCTGGTACTTCTTCCTCTTTGATTTGTGGTTGTTTTTGGCTGCCTCCTCACAGTGTTCTGAACAGCCTTCTTTGGATGTTAACTGCACTGCCTGGAAAATGCAGATAACTGATTTGAAAATAACCATTTCCACTAGAGTTTGAGGAGACAGCAGAAATTTCAGCCCTGGGTTTTTCGTAAACCCCTTTCTCAATTTAAATTACGTACCTTTGAACTGAAGCTCTTCTTGCTTACTGAATGTATTGGTACTGATTTTTGTGAAGTACTCTGATAGCTGACTTAAGGGCAGATTTTGTGTGAGTCTTGTCAGACAGACTTTGAATATGGCTTTTTCAAGCTAGGGAAATGTCTGGATCATTCATTCAGACAGTCACTTTTGTCTTCTGTCAGACTTCTACTTTATGTCTGGAACCATCAGAATATTAATTCAGGAATGTGGTAGAGGTTTGGCTGAACAAACCACTGAGGGGAATTTGTATCTGCTGCTCATGTTGTGATGTACATGTGAAGTTATGTCAGACACAGTTTTTAACCATGATTTACATTTGTGTAAGACTTAAAAGTTACAAGGTAAATGAGCCTTGTTCCAAATGTTCACTGGTAGTTCCTGCACATATAATCCTGCCTCTTTAATTTCTGTAGAAATGTGTCACCTGAATGCTGGGAGAAATCTGTCTCAGGTTTATGGTGAGAAACTCACAGCATGCAAGCTGCTTATGCCAAGTACTCTCTTAGGGCTTCTCCAAGCTCCCTTGGAGTTTGCTTTGAAGGGGCAGCCATTAACCAAGACTTGGATGAGATCCTTCAGTGGCTCTCCTGTGTTCACAGACTGATAAGATCGATCCTCCAGTATGTGCTCTAAACCACTTTTTCAGGGTGGTTAATTACCATTTTGCCACTGGTGCTTAAGTGAGTGAGTACTGAAATGCCTCACAGTGCTAGAGGCAGAATGTAAAGAATACTTCAGTAATATAGCAGTTTCTTTTGGCTTTAATTTTAATTTTGACTGTCAATGTACAATGCAGAAAAAGGCTTTCTCCCCAGCAGTAACAATTCATACATCTTCTATGCCTACATATTAATCTATTTTATCAGTCACGCTTTTAAAATATTCTCATTTTTCTGTGTAAGGAAGTTAAGTACATGGTGTTACTGAGAGATTGAGGGTGAGTAAATGCGCACTGGCACTTGTACATTTAGAATTTGGCATTTGGAGGTCTTTTTCTATATGCCTTGTTTGCTGTAGTTTGTCTTCATATCATATTTTGTGCCAAAGAGTAATCTGAAGATAAGCTGCACTTTAGTTTGTAGTAGCCTCAAACTAATAGAGCAAAGTAGGCTGAGGAGAAACCTGTAATACTTGCCTGAGTTGTCTGGAAACCTGTCAGTAGTTATTCTAGACCTAACATCAAGTTCTCTACTCCTTGTAGAGCAGGTTTTGCTGTATTCTGTGCTATGGTATGATGTTCCTAAAATATTTAACAGCATAAATTGGGATAAGAGAATACTAAGAGTGTTCTCTGCCTGTTTGGGGCCTGCTCTGTGCCTGTCATTGCTCTGTGTGGCATTTGTTGTGCTGCTACAAAATGTGTATTGGTAGTCTCCTACCTCCGAGCCAGGTGGAGTTTGGAGTGTGAGGCTCGAGGGCTGGGACAGGAGTGTCCCTGGCAGGCAGGGCCAGAACAGCTGGCACAGAGCTCTGCAGGCCAGCCTGGGCTGAGGCAGGGATGGCTCAGGGCTGTGCTCAGATCCAGACCTTCGTGCTTCCTGAGGGCTCCATAGAGCAACCAGTGTGGTCATTCCTGGAAGCTCCAGTGCAGAGGGGTAGGAGACTTCAAAGAGCAACAAATAATGTTTATAAGCACTGAATTTGGTTGGTTTACTTATCATAAAGCTTAAGGAACCAATATAAAGGACATTTTAGTCTTCCGCTAGTTTTAGTTTCAGAATTCTGCTGGAGTTTTCCTGATACTTAGAAATGTTTTTTTTTGTATTTAAGAGTAGACACATTGTCACACAGCTTAGGTACATCTTGGTAGTGCAAGGAAAGGACTAAATAGTCCCCGAATGTGAATTTGACAATTGCACACCTGTACTGTTTCCTGATGTATTTAGTGTATGTTTTCATGCTCAAAACATCTGCCCATTTTAGCACTTTCTTATTAATAGGTAAGGCTATCTTCAAAGGAGGCAATTCATAAAGATGATGGAGTTTTTAAGGCTCCTGCACCACCTCCCAAAGTGATAAAAACTGTGACAATACCTACTCAGCCCTATCAAGAGATAGTAACTGCATTGAAATGTAGGAAAGAAGACAAAGAAGTAAGTATTCTTAACAAATTTTTAAGATAAAGAATTACTAGTAATCCTAACTACCGAAGGAACAGTGTCAAAATGAAATTTGGCTTTTCTATTAAGAATAATATTTTTATCTAAATAGTTGAATGGCCTTTATTAACATCTTAATGTTTCCTTGCACTTAAAACTGAATAGATTTTTAAACGGTACTTGTTAAGATTATAATCAATCCCAAGAGCAACTTACTTAGGTGAAAATATTTGTCTTTTCCAGTTATACACTGTTGTTCAGCATGTAAAGCACTTCAATGATGTAGTGGAATTTGGTGAAAATCAAGAATTCACAGATGATATTGAGTACTTGCTAAGTGGATTGAAGAGCAATCAGCCCCTAAACACACGTTGCCTTAGGTAAGACATCTTAATATAAAACACCGAACCTGTATTTAAAAGAGACACTGAATTAAATATGCATCAGAGAAGTGGCCGTACTTTAAAATGTCATTGACATTTACCTGGCACTTCTGCCATGAAGAAGAAAATTTGAAAATAATAATTAAGATTGTGTCTTGTGAATAATCAAAAGCAGTATGGCTATGAAGATGATATAGTAAATTGTGCAGTAAAAGACATCTTCAACACGCTTTTTATCCTTGCTGTAAATTAAAGAAATACCTTCTGATAACTTCTCTTTGTTTAGTGCATCTTGTGTGTGATATCTGTTCTGTTTTTAATGCAAATTCAATTCTAAAATAAGAATTGACCGCAGACTTTGATGAAAATCTAGAACTAAGGTAACAGTGAGATAGTGTTTAACTCCCAAATGCCTGTTCTTCATCTTCTGTTGAGAAATAACATAATGGGCACCCACTAGAAGAACTGAGGCCTCTATATTAACTGGAGACTTCCTTAACTTGTCTTGGACTACTCACTGCACTCTTTAATATTCAAGTTACACATTATTGTGAAGTTAGCAGCAAAAATGTTAGCCTTGCTTTGAAAAAGTTTGTGACTTAATACCAGTGTCAGTTGCCTGGACATGAAAGCAATTATAATAATATTAAATATAATGACCATGCAATAATATATTTTATATACCTCAATTTTCCTCTCTGTTCAGTAAAACTAAAGTAGTAGAGAAGGAAAAACTTGAACCCATAGAGAGAGGTGATGGCAGTGCTTTATTTGTGATTTGACTGGCTGAGAAAAAGCTTTCTATGCCTTTAAGAGAGCTACTTCAAAATTTATTTGTTCCTCAGAAACTAGCAAGATATATTGTTGCTGGAGTAGGAATACAAGAACTCTATAATCCAGTTTGTATATACACTATGACAAGAATAAATTACTACTATTGTAACAGTTTAGGAGTATTTTTCATACGAGTGCTTCTTCTTTGCTCGTGTGGCAAGCTTACTAAGATTTTAAACTAATTCTTTCCAAATTTATATAATGGAATGTAACTTACATAAACACAACAAAAATCTTTTCTTTCAGTTAATAAATTAAAAGAAAAGTGTTTTTCTAAAGGAAATCAATGTGTAAGGATAGGAGTAGACGTAAAAGACTCAAACAGATAGGTAAGCTCTAACTGGTGCTGTTGTGATTGGAGACAGAAAGACCACTTGTACTTTTAAACACCTCACTGTGTGAATCTCTTACAGGCAGATTCCTCAGTAGTCATGGAAGACTTGATTGCAGAATCCCTCCCACAATAGTGCACATTTAAAAGCAATGTATTTTTAGCAGTTGTTATGTTGCACTGTGCTAGAAATGGCAGACAGCTTACTGAGAAAGCTAGGGGAAGGCTGCCATTTTTAAAATAAACTCTTATGCTGGTCACTCATTAGACTAATCTATTTGTCAGATTTTTTCTGAAATCTATAGGGTTTCCATCGATCATAAATGCAGTAATAAATATATTAAAAAAAGTTTTATGTATAAGTAATGTTAGGCATAAGTGTGACTAGTCAGTTAATTAGATAACCATTAGATAGCAATGGAAGCTCACATTTACAATTTCTGATAATACCTTGGTCCATAATGAGCTCTCCCATGTCTCTAAATCAGAGCTTCATGCTTCATCCATGGCACTTTACTTTCAGTTTAACTGTTGGAAATTTTCAGCTTTATTTTTAAGAAGCAAATTCAGGTTGCCCTTTAAAATCCTGGTTTCAGCCAAGCTTAAAATAAAGCAGGCCTAGTTTGGTGCTGGTAAGCAACTTGAAAAAAACCACTGCTCACCAGTCACTGTTCACCAATTGCAAACCTGCCTTACACAAATTTTGGAATAAACATTCCACTAGTTTGCCAGGGTCTGAGGCACGTGGTGAGTCTTGTGTTGAAGACTTGTTTTTCTGCTCTTCTTGTTAAATGTGGTCATTTCAGCTGTTCTAATGCAGAGTTAATTTTTCCAGTGTAATCAGCTTGGCGACCAAGTGCGCCATGCCCAGCTTCCGAATGCATCTGAGAGCACACGGGATGGTAGCCATGGTTTTCAAAACACTGGATGATTCCCAGCACCATCAGGTATGGATATGTTGTGGATTTCATTGAAGTTTGGTGATACCTGTCTGCTGGGTGGCGATTTTGTTCAAGATCAGGCATCCAGTATAGTGTGTACTGGGGGGGGGGGGGGGTGTGTATATATATATAGTATAGTGTATATAATGGTGCCTCTGGGATCAGTGGCTCCATTTTAGAAAGCCTTTATTAGTGGCAAGAAAAATTAGAGCACCTGTGTTCCACTGACAAATTCCTTATTCCACTGTTCATGTGATTCTGGATTTGGAAATTTTTTTTTTAAAGAAGTAGGGGTTTTGTAAAAATGGACTGTGCTTTGGATTGCTGTTTTATGTATTCTTTTAAGCTTTTTTAAGAGTTTTATTGTTGTATTTTAAATTCTTTCAAGTACATTTGAAAGGAATCCTTCCTCCTTATATTTCGAGATGGCTCTACGTGCTCGTCTCCAGACTTGCTCATGTGGGAATTGCCACCTTTTCTGTAGCTGTTGTAGGGATTTTTTCATGTCTGGTGCTTGTGTGCTGTAATTGCGGGTTTAGAATGCCTTGAGTGTAGATAATGTTCTGTTGGATTCTAGGGAAGGTAAATTCCAGCTATTTGTGGTAACATGACTTGATAGTTAAACTGAAGCAGTTTCGTTTTCCTTCTTATCGATGTTACCTCTGTGGGGTATTCCTTGAGATATTTTTACAAAAGCTGAAAAGACGAGATTTTACTTGAAATGGGTAGTAGATATGTGTATCAGTCAGGTTTATAATTTACTGTAATAGCTCTAGAAGAATGACATACAATGCAGAATGCAACTTTGCACCCACAGAAATAGACATTTCAGAGATGGTATTTGACATCTTACTGTGGGTGGAGGGGGGAAAGCTGTACTTTTAAGTAACTGGTTTAGAATAATAGCTTATTTTCCATCTCTCTCAAAAATTAGCAATGGCTAACTGTAAAACATAGGCTCCAAGTTCAATGAGTTCATTATTTTGTGAGCTGTCAAAATAGTGCCAAGTGATACTAGAAATAAATGAAGTGCAGTCACTCTATTTAGGACAGTTGCCACCACTGAGTTGCAGAAGATCGGCAGAGGACAGCTACAGTTCCTTGGAAAATGTACAAGCTTGCTGGGTGTATTTTTGGCTGTGTTTTAACAGTTACCATTATTCCTTCATTTTCAAAAGAACTAGCACATACAGTTCAAAAGGAAATTGCATGCTATTATTAGTCTGCAGTAACAAAAAGCATTGATTATGTTCACTATTTTCAGTATATTTGATGAAATGCTCCCTTTTGTCAAAGAAAAAAAAGATAGTTAATGTTTGAATATAGTTGCAGTACATTCTTGGTACAGGTTTTACAGTATTGGAAAATTACTGATGTATCAAACTACTTTTGATGAATGCTAATGGATATGCCCTAACTACTGACAGTATGTGCTTCAACACAATCATCTCAGGATAAGCACGCTGTCTTTCTGTACTAATGTTTCATTCACTAATTATTTCACTGAAATTTTAATTTTTTCCAAATGAATAGAATTTTCTCCACTAAATCTCAGTTCAAAGTAACTCAAGAATAATAAATCACACTCGACTTTGCATGTGTGGCTCAAATCCCTGTAAGATAATTAAGGACTGAGCTAAAAATGCACAATTATTTGGTTAATATTTTCCTAAAGTATTTTGGAGATGGGAATACTGCCACAATGACATTGTTAATGGAAACAAATATGAGTTTATACTGCATTCATTGTTCTGATGCAGTGGAATAGACTGAGTGTGCAAGGGACTCTTAACATTTCCATAAGGAGTGTGAAGTAGCAGTTGGATACTGGCAGTTGGCATTTCTTTAACCAGCAGGGAAAATAAAACAACCAGCTATCTTACTGAGCTATGCCCAAAAATAACCACATGAAAATTATGTGTTGCACCAAATTGTTCTTGTAGACTTGTGTTTAAGCATAAGTTTTTAATTGACTTTGTCTCTGTGGTGATGCTCTGTAAAGATTTTGAAGTATTATTAATTTTTAAAATAAAAACTGTATTTCCATTATAGTTGTCAGTAGTTGAGAACAGAAATGTGGTTTTGTAATGTCTTCAGCATGTGAGTAACTTAAAAAAAGATAAAAGTGCATTATATGTAGTGCTGAACCCTAGAAAATAACCATCTGTTCCCACAAGCTGGAGTATAAATAGAACAAGCAAGAGAAGACAAGGATGAGAGTGGGTGTAAATGGTCTGCCATTTCTGGAGTGTATGTTCAAACTAGGATGTTTTCCTGAATTCTGTAGAAGTATGGAGTGCAAATCCATAGTTAGATATGCCATGAAATTTATGTCTAGAGCAAATTCTATTTATTTTACTTTTTTCTCTTCTCCTCATTTATTTGGAAGCAGAATGTGTTTTATATATCTTGAGGAATAGAATGGGATGGGGGAAGCTCCCCCGAAAAAAACACTCTTCTACTGCGTTCTGTAAGGGTGGCATTTGGAAGGATTGATTTGGTTCTTTAGTTGTTTTTTTTGTTCTCTTAGGATACTGATCAAAAATGAGTTGTACCAACAATTTTCCCCTCACTCTGAGCTCAGAATTGTGTGTATGGTAGGGCATGAGATAGCTTTCAGGCAGTGTGGTTATTTAAACACTTAGAGAAGATCAGAGCAAAAGGTAGAATTGTTTTATTCAGGATGAAACCAGATGAGGCCTATAAGGGACTAGGAGAAACCTGTTTTAGAAAACCTGTATCACTGGTGTGAAGCTAAAGCAGGTTTGTTCCATGCTGTGAGCACCGTTCACATTTGAGGTCCTTACTTTTATATCATCACTATTTTCCTGTTGCACATCAGCATTTGGAGGCTTGCTGGCCTGAATCCCTGCTGTGTAGGTGCTGTGGCAGGAACCTGGCTCTTGTTACACAGAGCCAGTCCATCCTTTTTGCTTTTCCAGCAGTCCTCCTGCAGCCTGAAACCTCCTGCATCAGGTGTTGGTCCCTTCTGATCACACTGAAGTATATTGAAAGCTGCATGGCAGGTCTGAAGGGAAGTGTTGGCAGAGCAGATGCTATGGGAAAAAGAACCATTACTCCCTTCATAGTGGTAAGCTGGTTGGGTTGAAAAGAAGGGAATCTGGAACAGGCAAGGGCTTGGTTCAGAGGTTTACAGAATGAGTGTGATTGCCCTTACCAGACTTGGGAGTATCTAAAGCTTTTCTGAGTAATGATCTAAGAACAGTTTCTGACTTTTTAAAATGCCTGAATAATGGCAGCCGAGATTATAAATCCAGCCTTTCCCTCTGTGAACTGCTGCATACTTTCTACTTGATAGAAACTCCTTTGGGGCCTTCAGCATTTATTTTTAAACCAGGGAACTCACCTAGATAATGCTGGTCATTAAAAAATAATTCTTCATAGATGTTGAAGCCCCATGTTGGCTGAACAGTGATTAGCTAACCTTTGGTTTCTCTGCAATGTCTGTACTCCTGTGTCCTGTTTTAATCCCTGCCATGATGGAGCAACCCAATTCTTCAAGGAACCTGACATACATAGTTTAAGCCAGCTGCAAGTAAAGGAAGAGTAAACAATTTCTGTAATTAAAATGATAAAATTACAAGGCTTATTGGAGAAAGTTAATGAAAATTAAGGCAATTTTGGAGACAAGTCGCATAGATGCTTTCTGCCTTACATCTGGCAAGGCTGGAGTAGTGATAAAATGCTGGAGTAGCGATGTTTATAGCTAAGAGTTTGTTGTGGGTTTTTTTAACGACTCTGTGTTCATGTATTCATGAAAGATGTAGATTTGAAAACTCTTGCTTCTGTCCTTCAGTAGTTCACATGCACCTTTGGTAGCTGGTCAGATTAAAGTCTTTATTCACCTGAGGATTTCCTTGACTCAGACAGGAAGGAGTTTTGATATAGCTTTTGATAGACTGTCAGCTGCCTAATCCTGTTTTGGAAATGCTGATACTGCTTAGCATGACCAGGTATGATTATTACTTACTTCTAAAATAAACAGAGCAGATGATGATTGCTTTTGTGGTTGGCTGAACTCTAAATAAGATGTTAATCTGCTATGACACAGAATTCTGCTCTTTCCTGTTGAGCTGTACAACATTTATATTCCAGAATTAGTTTGTTTCCATGTTTAGTTTACCTTATACAGAAACAACTGTGATGGATGCATGCAGCATGTTGCCTCTTGAGGGTTGAAGTCAGTGGGACCCACACATATCCCACACATCCCCAGCTCTCAACTCCTCCATTTATTGCCAGAGGTTTCTGACAGTTCTGTGCCCAGCACACCTCTGTTCCCAGTGAATGTTTCTCCTCTTCACTGTAACTGGGAGCTCCGTGCTCAGTGCAAGGGCTGTACTTAGACACCAGAGATGGGCAGCTTTGCTTCACTGTTGTCTGTCCCTTCCTGACAGTCAGCTTCTGCCTTGGCTTTTCTGGATCCTCATGAAGGTAGAATTTAATTCCTTCTTCAAGAAGAATTAAATGTTCTTTGGCCAGTCAGGTGTCCCTCTGCATCAATTCTGTGTAAGATATGGGTGGTCAGGTTAATAACATTCACGTGTTAAGGACTGATGGGGATGAGGCACAGGGGGAAGCTGGTTTATACTCTGGCTACTTCCAAAAAGCAGAATTCCCCTGGAAATAAAATGTGTTTATTCTGGAAGAGTTTGGATAGACTACTATCTGACAGACCTGTTTAGCAGAATCAGAATTTATGTCCCCAGGCACGCTCCCCCTGCAGACATTGTCCCCATGATATCTGGATTTTCTGCTGCTGTCACCAGTTCATCCCCTCGATCCAGAATGTTCACCTACCTTGCTGTGTACCCTGGGCTTTTTCACTTTGTTCCCCTGCCATCTGTCTCTTCTGTAATATTGTGTTACTAGAGTTACTGTTTCTTAATCTGTCTGCAGTATTGAGTCCCTGAAAAGCAGAAATCCCTGCTTTTCTACTAGGGCTTTGTGAATACACTGAGTGCTTTATTTCTCAGTTTTATTTGTTAGGAGAATGCATTAGTAACTTGCTAGAAGGAATCTCCATTCAACAGTGAGTGCTCATGCAAGTGCTGAGACTGGGACCTGTCAGGCATTTTCTTTTATAAATCTTCAGCTTGTTTATTAAAAATGGTAAAAGGTCTGCCTAAAAAGATTAGTAAAAGCTAACAGGTTTTTTTTTCTTTCTCTCCCAACCCAAGAATCTGTCTCTTTGTACAGCAGCTCTAATGTACATCCTGAGTAGAGATCGCTTGAACATGGATTTAGACAGAGCTAGTCTAGATCTGATGATCCGGCTTCTGGAATTGGAACAAGATGCTTCCTCTGCCAAGCTGCTGAATGAAAAAGACATGAATAAAATTAAGGAGAAAATTCGGAGACTCTGTGAAACTGTTCACAACAAGCATCTTGATCTCGAAAACATCACGGTGGGTAACATGCTTTTATTGGAAAGCCTTGGCAGTTCTGGAATGCTTAAGAAAATGGAACTTGAAAGCATCACCCTTCATTTCATATCCCCAACAAAAGGGATATGAAGGACTCCTGATGTTTTATCTACCTTTGATGTATACCTGACCACACTGCAAGTGTTGTCTTCTTTAAATTTGAGATTTCCTTTTTCAGAGGTTGTTAGTAGCATAAAGTTAGGATATTCTTCAGATGTCTGAGTCTCCATTTGCCCCTGCTAAGGGTAGCTGGTCACAGGGAGCAGTTGCAAACAAGTAACACTAAATAACTTTATGTTTGAAGACCACACCTAGGTTATTTGACTCCATTTCCTTGCCTAAATTTTGTAAGATCTTTCACAAAGAAGTAGGGGTTTGTGCATGGGAATGAGAGTATTGTGTGCTAAATTCAAAATGTGGTGCAGGTTTTCCCATTTTAAAAAAAAATGTCCTGCAGAAACTGATTTTTCCTTGCCCAAAGTGTGGTGGCAGTTCTGTTGCTTACCATGAATGTGGATGAATTTTTTCCCTTCCTTTCTCAAACATGCTTGCTCTTTATGAAAATACCTTCATCTGCAGCAGAGTGAACTGGTTCTGTTTTAAAATAATTTGGCTGTAGTTTGATGCTAGCATCAATCTAGCTTAGAAAATAAAAAAGGATAAGTTGCAAGGCTTTTTAGAAGAGTGTATTTAAAGACTTGATTGACAGATTGATTAGATGAGTGGCCACAAATGACAAAAATAAGTAATGTGTCTTTGCTTTTGCCATATTTCAGTATAGTGGATGTTAGTATGATCTTAATTTTTTGACACCCTGTAACACATTCTTTTCAAGATTCTTCTTAGAGTTTTTGCCATATTTTGTGTAATGCTTATTCCCAACAGGAGAAGCTTCTGATTTATTGCTTATGAAGTGAGCTTTTCAGAGCTTTGTCTGTACAAGTAATGCTCTAACTCCTGGCAGTAATCCGCAGTCAGGATTGTGTTCCATATTCAGTTAGACTAAAAGATGATGTGCCTTGTTGAGCTGGCGTTTTCTTTTGTAGCTTTTGGGACTTTTGTGTCAGTTTAGGAAGAGTTTTGATGGGGTGTTTTCCCTTCAAATTTTGGCTATGGAACAGAGAGCTGAATTGGTACGAAGAGTCACTATTCTGTAGCTTTAGCAAGAGCTGAGTTTTGGGTGAGGAAGATAATATCCGTGACATCATTGTTAACCTTGGTAATTGGATCGTGGTGACAATGGATTACAAATTTCAATTTGGGGCTTGTTTGCTACAAACATATGAAAGGTGCAAGGAGCTTGAATTAACTTTCTGGCCTTGGAAATGTGCAAAGGAAGAATGAATTTGAGATTATATTCTGCACTTTCAGTTTACAGTCTGAAAATACCACCACAGAATGAAATTTGTTCTCTCGGCGGTGATCAGCTAGGATTTGGTATAATCAGAGTCTTCTTTCAGTGCTGTATTGGCACTGAAGGCAGCTCACATAGCAGAGTTTGTCAGTGCCAGGATATCTCTTGCACTATAAAATGTAAGACAGCTCCCTTTATTAAGCATGGAACAGCTGGTGCAGGTTCCTCATTGCTAAAGCATCCAGCCACAAAGACCACTGTCTCCTGCTTGAGCTTTTCTCATGTTCATAATCTCCTCTAGCCTGTTGCTTTTTTATGAGCTGTAATTCTGTTCTTGTGTTTTCTTAGACATGGGTTTTAAAAGGAGAGGATATATCAAAAGGACCTCTGTCTTGTGAGGAAGTTGTTCATGAGTAAAGAGCATTAATATCCTAGGCCATCAGTTTCAGCTGTTTTATTTGAGGGTTTTTCCCTGAGGCAGCTCTATTTCTTAAATTTATTTCGAGCTGTTGCTGTAAATGCATTGTAAATGCTGTAAATGCTCACAGATGGAAACTGGTTTCCTCCCAGCTGCACCATCTAGAAGGAGAGACTGTATAGTATTTAGAGAATATTTGCAAGCCAAATGAGATGATTAGGTTCTCTTCCAGTTTAAAATAGTAGCAATGGTAAGTTGAGACAATAATGAACTTCATATGCTGAAGATCAAGCTGCTTTCATGTAGATCCCTGTCATGAGATACAATAAGTAATCTCTGTTTTGTACCAGATGACAGGCAGAAAATGCAAACAAAAATGCAAATCTTTTGGGGGTAAAGAAAAGCTCTGAGCTTTTTCAGATTCTGACATACCCAGTGAGAAACAGGAGGGTTGCAGCAGATGTTTCTATACCTCCAGTTTGTGCCTAACCAGTCACACCTTTGCTTTTTTGACTCTTACACAGATGAGGTGAAGGTGATCAATTTGCCTCCTGCTTTCCACAGACAGCGTTGTTTGTGTGTCAGTCTAGAAGTTAGGCTGGACTAATTTTTGCATATTCAAAAGTTCTGGTTTCTTTAAAGTTAAAACATAAACCCAGAAACTGAAAAGGAGGTGTGTGCAGGTTGAATTTGTTCTGGGCTCGTTTGTGCTGGATTAGAAGAAGATAAAACCTGAAGAACTTGGCACTCACCTCAGCAAATGGCCCTCACCTGTCAGTGAGCACAGCCCTCTGTAGCTCATGCCTTTGCAGCCCCCTCATTACTGTTGCATCATAACAAAAACCTTCGGGACTGACTTCTCTTTTCAGATGGTGAAAGAGGTTATTCTGGTTTTCACTCTCAGCATAAGGCTGAAAGCTTCAGGGAACCATCTTTTGAGCCTTTGGTGTTAAAATTTTGTAGTAATTGATGAAAAAAATTGAGTATAGTGGATTACTTTCCTCAAAAGCAAAAGGGTTACAGGGTTTCATTGCTTTTATTTAAAAAAAAGATAACAAATGTTCTTAAGTATGTACAAAGATTATATTTTTCTGGAGTTATTTGAAGTCTTATTGCCCTCTAGCAGAAAACAAATCACTATATTTTAAATATTGTGTGGCCTTTGAGCTTTTGGGGTGAAGATATTTAGGAAGTTAACTAACCTATTGGAGATCTGCTGCTACTTGTGGTCTCTTGATCCCCACAACACTTTGCTGACCCAAGGATGCTTCCATTTGCCCTGGAGAAATACTGTTATTGTTATGCTCACAGTGACAGTGTGCTGCAGGGCTTGTTCCTACAACCCAGAGACTTTCTTTTCCTCCTTGGAAATCAAGTATTTTGAAAGCAAGGAAAGCAGCTGGAGATGCTGGGGGATTGTGGGGAGGGCTCATACTAAGACAATGGAGTGTTTGCTCAAGCCTGGTGAGTACTGTTCTGCTTCCATTTGCAGGGAGTGAACTTACCCTTACTGTTGTTGAATTTATATATGTGATCCTCTTTTTTCCAAAAAAGTATATCAGTAAATAGAATAAGATTTCCTACAGTGCTTCAGTTTAATTGCTTTATTCTGTAGGTTTAAACTTAAAAACACAACATACCTACATTAGAAGCAAATGTCATCTATGAGCAGCAAAGCCAATGTGTTTGAGAGACTGAGAAGCTGTGTTCACTGGGGATTTTCTTGGTTTTTTACTAATTTGTCCATTTCCTTCCTACACTTGTTTGTTTTGATATGAAGAGAAACAGATGACAGGAGTCTGCTTGGGTTTTTAAGCTAATAATAAAATAAAGAAAATTTGAAAAGGCAAAGTACCTTTTTTCTCAGTACTGTCCTTTTTTAAGATATGCATATTTTCCAGTCTGTCCTTGCTCCCTCTGGTGGTTCTTCTGCTCAGAATCTGTACTTTCATTTTTATGGTTTTCATATGACGTATATTTGTATGACTTGATATATTGGCTACAGCTGCAAATGATGATTTCACTAATTCCAGAACCTAACTCTTTCAGACTGGGCATTTGGCAATGGAGACATTACTGTCTCTCACCTCAAAGCGAGCTGGGGACTGGTTTAAAGAAGAGCTGCGACTTCTGGGTGGTCTGGATCATATTGTAGATAAAGGTATAGTGGGGATACTGCTTTGACACCATGAAAAAATAGTGAACTGTAGTAAGATGTTTGCTTTTTGTAATGTTCATTTGCTGTGGTTAAAACTAGAAATATTATGTATTTTTCTTAGCAGTGTTAAAAATAAAGTACCCAATTCAATATGAAGTTGAATATTAGAAATTTTAAGTGACTTTAATCTGTTGCTGTGAGATTGAAATTAGTTTTCATGCTAAACAGAATGTGCAAAGTGTTGCATTATAATGTGTGAGATTAAAAATGGCTTAAGCTTGGACAGAATGCTGTTACATATCTCTGTATAGCACACTTATTCTAGAGTAGAATCTCCTTTATAGTCTTCTAGAATTATTTTCAGATCAGATAAAAACTAAATATACCAAAGGAAGCAAACCCTTCAAGAAGAAATGGGGGGAGAAGGGGGGTGGTTGATTTCATTTTTTTTTCAAAGACATGTCTCAGTTACAGTGTTTTTGATCAGAACCTCACAGGTAGGAAAAGGGACATTTCTAAATGAAGAATAAAGCTTGGTCTTAAGTAAGCAGAGGGAGAACAAAGGAAGGATTTGAGAGATGAAAGTATTCAATTTGAACACAGTTTCAGGCTTGTAAAGTGTGGGAAGTATGTGCTTGCCCTCTTTCCTCTTCTAAAAGACTCCCTTAGAGTTAAGGAACACAGTTGTGCTGGACACTTACTGGCAGGAGAAAATAAAACACGTGGTTAGGTAATTTGTAACAACAACCTCAAACTTGTAAAGACAAAATTGTAGGGTTTGTTTTTTTCATTTACTTGGAGAAATGAAAAATTTTGGAGTGCTGATTGTGTCTTCATGATTGTTTCCTGGCATTGGAGGTGTGCAAAGTGTAAAACAAGGTTGATAGCAACTCTTGAGTAGCTGGTTAGTTTGTACACCTGGCTTTTGAAGACCTCTTACTTACAGAGGAAAACAACTTCTTTTTGTGTTTAGTTAAAGAATGTGTGGATCACCTAAGCAGTGATGAAAACGAAGAGAAGTTGGTTGCTTCATTATGGGGTGCAGAGAGATGTTTACGGGTCTTGGAAAGTGTGAGTATGAGCAGATCCTTTGCATTTCTGAAACCTGCCTCTTAAGCAGACCTGTTCTGGTTTACATTCTTTCAGTGTGGAGCTTACATTATAGCTCTCCAATGTTGATTATTTTTTTATGGACTGTACTAACTTTCTGCTGCTTATCAGTGTTTCTGTAATGTTTGAAAATTTAATTTACTATTCTGTATGTGTGTACCGCATTCCAAGATTATTTTTGGTAGGAATAACTGAATGTAACATGATGCTTTTTCTTAAGCTCCTACAAAAAGCTGCTGTTTATGGATGTTGTTTTTGAGGCATGAGTTTGACTCTCTAATGTGTGTCTGGTAATAACTGATCATTATAGAAGTGGGATTTTCTTAGAAGCAGTAAGTCAATTTTAAGAATTGCTACTTTGAACCATCAGCTGGGGAAGTGCTGAAAGAGAAAATTGCCCTGAAAGGCAAACGAGTCCTGTCATCAGTTGAGTGTGTAAATGCAGATGGTAAATATTTCTTTGAGAACTTGGAAGAAAATCAGAATACATGGTGGTACTTTTGTAGAGTTTACTTGACAGGAATGGTGAGTGTGTTTCTCTGCAATGCCTTGTTTTGCCAAGTTTACTGGTGTTACTCTGTTTCTGTTGTGATACCCTAAGAAAGCAGAAGAGCCCTTTTATGTTCTAGCAGCACATCTCCACACATCAGAAAACACTTGGGATCAGAGTACAGGTCAATGAATCTTGCTGGACACCTTAAACCCAAATTAGAGGGGAAAATGGCTACAGTGGTCACTTGTTTTCTTCACTAAAATAGGACAGACTTAGAGTGTAAATGCAAGCTAAAAACTGAGAAACATGAACAGTTGCTGAAGAGTGTCTTAAAAATTCTCTTCACCTGTCTTCTTAGCAGTGAAAAAAAAAATTCAGATTCATTTTCTGCTTTTATATTCAATAGATGGAATTGCCAAGCAACAGTAGAAGAGCTTTGTCTAGTATTAGAATATTCAAATTTGGACTTAGGGGTGTTTGTGATGTAGTAAGATCCTTAGAAACTTGGGAGAGATGACAAAACTCAAAACACTCCAAATCATGCAAGTCCAAGAGAAAAACTTCTATTGTTTCTCAAAACTGATTCCAAATTTCAGTCATGGGAATCAAGGAAAACCTTGTGTGTTATGGTTGGACGTGTAATAAGCTCTCAGAAGTGGATTTGATGTCAAGTCCTTAAAATACCACATATATAATTGTATTCTGTATATACATTTGGGATGCTGTAGTCCCGGAATGTGGATTCAGGGTTGTGCTGTGGCAAAACATTCTGCTGCATGGTTTCTGTACTTCATCAGGGAAGATGGTTTTATCTTCAGTGCTGCAATTACTTAGAGATGAAAACTCCAAGGAAATACTGGAAAATGAGAAGTGAAAGTTTACACTGGATAATAGCCAAGAAATGTGGAACTGAATAAAGTGTAGTAGTAGTAAAAGGGAATGCTTCTCTTTCAGGAAAAAAAACCCAACTCTCCTATTTTTTAATACTGCTTTCTCCTTGTCTCTTTAGGTAACTGTGCATAATCCAGAAAATCAGAGCTATCTGATAGCATACAAAGACTCACAACTCATAGTCTCCTCAGCTAAGTAAGTTGTAAAAAATATCCCAGAAACCCCCTAGTTTTGCAAAATACCTCACATGATAGGGGAAAAAAAGAAATGGTTTATACCATGGTTTATATTTGGGGTGAATAAGCCCAAAATTTCCACTGTTTCTTTTATTGAGTAAAGTTTATGTAGATGGGGGTATGGGCAACTACCTGAGTACTACCAGTGTGTAGTGCTGCTGCTGTTGGGTCTGTAGAAGCTGCAGACTGTGGATTCAGCTCCTGTTGTACTAAGTAGGAACACAGAAGAGAATGAAATGACATTTATTTATTGTGTTTTTGTTATGCTTAAGTGTTTACTGGAATGGAGCATAGCAGAATTGACAGTGTAACTAAGAATTAAAATAGTGAAATTTTGTTCTTGGCATTTCTCCCTGGCAGACATTCTTGTACAAACACCTCTAACCCATTTATCAATCCGGGTGAGGTCTCAGTTGGCTGGCAGAGCCTGTGTGCCCCTTGTATTGCTCTTCATAAGAGAACAAATGAAGCTGAAAGTTTGACTCTGCAGACCTCATTGGAAACATGATTTCATGGTTATAGGTTAGCTATTTGGAATGTTTCTTTAAATTAAAACAAAGCAAACCACAGTTCAATATGTTACTTAAACCAGTATATATTTCTGACATTTCTGGTTTTGTTTGTAACGGAAATCAGTGTTGTGGTTTTACATGAAATTGATGTTATGCAGTAGAATCATGCGTGTGGTCCATTAATGTTACAAGGTTAAGATTTTACTGCTGGGGAGTCATGTGTCATTCCTTACTGAATGGAAATAGCTCTGAGAAGAGAACAAGAGAACATTCTGGTAACACTGTCAGAATCATGTTGTGCCTTGATGGTCCGAAGATATGAGAGGCTGGATTTGTAAGAAGAGGAGATATCTTTTGTGAGACCACGTGATGGAGCTGGAAAGGAAAATTAACTTGCCCTTGAAATAACAAGCTGATAAAGCTCTAAGATTCCCAGGTTTTTGTTTTCACAATTTTCAGTTGAGCTTATAAAAGATTTTACAGGTGATAAGTTTATCTATCCCTACAGACTGGGTATCAGAAAATTTCTGCATAAAGCTCTGTGTTCAAGGTTTTTTTCCTTGTGAAACAAGTGTAAAGGTGGAATGCTGTGTATGTTGTGAAGATAATTTTGTTCTGCACCTTGTCCCTGCAGAGCACTGCAGCATTGTGAGGAGTTAATCCAGAGATATAATCGTGCTGAAGACAGTATCTGTTTACCAGACAATAAGCCTCTGCCTCACCAGAATGTAACTAACCACGTGGGTAAAGCAGTGGAAGACTGCATGAGGGCCATCATTGGGGTCTTGCTCAACCTGACAAATGATAATGGTAAAACCACAAATTTTTTGCACATTCTGTGGTGAAGTGTCAAATACACCATAAGTGTAAATATTTTTTTTGTATTGATTATGGCTTTTCAAGTCCAGTGTAATAAAGCAGTTTATGCATGGTAGATGTTTGCTTACAGCCGACAGTAATTTGTCTTTGCAAGCTGAGTGAGGAATTTCAAGTATGAAATGTTCAGATGGGGACTTGGGCTGAGAGGGGCTGGTTTGTCATTAGGGCCAAGAGGTTTTTATTAGGCTGCTTACCATGGTGAGTGTGAGTGTTTTCAGTACTGAGCCTCTGAACTCTTTGTTTGCAGAATGGGGTAGTACAAAAACAGGTGAACAAGATGGTCTGATAGGCACAGCGATGAATTGTGTGCTTCAGGTTCCAAAGTTCCTACCTCAAGAACAGAGATTTGATATTCGGGTGCTGGTAAGTTCTTGTGCTTGTTACATCAACAGAACATGATTTTGCCTCCTTCTTGTGCATTGAGCTGCTCTGGTTTCTCATTAAAGAAGAGTTTCCCCTACATGCATACCTAAAGTGAGGTACTTAAAGTTTCTGTAAGGATTTGATGGGTTTGATTTTTTCCCTGTGTTTGGTGGGAAAAAGTGCACTGCTTGATGAACAGAGATTTAGCTAAGTAAGTGTGTGAATTACTAATTTTCAAACATCTTTTCAATTGTGGAAAAACGGTTGATATCATTGTTTGAGTTAAAGGCTTTTTCAGATTTACCTCAGCTTATATAAAATGGGTCAGAGTGGCCTAAATAGCAACAGTGAAATTGTGTATGTGAAGGATCTCTTAAGAACATAAGCTGAGGGTTGGACACCTGAATCCCTAACCTGTAAATGAATCCTCAGCTCCAAAAATGTTTTCATGTTCAGAATTGGAAAAACCGAGATTCCTGCATAAAAGTTCTCCTGTACAGGGATCTCTGTTTTACCTTGTATTTTGTTAAATCCTGATCCCCATCTATCAGACTGTTTCATAAGTTGTGTATTCTCAGAAAGATAAGGCCTAAAAATGTTTATCTGAATAGATGTTTTTTGCTAAATTATCTTTTTTCCAATGTGTGTAATCCTTTTTGACTCTCCCATCTTGCAGGGATTGGGTCTGTTGATCAATCTCGTTGAATACAGTGCCCGGAACAGGCACTGCCTTGTCAATATGGAAACATCGTGTTCTTTTGACTCCTTGTGTACGGGCGAAGGAGATGAAAGCCTAAAGATAACTGGACAGATTGATGCTGTTCAGGCTTTAGTGCAGGTGAGAAGTGTTTTTACCACAGTAGTTACCATCTCTCATTATCAGACTCTTGGGGGGAAGGGAGAACTCGGCAATGAAAATGTGTCCATTTTTCTGTTTAGCCTTTGAGGAGCGGAGCAGAGGTAGGGGGAAGATTGCTGCTCACAGTCCTGACTTTTGCATTACTGTCCATTACAGAAACAGCTTCCCTGGTAAAAGACAGTGATTTACAGACATCCAGTAAAACTCTTTTGTTCCTATATAATTTATTTCTGGTTTTATTGTTCCTAGATTATTTATTTCGATTTGTTTTAAACCAGCTGTAAGCCACTTTTCTCTTACATCCTTTGCTTCCGTAGTTTTTTTAAGTACTATGTTTTTGGGAGTTTGCAACTTTAAATTAAAAGACAGGATGATACTTTATAAAAGCAATAAAATACAGATGTAATGATTATGCACGTGAAACAACATTCTTAAATACTGTATTGACTAGTTTGTTCAAAAAAAGAAACCCACCAATAATTTGGGTGAATGGGTTTCACCATGCAAACTAAAATGAAAAAATTGAAAGGAAATTACAGATATCTTGTTTCAGTGGAGGTAATTTTGTGGATGCTTTTAGCAGTTGTATTTAACTTTGTGAAATAACTGTCCAGCAGCAGACAAAAAAAATCAATAAAAATCATAATATTAAATATCTTAATGTATGTAGCTTGGCAAAGCAATATTTAAGACTGGTGGTTGTATGAGTTTGGGAAATAATTCACAAGAAATAAGTGCACAGTACGAGATTCCTGGTTCATTCACATTCTTGCTAAGTCATTTTAAATGACTCCTTCATATTTTTGCTCTAAGAAAGCCAAGAGGGGATAGTTAGCATGAAAAGAAAATGAAAATTGCTAGAGAACAAAAATGGACAGGAAATTATGGCAGCTTTTAGTCTTCAAGCTGTGTCTCAGGGAAAGTGATTAAACATCTACGATGCCCAAGAGGAGCCTGGCAAGTGGTTCAGCACCAGGGAGGGAGGTCTTGCTGTGGAGCACAGCTCTTGTGTTGAGCCGGATTATATTTTCCTTTGAAGAGGAAAAGCCTATTGTTAAGAAAAGTATTTAAGACTAATTGTATTAAGGGGTAAATTGTGAACAGGAAATAAACTTACAAGTATTGACTCAAGGTGTTTAGGGTTTAGTTTCTAACAGAAGTTCTCCTGGAATTCCCCCATTAGCTGTTCCTGGAGTGTGAGCGAGCGGCACAGCTCGCCGAGAGCCAGACGGACGAGCTGATTAAAGAAGCTCCCACTGCTCAGCATGATAAGAGTGGGGAATGGCAGGAGACAAGTGGGGAGATCCAGTGGGTCTCTACAGAGAAATCAGATAGTACTGAGGAGAAGGATAAGAAGGAGGAAGATGATGAAGAACTTGATCTTAATAAAGGTACGTTGTCTGGCTGTGATGAGCTCAGATAAGGCAGAGAACAGTATGACTGAATAAAATCCCACCTTGTCCTCTGCTTCCTATATACATCCAGTCTCTTGGGCTGAGACTTCCTCAGTGTAGCCCAGGTGAAACTGCTGCAGGCCGCAGTAGGAGCTATTTAGATCTGAAGCATGAGAAGTAGAGGAAGTAATGCTACTTTTTATGTTTAGTACCTTTTGTCTGTTTCTTTAAAAAAACCAAAAGAAATAAACCAAATCCCAAACCTTTTTGGGACACTCTGTGTACAAAATATTCTGGAAAGGATGGCTTTTAGGCTGTTCTCTTGTTCTTCTGGAATAGTCCTTGAAAGTTACCTGCCTCCGTTTTGTTTTCTAGGGTTCTTGTTTCAAGCTACTTTAAGGATTGGGTTTTTCCCCTCCTCTCCCTATTTGCATGTGTGCCTCTTCTGTCCCCACCTGCTTTGTGTCTGTCTTCTCACTTCATCAGTGGTATCTGAGCTACCTGTGTAGTGCCTTGATGTGCTGCATCTTTGGTAGTTTGTTCCAGGAATTTGTGTATCTCTGACCTGTTACATAGTTTGTCTCTGGAAAATGGCTCTGAAACATCATTCCTTCTTGTTCAATCTTCTCATGGTAGATTCAGTGTATTACTTTTAATAGTTTTTTAACCTTATGTTAATAGGTGTAGTGTATTACTTTTTCCAGCCTTGCTTTATATCCTTGCTTCTCTTTGTAGCTCCATCAGTTGGTGTCTGCAGTTATTTGTAGTTTTTGCCAAAATGCTGAGTCACCCGCAAAAAATGCTGTGCCTGTTGTGCTTAATACAAGAAACTACCTTGGGGGAAGGCTTAGAGGCCTATAGTATCACACAGAACATTTACATTGCTAGCTTGGTGCGTTCAGCATACAGTTTGCACATTGAAATGGCAAATGACAAAATACTGTGCAGCAGAATGAGCTGAAAGTGAATGAAGACCATTTTTCTTGTCAATAATGTGCTGCTGAGTCAGTAAGTGTGGCGTTTCCTGATCTCTGAAACCTCAGTCCAGAAGCTTGTTTTGTTTGAGAAAAAAGCATTCTGGGAAGTGATAATGAAAGATTGTATTTGCAGCAGTAAAAGATACCAGCTGCTTAGAGAGTACAATACACTGTTGTCTCTTTTACAGCTCTTCAGCATGCTGGGAAGCACATGGAGGACTGCATTGTGGCCTCATACACAGCATTGCTTCTAGGCTGTCTCTGCCAGGAGAGTCCAGTAAGGGAATAAGTTGATCTTAAGTCCAGTATAATGTTTAATGAAGTGATAATTTGCTGTATTGAAAGGGGTTTATTAAACTGGGCTTCAGTGTGAACAAGTATGTTGGTGAAGCTACACTGATGTATACAGCTTTGGGAGAAGTTGCCAGAGGTATTCCATCCAAAACAAATTTTTCTGAACCTCACTGTGTTTATCAAAAACAATTGGAATTGAATATTTGACCTCTTTTGCCTCTCTCCCCTTACTTGTAGTCAGCAAAAGAATTTACTTTGGAAAGGCAGAGGAAAATTGGCTAAGCCTGCTCTCAGTAGTTTTAGTAAGCAAGTTACCATCAGACTTATTCTTTATCAGTCTGCTTTAATTTTTTCTTCCACTGAAATCACATGAACTTGTGTGTGTCCCTATTAGTTCAAATAATTGTCTCAGATTGGAAATACGTAATAGAAAGCTGAAGTTAAAAATATGGAACTCCAGTGTTTGAGAACTCAATCGTCTCCTGTCAAATATATGTTCACATGAAAATGAGTTCAGACCTGCCTTCAGGCTTGTCTGAATTTACCATGGTGGCAGAAATGGTATTTAAGGTGCTGTTCTGTGCCTTCAGACTCATCAGTGTCCGTAGCAGTTTTAGTGTTCAGAGCGAGACTGACAATAAGATGAGTAACTCTCAACCTTTCACAGTTGTAAAGGGAGAGCCTCTCCTTGTCAGGGGAGTGATCTGGTGGGGTTTTAGTTCTTGATAATCTGGTAGGTCCTGGGGAGGTCTGATAGTCCATTTTTTCTTTCTTTTTTTTCTGTTTTTTAGGAAAAAAACCTCAACAAACCAACAGTAAAAATTATTTTAGCAATTGTTTTCTAGAAACATAAACACAGTAAAGATAGGAGTATTGCTTAAGGGAGACTTAAATCATAAAGATGGCAGCAAAAGCCATCTTAATAATGCTGTGAATATACTTGTCTCAGTGCATCTCACATGCAGAGTATTGTAGTTCTATGTCAGAAAAATATTTCCCAAATGAAACAAGATTGTTTTATTTCTTAGATCAATGTGACTACTGTGAGGGAGTACTTACCTGAAGGGGACTTCTCGATAATGACTGAAATGCTCAAAAAATTTCTCAGTTTTATGAACCTTACTGTAAGTAATACAAATTTAAAATTGATGTATGTAGATATTTTTGTAGTTCTGTTTTCTCTTAATATTTCATGCATTTTTAGAAGCATTAACTTTTTTCAGTTTGTGTTTTCATAAGAGCACAGGACGATATTCTTTTTTTTAATACTGAAAGCCCTTTAGTCTGTCATTATTTTGTGATTGGTCAGGAAGATATTTCTGTATTGTCTGCCTGAACCTAGTTGCTTTTACTGGCACATAGTTGTAAATACTAAAATTCTGAAAATAGAATAGCTCTCAGATATTTGAAGGAGGTGCTACAAATGCTTATTTGTTACTTGTGTTTTCTATTGCATTTCCAGTGTGCTGTTGGAACAACAGGCCAGAAATCTATCTCTAGGGTGATTGAATACTTGGAACACTGCTAGATACTTAACTTCTGCTGCAGGCACTCTAATGCTGGAGCTACCCTTAGACAAAAGAAGAAGTCGTGAAAGAAGTCCTTGAAGGATATACCAAGAGCATTCATCTGTGTCATTCGTGTTCGGATTTTTAAGGCTACCTGGTCTCTTAACCATGCATTCAGCATTTTCTAAAAGACAGTTACTACATCAATCTGCAACTATCAAAAATTAGGGGAAAAAGGTTCTGAGGAAAGTAAATAAAGAAACCTTGCTGTTTATGATGCAGTGCAGTATTTAAATATTTTTGGCAGGGTTTACCCTCCCTATCGTTTTTTCTTGCTTTGTTTGTGACAAGTTTTAAGGGGAGAAACTTGCTGCTGATAGTGCAACTGCTGTTTACTGTTGAGCCACTGTTTCATGCCAGCCAGGTGCAAAGGCAGCTTAGCTACTGAGGTATCAAACAAATGTTCTAATAAAGAAGTTCTGGACAGCAGCACCGCTCCTATTTGAGTTTAATTTGCTCTTGCTTTTTTATTACTAGATTATTCCAAAATCATAAAATATAAATTTTTAAATACTTTTGTGATTTTAACTACTGTCTATATTTAAAATTTGTTGGAATCCAAAGAGGCGAGGATTGGATAGTTTATTTTTTATACTGTTTTGATTGAAATTAGGTCATTGAACTATTTCTCAGTTCTAAAACTCCCATGGCCCATGTACTGTAACCTGCTAGACCATAACGCTTTGTAGTTCCAAGAGCATGCAGACCCATAAACACACAAAACCATTGAGGGTATGTTATCCACGAAAGGCATAGTGACTGTAAAAAGTTGTGCCCTGTTTAAAATGCAAATAAAATGAAGAAAGAAAAAAAAAAATATTTAAAAAACCACTCAATCCCAGGGTAGTTTACACTTCTAATAAGCAAAAACTCTGAAATGCTGTTTTAATTTGTTTCAAGGAAGAACTCAAGGTGTGTTTTATAATGTTGAATACAAAGAATTTGGATGCTTTAGGGGGGAAGAATTTTAAAGAAGCTAAAACACCAATGGGGATTAATGGTTCCAGCTGACATAATCTTTCTATTTCATCCTTCTGTAGTATGACAGAGTTGAAATGCATACAACACAAAGCCTTAAATTCCTGATATAGCTAAGATTTTGTTCAGTCTGAGGTCTAGTTCACAGCAAAGCATTGTGTTTGAGGACTTAAGTGGAACAAAGAATCCCAGAAAATACATGACTTTTTAAACAATTTTTTTCTTGCACTCACTATTCAGACCAACAGAATTGATTATTAATTATTTTTATTAAGGTGGTCTTGAATATTTGCAGACTGTTCTGCGATCTGCTTCGTTGACATTTTTAAATACCTGTATAGGTAGTTACATCATGTTACTCCATTGAATTTGTAAAACTTGAAGCCATAAAAATATTAGTTCTATGTATAATGAGGGGGAAATAACAGGAAATCTAACCTGCTTTTAGATCTTGTGTTATCTCCTTGTATAAAGTTAAGAACTTGTGCTTTTGTATCAGTGCCAGCTGTAAATTTTTTACATACAGTGGCTGCCTTCTATGTCTTCCTATTTTTGATAATGCAGATTGTTGGGAATTCTGTAAGGAAGTAACTGATTAATGGCAAAAATCTTACGTTGGTCATATTTTTTTGCATTTTCTCTCATCACCTTCTAAAACTTAGTGTATCAGTGTAACTTAGAAAAGTTTTTGAGGTTGTATTCCCCTTCCTTAAAAAAAAACCAAAACAGTATTGAGAGAGGGAAAAGGTGTATGGAAATGATCTGCATCAGGAGGAAATTATTCAATATTTGGCCTATCTAGTTTTTGGATTTTAGAGATTTTCACATATATAATGAGATTTCAAATTGATTATGTAGTTTTCTGTGGAGAGATGACGTGAAAAGAAGATGCAAATGTGATGATGGGGGAAAGCAGGGACAACTACCTTTCTTTGTTACACTGGTAATTGTTTGGGAATTGATTTACCTCAGTGTTTAACAGGTTTTTTTAAAATGTAACTAATTGTCAAGCACTGACAAATGCAGATTTTTTTTTTTTTTTGAGGGTGGGGGGAGAAATCACCCTGTGAACTGCAGTGCATTTTTGTGTGTTAGACCCTCAAATAACTCTGCATTAAAGGGTACTTCAGACCAACTTGCAAATTAAAGTTTTAAAGTAACTTTTTTTCCATTGTAAATATTTGTGTAAATACTCTCAATTGGAAATTAGAACAGTAGAGTACTTTTCTGAATCCAATCCTATTTTTATTTTATACAGTATTTCTCAGCTGTGATCTTTGGAGCAAAAGCCAACGGCAGGAAAAATAGTTTGTACCAGTTTCATGAAGTATGTCTTTGGGTTTTTGTAAATAATTTTAACTCAAATAAAATTGCTACTTTCAATACATATCTTGTCTTTTAACATGCAATAAAACACTCCTCTGAGTGATTGCAGAAAGAAGGCAGTGTCAGGTAAATTGCTAAAAGAAAAAATTAAAAAAAAGGATGAAAAAAATAATAGTGGAGCATCCTGAAGGTAGTGCTTTGCTTTTCTCCTCTGTGTTGGGAGAACAAAATTCAGTGCCTGGACCTGAGGCTGTGGTCAGTTTAAACAGCCAAGGCTGGAAATTTTCTGGAGATGATGTGTATTGTGTCTCTTGATGCATTTTGGAGTTCTCTGCACAAGTTGCCATTGATCTTTCAGTGACAGCTCTCGAGAGCTGTAGTCAGAATAACGTAAATGTGATAGAGCACAGGGAAAATGGCACAGTTCTTATGGTGAGACTTTTCACTTCATGGGGGGTGTTAATGGCTTTCTTAAGTGAAAAGGGAGGAAATTGCCATGAGTGGTGCTCTGTTTCTTGATTAATATGAATGATGCTTTAATTTCAGGATGGATTTTTTTCCCATGGATTTTCCCTAATTGGTACAACTAGATATGGGTACAATATGCAATAATTCATGAACTGTAAAGCGAGTTGAATGTGATGTGTCATCCCATTGCCACTTTGAACAAGCAGCAGCATAATGTAGCCTTTTCTGTGCTGTAAAGGAACGTTGCTGGAGTTTGAAACATGCAACAGTGTGTTATTAGCATGTGGTACTGTAAGAGGCAAATGCAGCTTTATGAAAGCAAATGTTTAAAAGAAATATCTGGTAAGAGTATTTCCTCTTATTTTGTTGGTAGTTACGTAATGGAAGCATTGTGTGTGAATGCTTCGGGGTGACAGCAGCATTTTCAGATTAACAGGATAATTGTGAAGTTTCTACAGAAGATTGCGAGTCACAGCCTTTCTCATAAATTATTTCCCTTTCAATCTGTTTTGAAATGCTTGATTTGCATAGGAGGAAGTGATGTGGCCTGATGGGTATGGCACTGATTGATCTCATGTTTCCTTTCTGGACATCGCTAAGCAGAAGCCAAAGTGTACTTGGTTATCTGGGGCTAAAACCAGGCAAGCCCACGTGGCTTTTCCAGTGAAGTTTCTTTTAATGAATGTGGTCCTTTTCTTGTTTAAAGGGCATGGAAAACCAAAAATATGAATTTGAGTTCAAAAGATGAAGGGGACTTAGGTAACTGCCATTCTTCTGTATCAAGCCTGCCCTTATAGGATGGCCCGTTAATTGGGTTTTTGAAGATAATGAGATTGGAATTTGCCCTGAATTCTGCTAGCCAAGTGTTTTCAAAACCAGGCCACTGTGATTTTTGATGCTGCTTCTCTTCCTCTGTGTAATATGTTAATTTGTCTTTGGGTAAAGGACACTACTGGATTCTTTTAACTGTGTGGAACAGAAGCCTTTCATACATATTCTTTTTTACTTGCCCTAAAGGTCCCCTATCTAAGGGACTGTAATTTATTAAGATGTTTGCAGCATCAGTAGGTTCAGATAGTCTTACTGTAAATAAAAGTGAAACCATTATAAATAATGCAACTGCTAGAAGTCCTTACCCAAGGGTAGATTGGTTTACTAATGCCACAGGATCTTTATTCCAGCTGTGAAAACGGAACTGAATGTGCAGCTCTAGGTTATGCCCCAGGTTGCCGTGCTCGGTATGGTACATGTGGGTGTGACGATACACGTGGGTGTGATGGCAGCACTGTGGTGCTGCAGAGGGGGCTGTAAGGAGCCCTGGGAACAGCAGCCCTCGTTGGGAGGAAAAGGAGCTGCTCTGGAGAGAGCCTGACGTTTCAGAGGCAGACATGTCACATCTCTCACCTTCTGTCTTCACACTGTATCTCCACATCTCCTAACCTGCAACTTGAGCTTCCATTTCATCACTTTGGAGAAGTAAAAGCCAAAGACTTTCTCTCCATGTGTGGAAAGCCAGACTGGTAAATAATGAAGAGTTGTGCAGGCAGTAGTACCTATTTCCAGAATTCTGGTCTGTCTTAGGTGGACCAAAGTTACTTAGAGGAAGGTTCAGTGAACTTTTGCAGAGTAAAAGGTGATAGCTATAAGGGGACTCATTTTAGAGTAAAAGAAAGAATATCAGGAACTTCATTTAGATCCACTCTTTAGTGTGGGAATCCTGTGAGTTTCCTGTATCGTAAGACAAGATTTAGCTGTGTCTCTACATTTAGTTTTTTAAAAGTGGGGAGGAAGAGTGTTAACCTGGAGCGTGAAGTGGATGAAATTATTTCATTCCACCTGTAAAGCTGACCCTGTGACTATGTCCTAGAACCACAGTTAGTTTCTCACTGTTTCTAGTACATAAGGCATTAAAATCAAGGTGAAAGGCGTTACTGCAGAAGTCTGAATGAGAAAGGGAAGGAAAGAGTTGATTTTGTGTCTAATGATACCACTCAGGAGCTGTGCACACACCTTACCTCTGGGAATGATGCCAAAGTTGTGGAACTGTGGGATTTTATTCATGAATGTATTGTTGGCCTCTTACCCCAAACATGTGGCTCTAGAAAGCATTTCTGGGGCAAAAAGTTTTAAAATATCCAGCCAGGGTTGTTTTCTGATCTACTGTTAAATTTATAGTCTGTTTGAATTGAATTGAAGTACAAACTGTAAGGAAAACTTGGTATAAGATCACTTTGTATCACAGCTCTATGCAGAGGCATGAATTTGGGTTCAAAAGCTTGGTATTCAGGTTACTGAGCCTTAAAAAGTAGTTCAGTAATGCGTTATATAAAACTGCTATGTAACATCTGGTGTCATTTTGCTGGCTCATATTTTAAATGTTTGTCTTCATTTGACAAGGAATTTTAAAGCAAAGCTATCTTACCCAAATTAAAAATATCTACATTAAAGTGCTTTAATGAAATTATACTTTAGTGGCAGAAATTGAACACTGTAAATTAAATAGAAGTGATGCAATTATTGTTTGTGGTCTCTTTTGCCCTAACTGTTCTTAAAACCTGGGTATAAATTTTTAATAAGAAAAAAATTCATCTTCCTAGTGGAAAAATCTGACTGGAATTTGTGTGCTGAGTATATTCATGCATCTCAAACATCCAGTTTCAGAATAGAGCTCCGTATTGCCACACAATGGCTTTTTATTTGTGATACCTTAGATTACGGTGAGAGCTTTACTGAAGATTTTGTGAGAATAAATTTGACTCTATTTTATCCCAGATAGTCACAGAAGTTCCCCCTTTTTTAATGTAGGTTATAATGGTTATTCAAGTATAATTTTAAATGTGAGACAAAAGCAAACATACAGGACTTCAAGTCATTTATGTATTCCTGCAGAATATAAATTGAAATTGCTAGGGCAAACCAATACTCTGGAATGATTTGTTAGTCTATTATACATCCAGTCTAAGACTGCCAAAAAAACCCCCCAAAACCTAAAATCATTTGTTTGAGAGAACTAAATTTTGATGCTCCTCACCAGAAGAGACAAATATACATCTATCCAAGTGTTATTATACAGTGTTAAGTTTATACGAAGATGAAATACATGGTAATTTTATGTAACACTTGTGATTAGCCTTCAGAAGTTCTCTGGAGAACTGGTTTGTGCTGTTTGATTACCATACATGATGTAGCTTCAGTATCTTTTAAATCTGAAAATCCCATAGGATGGATGTGCTTTGATTTCTGAACTTTGCTGCCTGGGACCAAGTGAAGCAGCTCTTGAACCACAGGTGTCTACACAATCCCAACCTTCCCTGTGCGGATTTTACCTGGTAACCATTTTCAAAATGCTCAATTCAAAGCCTGCTAACCTCAGTCAGTCCTGCATTGTGGTGATGGTCTTTAAAGCTGAGCTCAGTCTGTACCTTCTTCTGTGAGAAACTCTCAGCAAGACCAAAAGTGCTCTTACGTCAGTGAGATGCAGGGAGCAGGGGCACGGTGCCAAACCCACGGCATGGAGCTGGTGTGTGCACAGCGGGGTCACTGAGGTCACTGGCAGCGGCCGTTTCGGGCTCTGGCTGTTCACAAACAGCTCAAGCTGTTCACAAAGGAGGAGTCTGAGGTGGAAGCAGGGAAGGCACCTGTTCAGGCTGGTTTTGCACCAGGTCTTGCTGATACCAGAAGTCCCCCATGTTTCCCTGGCTGATTTCAAAACCCACCTGGTTGCTGAGCCATTGTGAGTCTCATTGCAGTGAGAGCAGCACATGGACCATTGCAATGCACTGTGTCTCCTGGGTCTAAGCAAAAAAACCCATGAATTAAGATTTTAGAAATGTTACAGCCAAAGGCCAGAAGGAGTTCTATGAACCCAGATTTCACTAACTGCTGTCATATGTGAGATTCTACTTAGATTTTGTCAGTATGTGGTTTGGCTTCCCAAACCTCTTTGAGAGGCAGAGGTCATCTTCCTTTCAAACAGAATTTTAGGCATATGCAAGACAAGGGTATTTGGAAGAGCAGGACTGTTCAGTACATCTTAGTTGCTGTTTTAATTGATCAAGTTTCTTCAACAGCAGTAAAAGTCAAATTATTTCAGGAGCACGTGGAATTGTTGATGTCCTGGAGATAAATTAAGAATTGTAGAGATTCAGACTTGAAAAAGAAAATGATGTTTCAGCAATAGCATGGTAAAAAGTTGTCATCTGCCCATAACCAACAGTGGGGAAGGAGAATAAATACCCTTGGTTATCAGTCTTTCACTGGAGATGAAATCAGAAACACAGGTCTGACAGGATGAAGAAGAGCCATCGTGCAAGTTATAATATCAGAAGCTGCAGCAACATCTGGGCCTGGTGTGTGGTTGCAGAGCACTTCAAAGTGTCACGTATTTCTTGTAAGAGCAAGGTGCTGCTGAAGGCTCTGAGGATCTCCAAATGGGTGAGCAATTAGCCTGTGTCTTGCTTCCCAGATGATATTCCACGAGTACTGCATGCTGTGTAGGATTAGGTTGCAGAGCGTATCATCTACAAGCAGTTGCCTTGGAAACTCCATACACTGCTGAACCAGAAGCAACTTCTTACAGCATTGAGAACTTGGCAGGATAAGCTGAGGTCAGTGTTCTGCTCAAGGTTTGGCAGTGCATGGTGTAGCATCTGCAGTTTTATCTCAGGTAGAGTTCTTCAGACCAACACTGGCACTCAGCTGCCAGGTGCCTTCCTTGGAAGCTGCTTTGCTTTCTTCATTGAATGCAATTGAAAATTGTGGTACATGCCTATGAAATTTGTTTGCATTGTTCTCTATTTGTCTTCCCCTCTCTCATTTCAATCACTGCTGAAATAAGATTTTACGTGAGAGAAGTCCTTTGCAGGTGTGCCTCAGAGTTGTTCTTTAGCACCAGGGAGAAACTGATTCTAGAATTCCTCTTCTACTCTGGAAGCTGGTGGGGGGAGAGGAGGGGATATGAACCATCCTGATCTAAAAATACTGTTAAAATTAATGCTGTTTCAGGATGCTGAGGTCTCATGCCTGCAGGAAAGGAGGACTCTGCTGCATTACCAATGGCTTGGGCTGAGTGCTGTGCTGTTGGTTGGGCTCATGACTGCTCTGACAAGAGGAGGGGCTGGCCGGGAGGGGTGGGGAATGCAGGTGCTCGGCACTCGGGGGTGTTTGTGGTACAAATCTGAGTGCCAAGAGCTGCCCAGGCTGTAGGGAATGACGGCCTGATTGGAAACCAAATGAACTTGTCACTGGTAAGTAATGCACGGGAGGAAAAATAGCTCTGTATTACAGCAGGTTAAACTGCAAATTAACTGCGGGGGCGAGTCCGACTCTTCAACAGAGGGCAGAAGGACAATTGTAACATTAGATGTAATTAGGAAACAAATAGAAGAAAACAAGAACCATCTTTACATCACAGGATGCATCCCTGATGTTGCCTTGTTTGGAACTCAGCATGGATTTTAGGAAATGGTGAGAGGCAGATACTTCATCTTCCTTTTTCTGCTTTATACCCTGAATCATCAGCAGTGTGGAATAGCCAGAAGAGGTTAAATAGCCCAGAAGTCTTCAGCTTGAAGAAGAAATAATGACTGGAGATACATGACTGGCAACAACAACAACAAAAAATCAAATATGATGTGGAAAACATGAATAGAAAATGACTGCTTCTCCCAGCGCTCTCCTTTGTTCTTGTAACAGGGAGCCCAGTGACCAGGTAAAAGAATTCGAAATAGGTAAAAGGAAGTACACTTTAACTCAGCACAGAATTAAACTGTGGAACTTGCTGCCCCACAATCCTGGCAAGAGTTTGCTCTGAATGTTTTGCTGCTGAGCAGTAGCCTTTGCCTACCAGGCAGCTCAAGTGCACAGCAGTGCATAAGGGAGCAGTGGCAGTTCTCTCTGGTTTCTGCAAGAGCTGGTCTCTCCTTTCAAATTTTGCCCCAGGCCCCCCTGACTGTGCTGTTCCATGTGTGTTGTGCAGTGAGCACATGCAGCACAAGCAGCTTTATTGGAGCCTAATTCCTCAGTTACTCAGCAGTGTCCCAGTCACTACTGTGCTTCAGGATTAGCTGGGCTTAAAGAGTCATGTCCCTGGCTGACAATCTTGGAGAGGCAGACTAGCCAGGCCCTGGCTCCCTCCATGGGGCAGGGAGAGGGTTTCCACCCCACTGCTTGGGTGGTGGCATGGGTCTTTTCCCTTTTCTTCCGTACTTTTGGCATGTATTTTCCAGAGCTCACCTTATCTCCTTCCTGCTTCTTTTCTAGCTCTAATTTCCTTCACCTCTCTGCTTTTCTCCCAGCCTCCACACTCCTATCACCCCTTGTATAAATAATTTGTATTCTTTTCAAAAATAGTCCAAGTCCCCTCTGAATAATCTGCTACACTCATATTGCATTTCCAAAAATACTTAAATGCCACAGACAGACAGACATGCCTTGGCAGTAAATCTTGCTCTCACTTTGACCCTGGGTAGAGTTCCAGCTTCTGATGGCTGGAGATGGCCTCAGTGCAGTGGTCAGGCGGATCCCCTAGTGCAGCGCGGGTCACACGAAACCAGGCTGGTGAGGACCCTCCTTAGGCAGCCTTTCTGCTGCTCCCGGCTTGGTGCCCCACGCGTACGTTTCGGGGGAGCTCAGCTCTTTCCTCAGCGCTGCTTTCCCTGCGGCAGCCTCGGTGCCAGGGAGGGATGTGAGATGGATGTGCAGCCCCGGGACTCAGCGAGGGGCAGCCGGAGCAGCCGGCTCGCTCCCGTGCGCGCTGCCAGGAGCCGGGCTTGGGGCACTCCAAATGCTGACAACAGCAGTTCACGGCCCCCAAAAGTGGCACTGAGCTCAACCCCTGCACTGCCACACGCCGCTTGTTCCGAGTCCATCCAAAGATGTGTGAGGGCTCCTGGTTAGGAAAGTCAGGCTTCTTAATTGCACATGAAAGTGACCTAAATTCAAGGAGCGGCTCACAGAAATGTATACTGCTGTGCTCTGAGGCCAGCTCTGGGTGAATTATTAAGGAGTGGTATTTTTAGTAAGCATTTGCAATAGATTCCGTATGTCTGAAACCTTGTTCCAGTGGAAGTTCATCACAATGTCAGGTATTTCATTCAATTTAACCTTTATTCCATGCAATTAGTAGAAATGTTTCTAAAAACCTCTTTGATTTCTCTCCTGCCCCCTCCCCTCTGGGAAGGCTAAACAATGGTGTGAGTTCTAGGCAGTTCTAGTTCTTTCTAACATCACAGAGTGGCAAGTTTGGCCAGGATATAAATACAAGTCCTTAGAAGGCAGGGGGCAGGAAGAATTGGTTTACAACAAGATGGAGATTCTTTCAAAGAAATGTATAGACGTCTAAAGTTAAATTCAACAAATAATCTGCTATTCTACCAATAAGAACTGTACACTTTTAAAAACAAACTGAAAGAATAATTGCAACACTTGCAATCTTTCCTACAAAAGAGAGAAAAATCCTTAAGCAGTGGTAGCTCTTAGCATAATTTGCCTAAATTCATACACTGATTTACATGTAAGAGTATATTACCATGACAACTTTTGAATCTTGCTAAATTCTCTTCTACCTATGTCCGTGGTTTTTTTCTTGCTGTACTTTCTTCAAGAAAAGTGACCTGTAGTATGGGATCTCCTCCATGCACAAGGACCTTAATCCTGCATCTCTAACTCTGAGTGCACTTTGAGTACTACTGTGACAACACAGAATAGGTTTAAAGCATGTTACTCTCAAAATCTTGTTAATCAAGGAAGAGAAAACATATTTTATATCTATATCTATCTATCTATATATATACAAAGCCAAGAATTTATTGTTAGCATAGCTGAAATCTTAACTTTAAGAATCATTATTAGTCCAGACCTAACTTTCTGGTCTATTTCTATTACAGAAAAAATCCTTCTATACAGAAAGAATTGCAATAATAATAATATTAACAATAATAATAATACTGCTAAGTCTCTTATACTCACACTTCCAGCTTCTTGCCTCTTTCCTGGTGTTGCACTCACCCTGCCACTTCTCAGGGTCCTCAGGTTGCTGCCTTCAGTGTGGTGGTAGGGGTGCTAAGGCATGGGGGGTCTTTTGGCTAGGAGGGATGTGACGATGGTTGCATCTTTCTCACACCAGGATTCACGTGGGGTCTTTTTAATATTTGCTATCAAACTTTCACACCTTGCTGCTTCATCACTGGTTTGCAGCCCACATGCTGTCCAAATTTGCTATATATGATGTATCTTGCATACAGTGGAAACTTGTTCTTTGTTCTGTTATGCGAGAAAAGGTGATTTTGTCTAACTCTAGGTCTGTGTTTTTAATGGAAAACAGTGGTTGGTTTGTTCGTAGCTGTGGGGTTTCCAGTGCAAGCCTGTGCCTCATCTTTTGTCATCTTATGCCTATACTCTTCCCCACTGCATCCTGTGCCTCCTCCTCTCAAGGCCTCTGCTACTACCCCAGGTCTGTTTCTTCATGTGACATCATTAGGTTGGTTGTATCTTCTTCTGCACAGAGCAATGACTTGTCAGTCCTGTCTATGCACAACTACTGTGGTACCATACAAGGATAAGCAAAAGTAAAACCAAATCATCCATGACCACGTGCTCAGAAGAAAAAAATGCTGCTACAGCTAAGCCAAGTTAAAAGAAAACTTGCAGGTTAGGTCAGCAAATGTTCTGCCAAAGCAGGCAAGGCGTGACTCAGTGCTGAGGTCTCAGAGCAAAGCACGTGGGCTGTCCCCAGCAGTGGCAGTACCTGATGCAGGGCTACAGGCCACCAGCAGGCCACTGTCTCATCAGCAGGATGCAGGAAGTGCTGCTGTAATTCTGCTGTGTCACATTCCAGCTCCAACTGCAGCAGTGCCTGACAAAAATAATGTACAGGTGCAGATCAGCAACATCTGGGATCTTCATTACTGCTCCTACAATAAAAGAAGCCAGCCTGGTGTTTCAGTCTTGTTCCAAGTTGGCTGGGCAGATGCTTGAGTGGAAAAATAGCTTGCTGGTGAGATCAGCCCTTTCAATCCAGGCAAGTGAGAAAAGCACTCATTATTAAAATAGAAGGCAAAATGAGGCAATTCCTCTGCCTGTCAAATAACTGGGTAAATCTTCTCAAAGTCTTTGCTCCACGTGCTCTTTTAGATTTGGTTATCTCTGTCCTATGAGAGTAAAATATTCTTGGCAGTGGAAATGCTGCTCTCACAAATACCGAGTGCCAAGCTTTTAAAAATTAGTACAATGTAGAGAGCATGCTTTGTTTTTATAAAAAGGTTGTTGAAACAGCCCAAGTTTCAGACAGGCTTTTTTTTTAAATAATACTTTGTCTATTTTCAGGAGCTATGCCTAGTTTTCACTGCAAGCACCATGAGGCTGGGAATCTCTCTGCAGCTACAGCTGTACTAATGCTCTGTATCCAGGGGTGGGAAGCAGTAGTCCTGGCGTGCCTCCAGCCAGGAGGGGCTGAGGCACAGCTTGGCCAGTAGAATGTGGTGGTTTGTGCTTGGCCAGAGGCCTCTCGAGCAACTTGGACCAAGTGTCCTTTCACGTTCCCCACCCTGGGGCGCTCCAGAAAGTCTGTCCAAGTTGAGGAGAGGCAGGCTGCACAAGCTGAGACTTCATTAAACCTGCAGCACGGCTGCTAAGCCCATGCTTTAGTTTAATTCACAAATGGGATTGAGTCAAGTGTTTACCAGCTCTCCCTGACCCCAATCCCCAAAGGCTCGCTGCATTTGAGCTCTGAGCTTAAATGTCTCTGCAATCCTGCTTCTAGGCCAGGCTGGAAAACGAGGACACGCGTGTTTCCCCATGGCAGTGGCAAGACCCCTGCGTGAGGTGAGAGCTCATGGAGGGCCTGTGCCCTGGTTTCAGCTGGGATGGAGTTAATTCCTTCTTTCTGGCTGTTACAGTGCTGTGTTTTGGATTTGGAATGAGACTGGTGTTGATAACACACTGATGTTTTGGGTTTTGCTAAGTCGTGTTTATACTAAGTCAGTGAATTTTTACTTTTTTTTTGTCTCATGCTCTACCAGTGAGAAGGTGCCCAAAAGAAACTGGGAGGGAGCGTAGCTGGGATGGATGACCCAAACTGGCCAAAGGGATATTCCACACCAGAGAACATCATGCCTGGTACATCCTGAGGGAGTTACCCAGAAGTGGGGCTGATCTGGGTTTGGGAAGGGTGGTCTGGCATTGGTCAGTGGGTGGTGAGCAATTGAATTGTGCATCATTTGTTTGTTTCCTTTTTATTACCATAATTACTACAATTTATTGTCATTTCTGTATTTTACTTTGTTCTTGACCATTAAACTGTTCTTCTCACAACCTAGAATTTTACTTTGATTCTCCTCCCCATCCCAGCGGGGTGAGGGGGAGTGAGGAGGTTGAGTGAGCGGCTGTCTGGTGCTTTATTTCCAGCCAGGTTTGACCCAGGGCACCCTCGCACCGCAGGGCTCTCTGGCTCCCGGCTTCCTGTGGCAGATGGGGCGGGCAGGAGGAGCCCTCCCCCACCCTTCCCTTCCCCTCGCACCGTGAGCAGCTCCTCGGAAAGGAAGGAGTCCAATAACCCATCAGGGAGAGATGGAAGGAAACGTGTCAAATGTTCAGTTTAGGTTGGTTTGTGGCTGCTGCTCCCCTGGGTGCAACTCTGGGAGTTGGGGGTTGTTACCCCATAGCCTGAGGTGCCGCCCGAGCCCTGGGGGGACCTCACCTGGTGATGCCACTCCTGCTCATGAAACTCCTGGACAGCTCCCCTCGGAATGTCTCCGGCATTCCAGGCTGTGAGCGTGGATGTGGGGCTGCAGAGCTCCTCAGGTGTGCTCCTGAGGGGAGCCTCAAGCCCCAGGCCTGGCACGACGCTGAGGGAGGGGCTGTGCCTCAGGCAGAGGGGGCCGGCACAGTGCCAGGTGCTGCCCGCAGCCCTCAGGGCTCGGGCCTGCTGTGCCCCGGCAACAGCTGGGGCTTCCAGAAGGTTCCTCAGGCAGATGAGCGGCGCCTGGAGGCTTCCAGAAGGTTCCTCAGGCAGATGAGCGGTGCCTGCAGGCTTCCAGAAGCTTCCTCAGGCAGGTGAGCGGTGCCTGGAGGCTTCCAGAAGCTTCCTCAAGCAGGTGAGCGAGGGCTGGAGGCTTCCAGAAGCTTCCTTGGGCAAGTGAGCAGCACCTGGAGGCTTCCAGAAGCTTCCTCAGGCAGGTGAGCAGCACCTGGCGGCTTCCAGAAGGTTCCTGAGGTGAGCCAAGCCTGGTGCCTCAGGCAGGTAAGTGGGCTGGGCTCTCGCTGCCCCATAGCATTTACGGGTCGTGGCCAGTGTTTTTTCCCTGTGTTTTGGGGACAGGTGGCAGCCCTATGGCTGCACACGAGCAGGAGGGCTCTGGGCACCCCGTGCCCTTGAGGAGGGCCGTGCTAAGCTCACCCTGTGTGACCCCGAAAGGCTCAACCACGGCCAGGTGTTTCCCTGCTTATATTTGCTTTCAGTAACCACCAGGGGGTGACATGCTGGAATTTTAATTCCGAATTGCAGAAATGAGGCATTGCGTTCTTTAAAGGTCAGAATTCAGGACAAAACTCTGCAGGTAAAATAGACATTTTCTCTTGTGAGCTGTCCATGAGCTAGCCACTTGTCTGCTGCTCTCCTGGGCTGTGTTTCGGGCATACTAGCCACACCTAATTGTGAATTTCGTGTGGAAAATTTCCCTCAAGGAAAAAAACCCAGCGATCTGTTACAGCTGAAACTGTGGAAAAATAGTTGTGAATTCTGAGTTTCCTGATGTGAAGAAAAAAAAAACCCATTTATATTTAGTTGAAGTATCCAGTTTCACTAATATTTACAGAAACATGTTTATTTCACTCTTCTATTTGGAATTTTACATTCTCCTTTTTCCTTAGGAGACCAGACAAAATGAGTAAAACATGTTTCTTCATGTTAACATTCACACTCTGAAGGTGTTGTGTTGTTTCTGCCCCAGAGTAGAACTGTGGCCCTCCATATTTCTGCAGAGATTAGAAGAGATTATTTTGGGCATTATTGGATACCCATAGCAGACAGCTAGGAAAGTTACTTGGTGTCACAGGTTCCTTGGGAGCTTGCCAACACATGAATCCATGCCTGATTACATGGTCCATTCAGCTGCAGCTCCTTCAATATCAAGCGTGAATTTCATGTGAAAGCACGTAAACATCAAACTGCAAATAGAAATAATAATAAACGTGAAATAGACCCTGGGCCCCAGGGATGCACCAGTGCTGAGAAAGGCACACTCCTCACCTCGATGAAAAGGAAACAATAAAAAATGAAGGTAGAAATGTTAGTATTTGGGCCTCTAAAAAGATTCTTCATTGCATATGTGCAAGTAAAATGATGGGGTACTCACAAAAACCCCGGTTAGTTGTGTTGGATAGTGATCAGCATGCTTATATAATTTAAGAACTTTGCATAAAACAGAAAATGGCCTAATTTAACACAGCAGAAACTAAGGGGATGATGGCTGGAGCTTAAGCAATTAATAATTAAAAAGTAGGAGACACAAGATACTACCTAAGAAAAAACCAGGCTGTGGGATGTAGAAGTGACTGCTGTGATGCATACACAGGGAAGATGGGGCTCAGACTGTTTCTGCACAGCACTTTGTCAAAATGCAGTTGCATTGCAGATATAAGACTCCAGTGGAAATACGTAAAGTGATAGAAAGGGATCTTTCTCTTTGAACTGTTCTCTTTACTTAGTTTTGGAAGCTTAGGAGGTTTTTGACTCTTAAGGAATTTCACTGCTAAAAGCTCTTTCTAATTTCTGTGGTTACACAACAACTTAGATGGAATACACACCTTGCTTTGTGGGGTTTTTGTTCCTGTCCCTGTCCATTACACAAGGAACGAAAGGGGCTCTAAGTGGCTGCTTGCTAAAATCCAGGCATGCAGTTTCTATTTAAAATCTCAAGTGTTTGTTTTTTGTGCTACAATACTGCTGACTTTGCTATAGTCATACATAGTTCCTTGCCCTCTGCCCAAGACATTTTTCACTCCCCTGTTCCGTTTTAAAGAGAACTGAATTGGAGAAGAAACATGCTTCTAATTCAGTCTTCTTTTTAACTTCAGTGGAGATGGAAATTGAAGTTGCTCTTGAGGGGAGAGTAGTAGATGGACCAGAACTACTTGATATCAGAGTCATAATTCATACTGCTCACATCTCATCTTAGAGTACAAACTGTACTGTTCTTGAAATGTCAATGCTTTCTTTCCCTATTTAAAACAGGGATTCGATCTCTTCATTTTGAAAAAAAGAACTTAGTGTCTCCATTGATTTCACAGTACAAAATATTCATGCAAAGCCTGACTTCTCAAAGGACTGAAGAGGCAAATGTTAGCACGATAGCAATAATTTAAATTAGAAGTTTTATTTCTGCTGAGTCACTTCTTTTTTATCCTCTATGTTTTTAGATAATAAAGCAGTTTGTTACTAACTTTTTATATGCACTTACAAGCATAGGAAAGCTTGTGAGTAGGCTGCATTTGGGATATTCAGTTGCAGCTGAGCCAGGTTCCTAATTACAACAATTTAATTGCTACAGTCATGGACTAATCCCAGTTGCTGTGTGAACTTTAGCTAGACCCCTCAATAGCCTACGGAATTCAGTAGGAGTTTCTCTTCTAGTGAAAATTATGAAGGTTTAAAAAAGGAGGAGGTCATTCTCTTGTGGATCCATGTGTGCTAATTGTACTGCTTCCGATTGCTCGTCATTGCTGCCTGGCTATCCTTTCTTGCCTTCACAGCTTGTTTTCCAGCTGAGCAGTCCCTGTACAGCTCTAGTTCTGCTTCAGAGGAAAATATGTCAGATTCAGTGTGAACTCAACAAGGAGTGATTTTGTCAGCTCTGTCACAGCTAAGATGCTGTAGCCGTGCTCTTCCCCCTGTTTTTAACTGACATAATTGTGCTGTCAAAATGTTGTGTAAATCAAGCTGCAGTGTGTTTGCATCATCAGTGCTAATGTGGCTGGCCTAATGCTTCCTTCTAATTACAATTTGCATATTTTCAACAGTTGGCTGAGCTGCAGGAGGTGGTAAGATGGGTGGGTTGTGTCAGGAAGGCTGGGAAGGAGTTGGAGAGCTGGCTCCAAGCACAGTCTGCAGTGGACCCACAGCCCACAGCCAAACAGATACAAACTTTCCTACTGGCACACATGGGAAAGAGGGAGAGAGGGAGGAAGTGGGGCCAGTGATGCAGGAGAATGAAAGCTTGCAACAGCAAGGACAATATCATGTTCACCTACATAGACCATGGGATTTGGCTTGGAAACCTGGTCTGCTGGGGGCAGATGGGCTCCATCTGTCAGAGAAGGGGAAGAGCATCATCAGTCACAGGCTTGCCGAGCTGGCTGACAGGGCTTTAAAGTTTCTGTGGGAAGGGACCTTCAGCCCATCCCACTCCTACCAGCTGAATGCCAGGGCCAGCAACAGATGCCCAGAGCCTGGAGAGGGCTCACATGTCAGCAGGAGAGTCCCTAAAGAGAAGCACAAAGGATTTTCAGCCAGTCTAAAGCTTCACTAGGGGCTAGATTTAAATGCCTCAATGCAAATGCATGTAGCATTAATTAAGAGGAGTTAGAAATGTGTGCAGATCTGCAGCACTGTAAGCTTACTGGAATCATGGAGATGTGTGGGATGGATCCTACGACCAGAGTATTGGAATGAAAGGACACAGGTACTTTAGGAAGGACAAGCAAGGGAGACAAGGAAGGGGTGTTGCCATCTATATTAATGTCCAGCTGGAGTGCATGGAACTCCGCCTGGGGATGGATGAGGAGCTGGCTGAGAGCATCCTGGGTCAGGATGAAAGGAGGTGGGATACTTGCATTATAGTGCCAACCGGGAAGACTGAGTAGAAGAGGCAGCCCTGGTCTCCATGTATTCTTTCAAACACCCTAGTATCTGTTGGACAGACACCACAGCAGAGCATCGGTAATCCAGGAGGTTCCTGGAATGAACTGATGGTAACTTCTTTCTCCAAGTGACAGAGGAGCCAATGAAGAGAGGTGCCATACTGGTTCTTGTTCTCACCAGCAAGGAAGGGCTGGTGGGAAATGTGAAGCTCCAGGGCAGCCTTGGCCGGAATGACCATGACATGGTGGAATGGTGAAGTGTTACGACAGTGAAAAGGGTGCACAGCAAGCTCACTACCTCAGATTTCAGGAGAGCAGACTTTGGCCTCTTCAGGGATCTGCTTGGTAGAGTGCCATGGGATAAGGCCCTGGAGGGAAGAGGGTTCCAAAAAGATGGTTAATATTCAAGGATAACCTCTTCCCAGCTGAGTTGACACTATGTGGAATTCTTTGACAGAGGCAGTACAGTTTCTTAGCTGCTTTCTTACTTGGCTACAGGGATCCTGCAGAAAACTAAAAAGGCCTCTACGACAGATTATATTAATGACTGAGTTGTGAGATCCATACTACAGTATTTCCTGAAAATTTGATGTGGTACATACCAATATATGAGGCAAACAATTTATCAGGCTTATAGCAGACCTCAAAGAGATTCGTTGGGAGTGGTAGGGATGGGAAGAGGTAAATACTTACCCAGACAGGCTTTACAGTGCCTTTTGTCACATGTGGTACACAGCAGAAAGAGGAACCAGAATTCTTCTGTGATAACCATAGAATCTGAAATAAGAAACAGCAGGCATGGAAATTCAGCTAATAAAAGATGGGTATATCTGGCTGCTGTGGAGAGCTTTTAAGCCTTTCAGACCTACGTCTTCATAACTGAAGTGTTATCATGTATAGGTGTTGTTTAGCAAAAATGTAACTCAAAAGAATTTTTCACTTCAATGACTGAGACTGATGTTTTGCCACAGAGAGTGCTGGAATAGGGAGCACTGACTGATTCCTTTCTACTTAGTTCAAAAATCTCCAAAAGCTATATGTTGTTAAGTGATTTTCTAAATTGCAAACATCTGTTACTATTAGGTTCCACAGTTCCTCTGAATCTCCAGTACAAATTTTTTATAAATTCTAGGTTGAGATCTTTATCAAAACTTAGTTGGGGAGCATGGGACATGACCATTAACTGCACTTCTCAAGGCAGTTGTTCTGTAGAAATGAAATGCCTCAGCTCCTCACCTCTCAACCCAAAAGGCAATATCCAGCTTTTACGTTTAATATAAATGACAATGTCCTTCAGAGAGAAGTTGCTGAGAAGTAGCTGCAAACACAAATTTCCTTTAGCATAAATTCTGTGTGGCCTGCAGGTCACAGACCAGTGGCAGCTGCCTTTGAACAGCTCCTCTTGGCTCACTTTGCTTCTCACCTTCCTTATACACACCTGCTCCTGGGGAATTCAGGCAGATGTTCCCTAATGAGATCTTTTGGAATAAAAATGGAGGTGGTGCAGACTTTTGCATGTCTGTCCCTCTCTTACCTTTTACTTCCTATATCTGAATTGCCAGCTTCAGAGCATAAAAACAAGTGATTGTGTGGGGAAAAGGGGATACCGAAATGCTAAATGAGCAAGCTAATTGGTAACCTGTTTGTTTGGGGCAGACATTGCAAGATTAATTGGCAAAGAAGCATGAAGCAGAACTGGCTGGCAGGGAGCCCTATAACGCCTAGCACTATGGCCCTTTCTGCCTTGCTCAGAAGAAAACATGGTAACTCACATCCACAGCTTTGAAATTAATCCTATTAGACACTCTTTTGAAAAAACCCAAGAGGCATGCAGCTTTCCACTTGGATTAATCCAGTGTGAATCTATTCTAAAGACAGCCCCTCCCATTGTGCCTTGTGTTTCCACATGCTCTTGAATTAAAATGAGCTTGAGACTGTTGCAAGTTTTAACTGTTCCAAAAATCTGGGAAGATAGGGAGAGGATGTGACAACTTGGTCTGTTTTGCTTATTCAATTAACACACCAGCCAGGGAATAGAAGACTTACGAGAGATGAAAAAGGAGTTGTCACTGTCCTTGATTACCTCTGATGGGTTTTAGGTTTTCGTAAGAACAAACCATCCACTTCTGTGGTGAGGGAAAGAACCTTTTCCATAACTGACACACCCCAGGTACTCTTTGTCCAGGCCTGTCATCTTCCTCAGACCCATTTTAAGGCAGGTGAATATTCATAGAGATCTCTTCTCAGGTACAGATTATTACCACCTTCAGGATGCACACCAGTCTTGCAGTGATTTACTTTTCTTCTCTGCAATAAAACAGAAAAGCCAAGGCCTCAGAAAAAACTTTGGTGCCACTCAGTGAACCGGGAAGGAGAATAACATGAGTGAAACAAGTGCCTTTGAAACACATTCCTAAGTTAGAGTAAGCCCTGCAACAGGAGAAAATACTAAAGACTAAGAGGAAAATAATGAGATTAGGAGGGGAAATATTGCTTCAGTATTACTGCATTGAATATTAGTAGTGAGACTTGGAGAACCTAACTGCAGCAAACTCATACACAAACTCCACATTTGCAAGAAAGTGAAAAGAAATTATTTCAGGTCAAGGAAAAGGATCCCAGACCCTGCGATATCTGGCAGGTTTACTGGCACCAGAAAGATGGTGATTCTTTTACTTTATATATGCAGCAGAAGTGTTAAGAAGTGGGTGTATCTGCTGCATTTCAATCCATCCTCATTAGCTCTGCTCCCATTACAGTCCCAGAAATGTAGGCCTTGGGAAGAGACAGCCTTTGTGTTTCCTAATGCCCTCTACAGGGTCTCAGAAGTAAAACACCAGCTTAAGATACAGAAATGTGTTGTATTAAACATTATGTAACAGCAGCTTGCATACTATAAGGAAGAAAGCTGAAATATGTTAATAAGCAATACACTGCTGAACAATAATCTGCTACCTTTCTACGGCTAAGCTGTAAAACTGCACATGTAAGTAACTTATTGATTAAAAGAGCCTTTAAATAACAACAAAACTGCACAGTGATCTCTTCTACTTTCTGTTATCAGAGGATGTGTTGCAAGCCCAGCAACAGTCTGCATTTTGTGAGGCTGGAACAGGCTCAGATTGCTATTCCACTCTTTCTCCTAGCCTGAAACCAGAATTTTGGTTTTTTTAACATTGCCATTTGATACTACACAGTTTTTGGGAAATCAACATATTCCTATCTGTTAAACAGTGCTTTTTAGTGTGAATTTGGCTCCATTTCTGAAGAGTCACTAACATTTGAATGCATTCCAGTTTCCATTGTAATTCATGCCTGGAAGTTTGGCCAGGCTGAAAACTTGCAGAATAGCTTGGGTTGCATGAAAACAAACATTGCAGAGCTGAACACAAGGCCCTTAAAATCAATGGGAGACGTCTTCTGTTGACTGCCCTGGGTCTTGAGGCCGACCATGGTTTGCTCTCTCCTTGGACAAAAGGTTTCGGGCAACCACTTGCACATTCCCGTTTGTGTCATGTTCAATGAGTCTCTGCTGGGCAGTTACAAGGACAGGGCATGACTGAGCTCTGCCTCAGCATTTTTACAGGCTTGATCCTTTTTCCCCAGTATAGGTAGGGCTGCTATGACTCGATATTACTTACATCAATTTCTGTTGCAAGAGCATCTCTTTAGTGGTTTATAGCTCAAATAAAACACTTGGTCTGAAACTTTTCATACTGGTTTTTTTTTCTGTTATAGAAGTATATATAGTTTTTTAAAAATTGTTATTTTTATTTATTTATTTGAGTAGTACTCTCTTATTTTGGAACAGAAACTTATACAGTAAGAATGATGCTTCATATCAGGGAAAAACTTTTTACTCTGTAGCCAAATTTGAATGAATTTTCAGTTATCAAAAAATAAACAAATGGGAAGCTCTAAGCAGTATGATGAGATGCAGTATGTCTGTGGACACTGGGCTTTTTATTTCTAGGTCCTGCTATAAAGTCAGAAGAGTGTTGAAAATCCACACTGGAATCAGATCTGATGCCTAGCTGTATGTTCTTTTATGTTTTGGACTTGAATAATGTCTGACCATTTTCAAAATGAAAATGGGTTGGTTGGTGGTTTTCTTAAGGCAGATGTTTCCTTTCTCACATAGATGAGTAATTAACTTGTTTTTAAATCTCTCATAGCAACTTTGCAATACTTTTTGTGGTTTTGGCAAAAGCTGCTCTTGGCAGATGGGCAAAAAGGAATAATACCCTTCAAAATAACTGGATCTATCATGTTGCACCACTGAAAAAATAGACTGAAAAAATGTGATGTTCTTAGACAGTTATGTAGATAAATGCCTTCTGACCTATCACTTCCAGTAATCCATCCTTCTTTTAGGAAAATGGGTAGGTGCAATTTCTCTCTCAAGAAAGATTTAATGCCACAAGAGGCAGGGAAAATATGAATCAGTCTGTTGCTCTTTATTCCCTGGCCAGTTTCAATCCTTAGGCCGCTCTATATTGGCTTCATTATCCTTTTACTGCCAGATATTTATCATAGGATTTATTTTTCCATCGCACTCTTCATGAAACTGTGATAAAGAGCTTATTTTACTACCTTAAAGTCTTCAGAACACTTTAGATTAGAATTTGCAAGATTTAATTCAGTATAATTTCAGAAGAGCAATTAAATTTGCAATTGTATTTTGGAAGACAGGATCATTGTGTGTATTTTTCTTGTGCTGTAATAAGTAAGTGTGACACAAATCTTCACTTCCATGACATAACTCCCTTGAGAGTGGTATTGGAGATAGCATTTAAATCAAAGTAGGCAGTAATGCTCAAGTTCAAACCTTAGATGTGTCAGCTGTGATGTCAAACTCCTACCGACTTTGAGTGTGCTGTAGATAAATTAAGCTGTAGGTTGAATTCCTGAATCTACCCCAGTTTGAGTGGTTTGGGGCTTTTTTATATGCCTTTTTTTTTTGCCTATAATGGTGAAACTAGCTTCTAGACCATTTTCTATGGAATAAGGGACTCTGCAAGTTCTGTTACATTTTGCTCCTTTTATTGACACACTACTTACTGAAGACAGCATGTAGTGAGAGCCAGACTCAGCTCCTGCCCTCATCTGCAATCAGGAAGATAATAAGGTGCCTTTAGATGCTTTTCTTTCTTTACCCCTCTTCAGGATAAAAGTGTATCAACAGAGAATTCTGTAGCAAGCTGAGCTGGTTTTGTAATTATAATGGCTGTCAGTTGAATCAGGTAAAATTAATTCACTCCAATTACTTCTCTATTGTGGTTGTTTTTAAGGATTTTGCCTCACAAAATGTCTCTTCACATGAATACATTCTAAAGGAAGTCTCACAAAGCATTCTGTAGTGTAAGATGGGTTTCTTCGTTGTGTGGGTGACAGCTGAATGCCATAGTGGACCATTCAGTAATTGCTCACAACTGGGGGAGCCCTGGTGGTCCCATTGGGGTCAATTACAGAGCTCAGGTCATTTGCAGATGAGTGGCTGAGTAAATGATTAATCAGGCATGGCCACTGATAATGGGGGACCTCTGTGTCTTGTAGGAGACTGAGGGCATGCAGTGGGCCTTGTCCTGCTTGAATAGTTCTTCCGTTGAACTGACTGGACAAACAATTAGACTTCTCTAAGCTTGTTTCCCCTTACATCCATATCAATTGTGTTTCCCTTGTCTTTCAGTGACCTTACAATCGATCTATTCTCTGTTTGATCATGACTAGCTGGCCAGGGCCAGGGGGGCAGTTCATTGCAGTCACCTACTTGTTGGTTTTGCTTGATGATAATTTCCTTAGATTCATTGTTACTAATTTCCATTAAATATTTTAAGTTGGGAGATCAGAAGCAGAGTTGAATGTCAGATTTTTTTACCAGTAATTAGGAAAAGAAATGGAAAAAAGAAAATTAAAGTTGATCTCATATAAGCTGTAGGATGTAAGATAGAAACTGTGGCCCTAAAGTAAGATGGTTTTTTTTTAGAAAATGAGAAAAAAGCTTACCAGCACAAGTTGCCATTTCAGACTTTGTATTATTTTTGATGCTGCCAGACAAATTTTTTTCCAGACTACTCAGAGATGCTGAGTTCTATTTAGCCTACAGAAAATCTGGACTTTAAGAGAAAGTTACTAATCCGATCACCCAATCATTCACTCCAAAAGGCAGGTAATGATGGAGGTATTCAGTGTGTATTTGTGGCGATTCACTTTGTAATTGTAACCTCCTTAGACTGCAATAATTTTTTTACCTGCAGCCTTTTCTCACCTTTGCTTCTTTCACCTACTCTGCATACAATTTTAACTGACATAGGGCATAACTCTAGAATAAAAACCTTTTTAAAATCTTTCTTTTGAAAAAACTAGCTTACTTTAGGTTTGCATATTGTTCTATTGCCTAAAATATTATGGGTTAGGGTCAGTGGGAGTCATTTGCAATTGCTGTGCAGCTTTCTGAGTCATGATTTTCTAGGCTCAAACGACTGTTCCTTCAGCAGATCTGTTTCTGTAATGCATTATTTTTTAAATTTTAACCCTGTTGAGTTAAATTCCTAATTTAGACAGTTCATACTGTGTTTTTCTAATAAGGGACTTCCAAATATTCACAGATGTACAGATTGTGCTAGAAGGTGTTACTTTGTTGGAGAAAAACACAGCTATGTCTCAAGAGGGGAAAAATTTTAATCTTTATAGACCTAGTCATGAACGTGGATATGGCAGCCAGACTGAGTTCAGCGAGTCTGGGCTGAGCTCGGCCAATGAATTTTTAAAATTAAGACACAAAGGAATGAAAGGTATCTTCATGTTCTACACTGGGCACGCTGTGTGGATGACCCCATGTGAGATCTTCCAGGTTTTCCAGCCCATGGAAATGGCTGGAAATGGTGGCCAGAAATGGCCACCATTTCTCCCTGTGCACTGACACCACAGCTGTTCTTGGGGAGCACTGTCATGTGGGGAAGCTGAAAGGTGAGCGCAATGGGTTGGCCTTTTCTGATCTTTTATGATTCACCTCACCTGCCTCCTCTGTATTATTAATCTGAAATGCTCAGTGGAGCTGAGGAATTCAGTATGTTCAGCAGAGTGAATTTGATCCAAAATGCTGCCCTGCTGTGTGATAGGGAATACATTGAAGGTGGCTAATATTCTATTACAGACAGTTCACAATTCCCTCTGATTTATGTGTGGAGATTTAAAACTATCCAATGAAGTATTTCTCCCAGTCATTCTTGTCTTCTGCTGATCTTTCAGAGTCAGTTTCCTGAATTCTTCTGTCCTTAGGTGTGAGCTGGGCAGCATAAGTAACATAAACATTCTATTGTTGGTGCTTATGATTACCTTACAAGAGACAGTGAATTTTATGTGAAATTTATGTGAATTTTATGTGAATTTAATCTCCAGGATTCCTTAAAATGTGCTGATCAGAAGATATGCATGCCTGTAAGCGAGCGCAGTAGAACAATTGTGAAATAAAAAACACAGTAATACACAAAGCAGACATTGTAGGACTGGAGGTTTAGTTTTCAAAAGCCTCTAGTGAATTTTGGAAAACAAATCCTACTGAGAGTCAAAAAGATTTGTATGGTTAAATCCTTCAGCCATTTTGGAAAAACTTCTCATAAATGAATAAATTTTGAGAAAATCAGTGTATTCACTTCCAAAGAAAGAAAACAAGTTCAGAAAATATATAGACTTGACATGACAACTGGCAAAACAATGTGAAGAAATTATAGATGATATAAGAAAAGAAAAATTATTCCAAAGTTATTTTTAAATTTATTTTACAATATATATTTTTGGTGTTTGGATTTTTTTTAAGCATACTTATCCTAACCAATGCCTAAATGTAGATTGATCCTAACTGTAACTGCTGTGACTTCAGGGGTTTAAATTTTGCTCCTGAAGTTTTAGGGAAATAGATTTGGAGCTGGCTGGAGTATGTAATTCTCCATTATCCCGCAGTGGATGCTGTCTTTGTCACTGCTGCCTTTCATTGAAAGACTATAATACTGTGTTATATCCAGCACAACCACATAAATCGCTTACTTGGGAAGATGATGTTTGCAGAGGCTGGTGCTTGCCTGCAATCTGTCAAGCAGAGCCTAGCTCAGATCATTTGCAGTCTGATACATCTGTACCTTAAATCCAAGAGTGGAGCCCTTGAGTGAGATGTCAGTTGCACCAGCTCTGCTTCTCATGAGTTCTTTCTGTCGAGGTTCTGTTTCTGTTGCTGTGCTCAGTGATGGAGAGCTGGTATGCTCATCGCTCTGAGTTCAAATGCTGGTGGTCATCCATCCTTATATGTTGTACCAGAGTGCTGAGAGTTCTTCCACAGCTCAGATGGCTAAACCAAGGGGACTATATTGTGCATGTTCTTGGATAATTTTTGAAAGAAAACATCTGTTTTTATTGTTTATATTCCAAGAAAGCTCTGAAGAAAACTCAAGATTTACATAAGTGTGGATGCTGAAAAGCTTTCAGCAGAGAAATTTTCCAGCTTTCTGCAGCATTTTGTGAGACTGTAACATTTCGTGGGAACTCTGTCTTTCCCATGCAAGCTATTAAAAACAACATTATAGTTTTCTGTAAACTATTCTTTCTATTTTGCACCTGCAGTTGTTTGTAGAATTGTTATGATACTGACTAGAGAAATACTTTGAAATGGCAGTTGTAGAATTTGACCAATCACCCTAGGAGATGAGTAACTAGAGGTCCAATGAACTTACACCATGCCAGAGCACTAAAGTATAAAAGGGGTGATATATAATTAATATTCTCTCTACTTCCTGGACCGAATCAGTGTTCGTTCCCTCTCCCTCCTCGTGATAACAGCGACACATAAGTATCTAAACTTCTCTTTCCATGCTTTCTGAACATGTGCAATGAGATTGCTTCATATGTTCAAATTTTGTCTCAAATGCAAGGGGTTTAATTTAATTTTAAATAAAGGTCAAGGTTTCTAATGGATAAAGATGTAAGAGAAAAACAGGGAATAGGGTTACCTTGGTGCGTTCCCAAGCCTTTAGTGCTGAGAAAGCTATTCACCACCTCTTTTGAATTTTAAGACAGGATACCTGTGAAAATATGAAATAAACCAGGATAATTGCTGTCAGAATCCAGTAGTAATTGAAAGAAAGGAAGCCTTGAGAAAAAAAATTATGAAAGGAAAAGGCACTTTTAAAATGGGGAAATTATAACAAGGCAGTGAAGTTGTTTAAGACAAGTTGTAGTTACATCAACCTGAAGCTGAGATATTCTGAGGCCTGGAGTTTGTAGAAGGTCTGTAGGAATTGCAGGCAACAAGAAGAATGGAGGGAAAAAGGCAAAGATGTAAATGCATCACATTGGCTGTCTGAGGGCTAAAGCTGAGAAAAGAATGTTTTGAATGAGGGGGACACACTAGGACTGCAGAAGGATGTTTCAGTGTCTAGCTCAAGGGCTAATTTCACTCTGAGGGAGTAAAGGACCAGAGGGAGGTTGTGGTGCTTCAGAGATTGGTTAGGAACTTTTAGAAAGTGAGGGAACAACAGGAACAGAAATAGTTGGGAAAAGAGGGCATCTGTTTTGAAGGTCTGTGAGCTTCCCTTGTGACAGAAGAAAGAATATAGTAGTTTCTGTGCTAAGTCAGAATTGATGGAATTGGCAGTTTGGGAAAAATGAGAACTGGTCAGTGATTAAAGCCACAAGACTGAGACACTTGAGTGTCACAGAAGTGCCTCTGTATGTACTCCACAATCTTTATTCTGTCTGAATATTCACTATGCAAGTAAAAATTTTCTTTAGGACCTGCACAGGTATGAGTCTGTAAAGTTCCACTTTCCTGTACTGAGACACTTACTGGAAGCAAAGAGACCAAGGGAAATCACTGGTTTTTACATTGCTGGGGACAGATACAGTTACAGAGCAAAATTCTACATGTGGCTGCCTAACTCCATTGTAGAATGAATTTAGAATATAACTTTCCACTGAGTAGATGGAGAACTTCGAATTTGTGAGAGCAAAAGGCTTAAAAATGTGTTCTGGACAATTGATTTGGTGGCACTGTACCCTGAAACGAGCTGTTAATCTATGTGATAGAGACAGCAGAGGCATTACCAGTACAAAGTACCCTGCCTGCATATACCAATATGCCCTTGCCTGACTGTAGGAAGTGAGAACCTGAGAGCTGAGAGCTTCCAGTTCCCTCTGCCACTGGCAGCAATTGAGACTGACAGAATACTGCCAGCTGATGCCAGCTGATAGTCCTGAGAGGCTCTTCAGATCAGGCACCCTACAGCCAACATAAGGGGACTGGTTTATTTTCATGGTAGTAGCTCTCAGTTTATTTTCATTCATGCAGAGGGGGTAAAACTACATCAGTTATGCAAAGAAAAAAAACGGGCAAGGAGTTATTGATCTAAAATTCAAATGGAGGATTATCTGCATTACCATCTGATAATGGAGGCACACAGAATTAAAGACAAAGGTACATGCCTGTGTGTGTCCGACCTTTGACTTTCTAATCCTGCCCAATTGCTGCAGTCAGGATCATAGAGATTATTTTTGTGAGCTATTGCTCAGCAAAAGCAAAACAGATCAACCATAGTTTGTAGAATTAGATCAGCCCTGTCCTGAGGCATCCAGCACAAAATACAAAGCTTCTGGCAAAAATAGAGAGAAATATAACCAGCTTGCCCTCCTTAAATCTAAGTGAGGAAAATGCATCTGGTGTAGCCATAAAATCAGAAGTGACTTGTTTTAAAAGGAAAGAAAGCATCAATTTGTCATTCTGGAGCTGTTTTTTTTGCAGAGCAGAATTGCTGGAGGGATCAGAGCAGTCAGCGGTAGAGAAAGACCATTAAGTGAGTCCACTCCCCTGCACTCACGGACATAATCCCTTGATGCAAATACATGGTTTATTAAGGTTGCAGTGTACTTACTGGCTGTGGGAATCAGACCTCTAATAACATAATCCCTAGAGCTCTGGGGGAATAACGCTGCTTCTCTTTAGAGGTGAGCTGTGGGTGGTTCTGCACCAATGCCGTACACTGGTAAAAGAGAACTCTCCTTGCTGCTAAGGCCATTTGAAAGGAACTATGAATGTTCAGGTTAGCTGTAGGCATTAAGTGCTTTTCAGATAAGTTCACTTGAGACGAGCTTAAATTCTCTCAGCAAAATGTTGAATTTCAGATTCCATTCTAGTAAAATCCAGCCTAGAGGGGAAAGTTCTATTGGCTGACTTAGGAAGTCTGAAGGACAGGTGTGAGAAGAAGATTTAAAAATTCCGGTGCTGTTGGAATCTCCATCAACTAGCTAAATAAAAGACCAAGAGAAGAGTTCTAGCAAACCAGACTGAATGCAAGGAAGAGACTTAGAGAACCAGGTAGCTTTGTATTTATCAAGGATCATGTTTCAGTAAAGACTTTTGTCGAGTTCTCTGTCCTCCTTTCTTCTCTGTGGGATGTAGTGACTAACAGCAGAGTTGGAAACACAGCCATGTCCTACAGATGTCTGTGGTTGTGTCTGGGCCAGAATTTCCTTCCTCCTCCCCCTACTCCAGGCCTTTGCAGCTGCTGTGACTCCCATACTAAAGATAACGCTGCTGAATCGGAGCTATGGCGAGATAGCCACCACTCTCACAGAAGTCTCCCGCCAGGGGGAAGTTACCTCAGCTCATGGGGCCAGACGAGAGAGTGGCCACTCACCCAGCCCAGTGTTGTCGGCACACGGGCACGCTCACGCATCCAGCAGCGTCAAACGATGAAGGAGGCAGGAGGAACCACCCTTAGCATGTCCTGCTTGTCTTTATTGGCGGCGTGGGGCACGCACCAGACACTCGCAGAACGGGGGCAAGATGGCGGAATGGCGACCCCCCCACGTGTTGCCCCTTAAGTACAGGGTGTTCTCCCAGGGGTGGGCAGGGAGCGGGGCCCAGGTAGGGGCTAGGGGCGGGGTCACGGGGTAGGAGCCAATGGCAGGGGTATGTCCAACGGGACAGGTCCAAGGACGGAACATGCCGGGGGGGGTAGAGAGCGAGGGCAGGTCCATTGACCGGCCAGAACTAGGGGGGTGCTGCAGGATTAGGGGTACTCTGCAGGATACAACATAAAGACACAATGGTAGGAGCACCAGGATACATGAACTGATGGGCTTAAGCTGCTGGCTTTGTGTAATGCAGTGCACATTGAGGGCCTAAGCTCTGAAACCTGGAGACAGCACAATTTCATCAATGTCTAAGTAGCATCCAAAGAGTGAGCTTGCACTACACGCCTCCTTTTTAACTGAGCTGATGTTTTTGTTATCACAAGAGACTCAGTTCATCACAATAAAAGTAATTCATCCTTCACTTGCCTGCCAGATCCTTGGGCCTGCTTCATTTTTTTTCTATAGTAGAAGATGATGTCTTTGCAAAGGCAAGTGAAATACAGCTGAGAATGTAATTGTGTTCACTACCTGTTACTTTGCAAGCTCAGTGTAGCATAGGACAATACAGAAGAGAAGCCCGGAAATTGGGACTACTGGTTTTCCCTGTATTTTTGTTTGTGGCGGTGGCCCAACCCACATTTCGCATAACGGACATCCCGTGGGTTGATTTCCCTGTCCATGACTCCGCCTCCGAGGGCGGGATGGAGGAGGAGGCAGAGGTGTAGCCTTTCCTGCCCCCTGGGTGGACCTGGAAATATATCTCCTCCCAGGCTTCTGGAGCCTTCTCCCTTCCCCGTGTTATAATTGGTTCAGAAGACTTATGTTTAATAATTAGGTTGTTGCTTATTCTATTAAGTTCTAGATGTTTCTGTTTTTTCAGGTTCATGATTGGTTGGTTTCAATGTGTTCCTCCCTCTCTATTATTTGATTGGACAGCTGTCATCCCCTCTTCATTCCTCCACTGGTTGTTCCTTTATTCCTCCCCTTGCTCCTCCCCCCTATAAAGGAGCGTTCAACACCAGCTCTGTCGGCTGTCCTGGCAGCTCTTCCATTGTGCTTGCAAGTCTGTTGGGCAGTCAGGCTCTAGTGTTTGGTTCCCTCTGGGGATGGAATAAATGCCTCGGAATACACCAATACTAGAGTCCTCCTTGGTTCTCTGCCTTCGTCTGCCGCGAGATTCCACCAAAGCCTCGCCAGACCCACCGGCCTCTGGCTACCGAGTCCCAGCTAGAGCTGAAGCTCCCCGGGCGAACACCTGCGCTTTATCTGCTGAACGGACTCCTGTGGGCGTGCTGAGATACTGGCACTGTCCAGTGCGGAGGACATTCGGTTGCTGCCTGCCATGCCACCAGGCGGCTAGTGGCCAGCGCGGCATTTGTTGAGGTTTCTGAAAGTTGTATTTCACTCCAAGTTTCAGTTTGACTTGCTGCCAGGATCCATAAACCAGGGAAGAAAGCCCCAACCCTCAGAAAATAGCTCCTGGTGAGAATGTTAAATTAGTTATTAAAGAATCAAGACACTTAATTGCTAACTATTTTTTTAAAATATCGGTATTACTATAAAACCTATTGCTAATTCTTCACCCATGTACGTATATACAGTGTTAGAAATTTTGGATTTGAGGTAGCACTACATTAAAGTTTTGATTTCACCTTTTAGAAAATTAGTTACAGTCATTTTTCCCCTTCCTAAAATAAATGTGAGAGGAAACATCAAATTAATCATAGGTACAAAGACTGCCTGTAGTGAGGTAGCTCATTAAGCTTCCTTTTCCTAGGCTCCACATTTCTTTCAGAATTTTAATCTTCATAGTTGTTTTTTTTTGTTGGAATGAGTGTAGTATTCTGCAACAATGAAAAGCTTTGCTGGGTCATTTATCATCCTTTGCCTTGAGGAAAGTCCATACAATTACCTTTGTGCTTGTGTTACACTCTAAACTTTTATAATCCCGGTTTCTAGAATTTGTGCAGTGGAAAATGCCCATTAGAGAAGGTGCATCCTTTCTTCTGAAAGCCCATCCTTGGAAGCTATGGAATTACATCCCCTTACGCAAAGTCAACTGTTTATTTTCCCGGTGCTGTTTTCTGGCTTACAGCACCACCTACAAGTTACTTTCAAACTGCAGATGCAGGCTGGTGTCTTTGGGTGTTTGTGTACCCCCTGCCATGACGTAGCTGCAGGTGGCCACCCTTCTGCAGCCCCATGGCAGCACCAGTGACTTCAGCCCTAGCAATTGGCTGCTGGTAAGGACACCGTGGTTCAGTGACTTTGTCTGTCTTGGGAGCCACTGAACTTCACTCAGTTCTGAAGATTCCCACATCCCATTTATTCCTCAGCTCTGGATTTTAACTAATGAGGGAGGAGGAGCCATGGAAGGGAGACTTTGCTGGCACTAAGGGTGGACCATATGCCAAAACTTGGTAAACCAGTGTGAAAGGCAGTGATCAGGTCCAAATAGAGTCACTGTGGCAAACAAAAGCATTGTTTCATCACGTGAAGATTCACACCAAATCATTTGGATTTTTTGGGTAATTTCAAAATTGCTCTATCTCAATTTTACAAGTTTGATTACTTAGGTTTTGTGAGAGTGAAATCAGTCATACTCTGGCAGTGGGATAATTGAACTGCATGCACCAAATATTATTGAATCATTGCAATAGTTGTAATGGCTTTGGTGGAGTTTTTTCTTCCCTTTCTCAGAGTACAATATTCCTCATGTACTTTCTTGGCACTATGTGCAGTTCAGGAGATGTTTATCTGTAGCTCTCCCGTCAGTCAATCCCCCTCCCTAGTCCAGCTGATAAGTTTTACTCTGCTGGAAATTGTGATGATGCACTTAATTCTTTCATTTCTGCTAAAGAATGTATGTTATTTATACTCACAAAAGTAAAAGGCACTCACCAATATGGATACACTCTACAGCTATTGGAACAGTTCACAACTGCTACTGCAATGCCAAAGGAAGCCTGCATTTATACAGGCTCTTCTTGCTGTTGTTAGGCAGAAGAGCGAGCTTATTATGTTCTATTTGAGGAAAATATTGTTTAAATTGAAAAACTTTCAGTATGTCCCTTAGTTAAACCTATGTTTATAAATGTATCCAGTGTGAATGTTAGTTATGGCTTGTTTGATGAACCTTCATCTAAAGCTTCTTCCACAGTATCTGTGAGACAATCCCATTCAATATCTCAGACATGAACACAGACAGGAACTTCCTGAGAGAGTGACAGACTCCTGCTGGTAAACTTTGAAAAATATATTGTTGAGCTGCAATTCTGTAGACAGTGTTATTTTATTTCTCCTCCCCTCACTTCTTTTTTAGTTGTCAAATAGTTTTGCACGGGGATGAGATTCAATATTTTGGAATTCATAGGCTCCTGTTGCTTCAGAACCACTGAGATGGGTATGGCACAAGAATGTGGTTTCAGGTGAGAATAAGCAGCAGGAAGAGAAGAAATGTCAAGTAATTATAGAGTTTTCATGTTAGCTACCGTAAGAATACAGCCAAACCCCAAACCTCTGAGTCTTAGCGAAGAGACAGAATTGTGTCTGAACTGAGGATAGCTCAAGTTTTGCATAGCATGTCAGGTTCTCTCTTGGATTCTGCTAATTTGACAACCAGATTATGAACTTGTAGAAAAGAAAGATTTGTTTTAGTAGTGTGTATTGCAGGTTTTTACTGAGCTTTTTATTATATGTTGCATGTAAGAGAGACACAGTTTTTTTTTGCAATATAGTAACAGATGACAACACCAGTCCAATAATTTTAAAAAAATCTGTTTCCCAAGGTAAGTGCTTTAGATGTCTGTGGGAACAGCTGTAATAATTACTTAGTTGTTTACCTTGACGTCATGCAGAAAAGAGAGAAGGCCAAATGTTAGCAGATGTGGAAGCTTTAATTACAAGGAAATCAAGTGAAGGCTTCAATTTTGGGCTTAAGATGCTGGCAAAGCTTTCTGCAGAGGCTCTGCTGAGTCAGTCATGTTTCAGAGGAATTCTTGTGCTGTCCTCGCACACATTACAGTTTGTTTGAACAGAACATGTTTTTCTGGCAAGACTGTCCTTCCCCCTGTCCTTAATGATTTCAAGAAGAGCAATGGAAGCACTGCTCTGAGGCCTCATTCAGCTCAGCACCTTCTCTGCCCAATTAGCAAATATCCTGTGTCACCGATTTTAGGAATTAGTGTGACAATAGTTCTCTAACTAATTACAACCTACTGACTCCATCTTGAAGAGTATTAATTTCCAGTTATCAGGGTATAATATATGGAAATGCTAACAAGAAGGATTTGCTTGCATTCTGATACAATTGCTCTTTAAATGAGGACTAAGTGTTGCAGGTCTTGTCCCACTGTTCCCATCTTATCACTGACATTGATATATTCATATTGCTTAAACTGAATTGCTGCATGTGCACCTCAAATGGACATTGTGCTCCCTTGGGGTCCTTGGGTGGGTTCTTTAGTGTGGGTTTGGGTACAAAGACCGAATTAGAGCAGCTGGAAGCCTTTGTTTGCAGGTTAAGAAATTAACCTGGATCCCAACTCAAGCTACCAGGCACCTCTGCCCCCTTGAGGGGCTGATTTACTCTACTTGGTGTCTGTTTTCCCTCTGCAAAACGAGGGTAGAATAAATCCACCTGTAAGATGTGAGAAGTGCAGAGGTAGTAAATGCCTCAGCAGACAGGACCACTGATCCCAATTTCACAGCCCCCCCTAAGTACACTGTGAGGACTCAGCCGTTTTTTTGATGCAGCAGCATGTGATGGTGAATGCCATTGATTTAGTGATCCCACCTGTAGTACAAGCTCTTCAGTTCTGGTGCTTTCATCCCTTCTGTTCCACTAACACAGAATGGTGTTCTGTGTTTAACTGTAGCAATATTCATCTCATAAGCTTGCAGTTAATATAAGAATTATTATCTTTCTAGAACAGGTGGAATGTCTTGGGTATTGGGGGCAAGAAAAGTTGTACCATAACTTTATTTTATTCCTTATTAGGGAGAAAGTGAAATAGAATCATCTCAGGGCTGAGCTCCCTTAAAACTTATTGGACTACTGCATTTGAAACAAAGAAATATTTTTTGTTTTGGTTTGGTTTTTTGTTTTATTTTTTTTCTGCAGTTTTATTCAAGCATTTGAAAAACTAGGGAGGTTTTTTTTTAAAGTATTCAGTGTCTTCATTTTGCATTTCAGGAAATACATCCTCCTGTTTTTGGTTTTGTAGGTTTTTGTTCCCTGGTTTATGCAGGTCATCTGCAAAAAGTGTGATTAAATCATTTGAGAATCATCCTCCTGCATGTATTGGTACCTTTTCATCCCTGGAATTATGGCCTTTTTAATTTATTTGTATTACCTTTTTATTCTATACTCACAGCTGCTTCAGTTTCTCAACATTGCTTTAGAGTCACACCTTTGTCTACCTGAGCGCATTTACCCCTCCAATGCACCCACTGAAATCATCCACTAAATTAACTCCATACAAAAACTTCAAATAAGCTACAGACAAAAATTCCTGGTTTCAAATATATTTAAACAAACAAACCAGCATACCTATTGAGAGCCTATGAGAAGTCTTGAACTGTTTGCTTTCCTGGAGACAGCAATGTGGCTTGAAAAATACTGTGTGTTTTATTGTTTTCTACTCTGCAGACCACATGTGGGATACAGGCAGAATCTGAGAATCACTGAACATATTCACAGCTCTGTGCACAGGAAATATGCAATCAGACTGTCCATCATTGTGCCATCAGGTTCTACTCTATGGTCACAGCTGACTCCAATGGACAGTAAATGCTGGCTTCACAGCTGACTTCTCAATCACAAAAACACTGCTGTTCTTGCATCTAACTGTTCTCACATAATGCAGGCTCCCTCCTCCCAGAACTCAATTTCACTGCCACTGAACCAGTGATAAAACCTGAGCACTGACAGGTGAACAATTGGCATTCTTGAAGGTAAACATGGAACATTATTACTTGGCTTCTGCAGATTGTGATAGGGAGATGGGTGCTGGGTAGTGATAATGCAAGATGAGAGATTGCAACAAAGGGGGAAAGAAAAGTCTCTGTACTGATAATGAAACTACTTAATGGTTCTGATTTATACAGGAACTTTGAGCAAGTAATCTCCCAAACAAATTGTCGCAATTATTTACATCTCCTGACTGCTCAAGCAACACAAGAACTAACAATATTTTTCATTTTTACCTTATATTAACTTGGATATTTTTACCTAATGGATATAACAGCAGAGAATTTGACAAAGCTAAGCAAGAACTCTAAATTATACTGTATGAAGGGCTTGTGTTTAACTCTTCTAGCTGGTTCCTTTGCTCAGCAGGTCACATGTGTTAAAACTCAAGCATTTGTGTACAAGTTATCTTGCTTTCTGATGAGGTTGGCCTATCTTTTGCCCCGTGGTTTTTGTCCATAATTTCTGCAGTCCTAGAGAATATACCATATTGATGGTCAGATCTGAGGCACACTGGCAGTGCTAGCTATGATATGAGGTATTTTTTCTGTTTACCAGTATGCCGTGGTTTAGCCTGTTTGGGCACTTATGTTTGAGCTCTCCATAGAGCTAATTATGTCAAGTGCAAATTCACTCCTGTGCAGCTCAGTTTATAGTTTCACATTTGCCTAATAGGACTCCGCATTTCCCTCTGCTATAAAATCTGTGCTCAGCTGCAGCTTAATCCTGTTCCTGCTTGTGTTTTGGTGCCATTTGCAGCTCTGAAGAAAAAAGATAAGAGTAGGTGTGAATCCCTCCCTAGCGCACTGGGAGTTCAAAATCTATTTAGCTGACAAAGTCCCCCCAAATACTTACTGGTACAGGATTAATATCCTGCGCAGTGACAGGGAATAGAGATCACAGCTGTCTCCTAGTAGGGCTGCCACTCCCTAAGGGACCTGCAGTGAGTATCTCCACTGAAGAAGGCTTCAGGGTTGCACCATGCCTCCTAGATTTTACACTATGAAGCTATTTATCATGAAGAGCATTTATTTCTCGGCCAAGGAAGGATCAGGTGGATAAATTATATGATGCATACCCAGAGCTTAAAAATTTCTCTGTAAAATTGAAAAAAGGCAGAGATATTCCTCACGAGGGAAGGGAGAGAGCGCTAATCCCATTTACAGCTATCAGTTTAGGAATGTGAGTTGTTGATAAGATGCTAATAGCTAAGATAACAAACTGTATCCCCATGTTGCATTCCAGTTCCACTTGTTGCAAATCTACAGCGTGTCCCCGAAGCAGGTTTTCTTTTTTGACCTGCTGTTTGTGTGGAAAAAGCTAAGGGAGAGTAGAGCATTAAAGCTGTGTCCTCCATTTTAATAAAATATCAACCTTCTGTGGAGGACAGTTGTGTCACTAGCACAGGCTGTATCCTAGACTTGATTTGCTATTGCTTGGGTCTTCTGATGCCAGGATGAGCTCCACGTGTGCCCCCTTGGAGCAGAATTGCTGTAATTAAGCCCATCACAGGATACACCTGAAGACTTCAGTGTTCCTTTAAAAGGTCTCGGTATTGTCTTTACTGTGAGTGGCTGCTGGTGATTTACGTGGTTTAAACCTCCTTGTTTGGGAAACAGAGCAGTGTGAAGAAGTCTGGCTGCAGGAATTGCTAGGTAATGCACTTTGGTTTGTTACTGCTGTTAGAGGGGAGAGGGACTTCTGACCCGTTCCCTTGAGAAAAGGAATAGATTGCTAAGCCTGGAGGTATGGAGGCTTATTTAGCGTTTGCCTTAAAGCTATGCCAGCCTCTGGCACAGAGGGGCCTGGATCTTACTGTGAGAAATGTTTTACCTTGTAAAGAAAGTCCAGCATTAACTTCAGGTGGGGTTCAGTTACAAACTTTGTTAATCATAAGGAAGGATGGGGCAGTTGGCATTGCTGTCCAGCGTTGAAAATTTCTTTAATGTTTTGGGGAAAATCTCATCTTGGAATGGGATCCAGTACATGTAGAAGTTGCGTACTACTTTAATTAAAATCTTAAAAAGCTTGTCTGCATTGATAAAGATATTTTGGAGGTAATAGCTGGCCAATTCATGTCAGGAATACTGGGGGCTCTCTCATTCTGTTCTTTATGTCTCCTGTATTAAAAAAAAAGTACTATGTTATAGTAATGTGAAATGAGCTTTGTGCTGCATGGATTATAAGGCACTAAAGGTAGAAGGCATTGTCCAGTTCTGCCCTTTTGAATGTTCTTTAGGGTAGTCCTCAGGTTCACAATTATGTTATATTAAATAACTTTTTGTTTGCTTGTTTAAAAGAATTATGCTTTTATGTAGAGAGTATGTCATCAGAACAGACAATGAAAAATAACAGACTTCTTTTCAGTTCAGCTCTCTCTTTCATGGGGTACTTGTGAGCGTACAAGCTTAATAATGCCTTAATCTTGTTTTTTGCATTCACTATGAAATAAGCTTCATAGAGGCTTATGATTGCAACCTTTATTTTGAATCGAGGGGGAGGGGAAAACACACCTTGAAAATACTGCTTTGAGATAGCCAGATGCTACATTCTTTCTAGTTAAACAGACAAACCCTGTTGAGCTCTTGGCAGTGTGTATGACTATTCCAGCAAATTTAAGGATATAAAATAACCACTAACTACTTCAGATGCCTGACCAGATTAAAATAACTTTCCAAGATGTGTTGTCCCACTGTGAGCCGGTTAAAATGTTACCTGAGTACAGTAAGGAAAAGAGACCTGGAATACAAGCAGAATTGAAAATGCTCAGGTTGGTGTTCATTCCTGTCAGAGAAGTGATTACTGCAGCACTGACTAATGGTGGTGAGTTCTGCCCCACTGAGAATATGCAGATGGGTACTGGGATGATCCCAGATTTTGAAGTTTTATCTCCTAGCACAGTAATTCCTATTTCCTCTTTCACCTAGGATGTCTGTTTTTCTGGGATGTTTCAGTGCAAGAACTAAAAGGCAGCTGGGAGGATTGAAGTATTCATGTGGACCCTAAATGGGATTACCTGTGATTTGCCTGTCACCATGGGGATTATTCCCAGATGATAGACAAGCAGTGTTGTCCCAGGTAGCACAGAACAATCCTGCTTCACTTGGCTGCTTCTAGACCATCTTTTTTGCCTTCATTCTTCCCTTTTTGATTTGCAGATGAGATGGGGATGCGGGTTAATAGGGCTTTTCTCAGTTTGTTGTCATGGGCTTCTTTTCCTTCCCCTCTCACTGCATTCTTAAACTACTTCTGCATCCATACCCTGTAACAGTGAAAATTAAGTCAAAATAGCCACTTGATCTTCTGCTGTTATGAGCAGAAGTGTTTGAAAAAATTTCTTGCATATGCATGGGACTTCTGTTCCACCTAAGTTTCTTTTTGCCTCCCCAGAAAGGGGCAAATAAATTTGAAGTTTGAAATTAACCTTTTCTGTTTTGCTGAATGGAAATTCAGCTTTTGCATTCACTCTCCAGTTAGTTAACACCTTAGGAAATGATGCCATTCTCACTAATGGATTGTTTATTTTGAATCATTCTGAAAGACACACTATCATTCTTGGATAGAAATGTTCTTCATGGAGGTACATTTAGTGTGAAATACTTGACATTTTAAAATTTGTTGGAAAAGGGAAATGGATTAAAAAGTTAATTTGTTACAGTGTATTTCCATGATGAAAAATTCAGAAGGTCTTGGGCTCCCATTTTCAGGTCAGGAGAGATTTTAACAAAGGGATTTCTACATAATGCATGAATGATGTATTACTTCAAAGGAAACTTTCCTGGAGGAAAGTCCTTTCCTAACTAGCTTCTCTTTACTGCAGGGGGCAGGAAATAAAGGAATAGGCACACAGGGATGCTTGAAGGATTAATAAAATAGTAGAGAGACTTTTACTTCCACAGTAGATCATCAGTTTGAATCCAGCAGAACTTGTTAGTACTGAGCAGCTGCTTGGCGGTCTTTTGGTCATTGCCAGTTCTCTTTACCAAGAGGATGATGACACTGCAGTAGCTTGAGACAAACTGAAAAACTTGTCAGTTTATAAAAATTCTTCATCTGAAGGCCTAGTGAGTTTGTGATATAATCTGGGGAGAAGAATGTCTTTTTGGACTGAAGGGGCTGCTGAATTTCAGCAGCCGTGTAATACAATCCTTGCAATAAACTGAGACTCTTTTTTAGGATGAGTTAGGCTGGGTCTTTGCCCCCTTTGCTCCTTGGAAAGCTGCCCCAGATTTCTCTAATGGCCTTCTTTCCCATCTGCTCTGGGCTGACTTTCCTGCTCTAGACCCAGGAGCATCTTTGTCCTGCAGGGCAGACTTGGGATACATCACAACAGTTTGCACACTGTTCGAATAGAGCGGTCCAGCGTCAGTAGCAAATGCTCTGGTCACTGAAAGACATTGAACAGACTCTTGACCCTCTGGGAATAAGATTAATCTGTAAGTGGCTCCAACACTTGGGGTTCCCTTCTGCTTTAGAAAAGCAGAGGAAAAAAATGCATGTTTTTTGTTTTGTTTTGAAACCTTTGTAGTAGGTGTGACTTAGGAATTAGTTTTGAGTTGTTCGGCCTCTGTTTAAATTTGAAATTGGAGTCTGGACATTTCTCAAAACAAAATCACCCAACAAAGAAAAACTTTAAGAAATCAAGAACTATTTAAGAAATCATTTGATGGATTTTAAATTTTATTTTTCTGCTTTGACAACTATTGTGTTAAAGATCATTTCAACTGTTTAGATGTTGTTCAGTTCTAAAGAATAGTTGTTAGGTAGCTTTGCATTTCCCAGGGGTTGGGGATTGTGATATGTGAATTCGTGCTAAAGTGTATAAAGTTATATTTTATGTTATAAAGTTAAAAATAAGGACAAGCCTGAACAAGCCTTTTTGACAAAAACCGAAACCTCACACAAAGCCAGGAGGACATTCTGATTGTATCACCCACTGCACAAAGGATTTCCCGGCAGATTTGATCGTCTATCTCAACAGTGCTGATGGTCCATATCCGAGAACCTCCACCCAGCCCAGGTGTAAACGACCCAGATTACGTATCACGATATGGACTGCAACGATTCATCAGACAATCTCCACTGGCGATAGAAAATTATGCGCTTTTGTCCACCTGAATGCTACACTTCATGAATATGGGAAACAGAAAAAGAATGCTCATCTCCGGACTTTATGCATGAAAACTGTATAAAAATGGACTCCGAAGGACAGAACGGGGTGAACACAGGGAGGTCTGATGCAATAGAGGTCGGACCACTGTTCACCCAGTGCCAACCCCGGGCTTGGTACTGTCCTTTTTATTCGATCGTGGCATTGCGAGTTCAAATCTTTTGGACATTTAATAAATTTTATATTTTTTATTATTTCTAAATTGGGCGTACGTATTTATTACAGGGATCATGCATGTAATTTTTCAAATTAATGACAAGACTTGGATGGAGTGTGTACTCTTAGAACAAAACTGTCTCGTTAAAAAGCACTGTATTTAGACAGCTTGCAGCAACAGGAGATTAAATACTGGATTTGCCTTTTATATGGCTTGATTGATGAGAAAACTCTGCTGCGGTATTCAGTGTTTATCAAATGCCACTCGGCTAGCAGCACTAACAAAAACAAATATTTATCGGGTGCAAGATTTAAAAATGATATTACAGAAATATGTGACCAGTTTCTGTAAAGATTTCTGTATCTCTGTAGGGGCAAAAAGTTCAGATGTGCTGAAACAGTAATGAGAGGCACTGCGCAGTGTAACCAGGGAGATATCAGGCATGCTGCCCTCACAGAAAAGAGGTTCTTGTTGATGATCTCTTACTGAAGGACACTGCAGGAATAACCTGTATGTGTTTATAAAATCAAATGCTTTCCCTAACTGCCTTTTCTTCTCCTCCTACTCCTTTCAAAAGTAAACGACCCTGCCCTTGATGGGTGTTCTGTTACTGCCTCTCTTCACACATAGCTTGCTCTGTGAGGGGTTACACCTGTGCATTACAACTGATATCCACCCAGCTGCAGCGCTTTTATCCACAAGTGGCAATGGAAGCTTAGCTCCATACTATTACCTGGTTTAGGCTCTGAATGTGTTGTTTTGATTAGGGCGGTGCTGTGGGCTGTGTTATTGGAATGAGTGGGAACCTGAAGGTGGATTATCACAATGGTAACCATTTGGGAAAAACATAATTCCCATGTGGTGACAAGTAAATTGTGGACCTATTTGATATACTGTCTATACCCCTTATGTGTAGAAGAGGATTGGCTTTTAGGATTGTTGTGTATGTGTATGAGAACAGATTTGGGATTCTGTTTCTTCTGTATTTGCACACCATAAATAATTAACAGTTATTACCTGCTTATTTGCAGAGGATCCTCTGTGTGTTTGTAGTTTGGGTTTTGGTTTGTTTGGGTTTTTTTTTTGTTTTGGTGTTTTGTTTGTTTGTTTTGGGGGGTTTGTTTGCTTTTTTAAACTTATTTATCTAAATACGGTGTTTGCAAAAATGAATCTCATATTAGCTGTAGGTTAATGTAATGAAAAAGACATGCTGGGCAAACATCCCCTAGCCAGTCTGGAAACAGCTCTGATCTATGAAGTGTTGTCTTGGCTAGTTTGCATCATTTCCCAGGGAGTCAGTTTGAACTCTGTTCTTTTATTGGTTTATTATTTTTCAGAATGTAATTCTCAATACATTTGTATTCATGGCAATGGACAGTAAGTAATTTAACACCTGCTATCTACAATCTCTGTCAGCAAATGGCCTTCTCCTAGTGGGATTTATAGTTACTTCATGTTTCGAAGGCGGAGAATTTAAATTGTTTGCTGTGCTGTGAGCAGAGTTATGTTATGTATTTTCTTTCTCTCTGCATTTTAGTCCGGTCTTAAACTAACACTGCTGCTTTTATTCCAAAACAGAGAGAAAACCTGAACCTTGAAGGGGGGTGTAATTATTTCATCCTGTCAAGGTATTTTTCCTCTCTAAAATAGGAAAAGGTGTGAGTGTGAGGAAGAAAACTAAGCAAAAATTAACCCTAGTCCTACCTTATTTACAGTGAATATTTTTTAGGCTTATTGTCTTAGTCTCTACATTGTGTTCTCCTATTCATTTTTGAGGAAGAGTTTGTGTGGGGCAAAACTGAGGTGTGAAGATGTAATCCCCAGAGATGTATGTGTGTCTGCACAGTTCCTGTTGGGAGATCTGACTTAAGGTCTTTTGCATTGCCTTTCTGTTCTGTTACAACTTCCAGTTCTGGTTTCACTTAACAAGTGTAGAGAAAGTGTAAAATGAAAGGCGAGAAGGAGTTGGTTTTTTGGTTTTGTATTTTGCTTGTTTGTGTTTGGGGTTTTTTTGGGTGTTTGGTTTTGGTTGTTTTTAAGAGATGTTATATGTGAATTTGTGCTAAAGTGTATAAAGTTATATTTTATGTTATAAAGTTAAAATAAGGACAAGCCTGAACTAGCCTTTTGACAAGACCAAAACCTCACACAAAGCCAGAAGAGCATTCTGATCATATCACCCACTGCATAGAAGATTTGCCGGCAGAGCTAACGATCCATCTCGACAGAGTTGATGGCCCATCTCCGAGAACCTCCACCCAGCCCAGGTGTAAACAACCAAGATTAAGTATCACGATATGGACTACAACGACTAATCAGACAATCTCCACTGGTGATAGAAAATTAAATCATGAGGCAGGATACGCTTTGTCCACCCCAACTCCTGAAAGCTACACTTCATGAATATGGGAAACAGAAAAAGAATGCTCATCTCCGGACTTTATGCACAAGAACTGTATAAAAGTGGACTCCGAAGGACAGAACAGGGTGAACACAGGGAGGTCTGATGCGATAGAGGTCGGACCATTGTTCACCCAGTACCAATCCCGGGCTTGGTGCTGTCCTTTTTATTCGATCGTGGCATTGCGTGTTCGAATCTTTCGGACATTTAATAAATTTTATATCTTTTCATTTTAAATTGGGCGTACGTATTTATTACAAGAGATCAAGGTATATCTCTTTTACCTATCATTTGAAATAAGTGAATGAAGCATTTGTGACTGATTTGTTTGGTTGTTTGGGGCTTTTTTTTTTCCTATTTTTGTAGTACCTAGTCTGTAGAAAGAGTGTGAGTGTTATGAGAGGCTTGGAGCTGCCTGAGGAGGAGCAGTTGTGCCCAGTGCCTGGGTGGAACACTGACCATACAGGAGGACTGCAACAGGTGGGACGTTTCACACAGGAGCGGTGGATAACTTGGAGCTTGGGGAGAACAGCTGCTTCTGCAGGAGACAGCCTTCAGCCTCCCAGAAGCAGTTGTATGGAGCAGCTGAGGTGATGGGACTGAGCTGGGGAGTCAGGTCATGCATTATTGTCAGGTCTAGTGGAAAAGAAGAGTTTAAAAGACTTCAGAGAGTTGCATGTCAGAGACATCATGCAGCCAGTCCATAAGTACACTAGAAAAGCTTGGTTTGGATGCTGGAGTCCCCCATCCCTTTTAACTGTGATCCTTTGGTAAGGTAGGCCATGGCAGGGAGTTAATGTTACTTCTGTCCAGGAGAAGGCTGTCCCACAAACAGGAAAGGATACTGATCGGGGAGCATGGCAGTCTGGCACTGCAGTGCACTAAAGCACCCCTCTGAAAGAGAAAACCAAACAAACTCCAAACAAACAAATTATTGGATGGTATATAAAATAAAGCCCCAGCCCTGCTTTACCTTTGCAGAAGCAAATAGAGTTTATGGTTGCTTAAGTAGGGCTTTCTATAACCATATGTTGAATCTTGCAATTTCTCAGCCTTCCTTCTCAGCATCTGTGAGTCTCAGTAGCAGAATCGTTGCTTGGCAACTCAATTGTCTTTTTGCATTTACTGGTAGAAAAGAGTTTTCAATTCCACTAACTTGATTATCATGGCTTGTACATAGATCTAAAACTCCTTAGCAGAGGCAGATTCTGTACTGGCAGGATAAATACTGCAGATATACAAGAAGTGCTTAACAGTGTTTTCAGCAGGGATGAAGTTTTCCCAATGTGTTTGTATTGCTATTGAGATATAAAGTAAGTTGCATGGAAATGAACTTACTGTATATGTGCCAGTATCAATGTGCCTTTTCTACTTCTTTTTTTTCTTGTGGAGTAGAAAACCACCTCTGAGAATACAGGCTGCCATCATCTGACTATGGGCTTATTTGAGATGTTACGGATAGTTATTCACAGCTTGGCAAGAAGATTTTTGTGGGGATTTTTGGTGTGATGGAACACTTCATGAGCTGGGTTTCTTAGGGATTCTTAATTCTGAGGGTTTGGTTTGAAGGGAGTGAGAGGGAAATATTGATCATTGCCTTGTTATCCTCATTGCTTTTCCCCACCTCCTCTCTGTTGCCTGAAGTAACATGAATTTCACAAACCTTGCAGGATCAATACTTAAACTGCATACTAATGTGTTTTGGAGAACTACAGAGAAGATGGGGAACATGGAATGACTTTCTTTGTTCATAGTGTGGTTTGAGAGAAAAATAACAGCTGCAGTTGCCACCTTCAGTTGAGCTCAGGAACATCAGCATCTGAAGGTGGCTCTGCCAAAATAATGAAAGCTTATCAGGGCTTTTGATCTCACTGCCATGTGAGTTTAAATATTGGATCTTAGGCTGTGTGCTCTAAAGCCATAGCAAAGAGTTATTTTTCACTCAGTTTCCAGCACTTATCGCAAGGACTGAGAATCGAGGTAAATGCCAGAGTAGGCTGCATGGAGTGTTAGATCAATACTTGAAATTGGCATGTGTAATGACAGTTTTGAAACTGATGTGCATGTGAGTGTGATTGATAAGTGCACGGAGAGCCTTTCAGAGAAGCTTGGGGATTCATTTTGTTTAAAATGGAAGGAAAACAGTATCGATACCACACTGTGTACTATACTTTATGCTAAGTGGTACAAATGAAGGTTTCAAAGAGTATTTAAGTGCTTTATGCTATTTGTTATCCTCAAGAGTGGTATTAAAATCAGCATTCTAGGATACAGAACTTGTGGGATATGTTTTCCCTTAGGACAGAGAGGGACGGTAGCCTTTGTGGTTTGGCTGGTGCTTGGATTCTTTTTTCCCCCCCATCTGTGGGGATTTTCATTAGCAATTAAATGTATCTGGACTTAAGAAACATCTGTTTAACATGATATGAATATAGGAGTTCATACATTTGTAACTTTAAAAGTCTGGGTATGCATTAGAAAGTCACCATTGGATCAATATTTCCCCATCACATCTCCTGTAAAGTTTAGTGACTTTGGCTTTATTCTGTGGACCACAGAGTGTCTGAAAGCATGGGATGACATCAAGGTATTTAATTACCCAGGTATGCCAGTGCAGTCAGAAGCCAGGCTGTTTGCACTGCTGAGAAAGTGATTTGGCAGTGAACCGGGATTGTAAACAGTAAGAGGAGAACAATGTGCTGCCTCAGTACTTTGCCGTAAAGGGCTGTTCTTGTGTTCTTGCAGAATGTAACCACTGAAAAAGAATTATAGCTCCCCAGTTAGAGCCAGCCCCTAGTTGAGGGCTAGATTGTTGTGTTCCATTTGTGGCTTGGATGTTTTCAGCCAAGAAGGGGGAAGAGAGCAACCTCCTTTCCTCCTTTTAAATTTTTTTTCCTTTTGTTTTTTCAGGGTCTGGGATCTTCAATATTGGATCCTTAGGCTCTTTTATTACCATCTGAAGTTATTTATTGTCAGATTGGAGGTAGGACAACAGTTCTTGCAGAATGTTCTTGCTAGGCTTTTTTTCTTAAAATTGACCTGCTGGAGAAGTTTTCTTAAGGGCATGTGTTCCCAAGCTCTTTCCTATATGAAAACTGTTGCTCTAACTTCTCACTGGACACTTGGAAATTAATTCTTATGACCCAGTGTTGTGTATGTTGGCTATAGATCTTTTGCTCTTTTGAAAATCACTTAAGTGGGCTGAAATTTTGCTTTGGTGTGATATGGAAATGAAGATGACCTACCCTTTTCTGATGCACTTATTGCTGGAGTCGTTAATCCAGGTGTGTTTTTAATGGCCCCTGTTGTTTGGATCTGCTTAGCAGGCTGACCTAATGTCTGAGCATGTAGCCATGTTGAAATTGGCCTAAATGAGGTAAACTGGAAAGAAGAGAGCTGTTGTTGGCATGAAAGGTAGACTACAGAGAAGTTTAAAGTAAAACTCTGACTTGCTGAGAAGTTCAAGCAGCAAACTGTGAAGTACATTAATTAAATGCTAGTAGTGAGCAGGTGGGGAGCCTGTGTTTAAAAAGACAGGGAGTTGTACAGCATTTTAAAGAAAATGTGAAGAGACTTTAGGAAATAAGTTACTTGCCTTTTTTTTTCTTTTTTTAATCTTTGTTCTTTTGCCTTGTTGTAATAAAATTTAAAATTAAAAAAATAATTTAAACAGTATCAAAACATCTCCAATCCAGAGGGCTTTTATGCTCATCTAGAGTTTCCTAAATGTGAAGCAGTCCCAGACTCCTGTTGTTGGCATAAGATGGGGAATGACAGTGCCACTGGCCAAGGCAGCATGGACATCCTTGGAGGCCTGGCTGAGACAGCCTAAGCACAGCTGTAACTCTGTACTGGTATCTTTAATGATACAAAAAGAGGCTTTTTGCAAACCTGATGATTTTCAGGATCGGTAAATATTTCCAGTTGGGGCTGACAGATACTGAACTTGAAACATTCTGACATTAAAGATTAACAAAAGACTTTGGATGCCAGCTGGGGAGGATTGTGTATTTTTTCTACCTTTGTTATACTACACCTTTATGTCTAGAAAATGTGCAGTTAAATCCTTGACCTTTCATATAAAGTCTTGAAAGATCCTGTGGCACTTTACATGGGAATAACGTGACTGCTATGAGGGGATTGGTGTTGGGTAATTGAATCTAAATTGATTTATTCTGAGATGGAGTTTTAAATATTCTGCAAACTTCTTGGTATCAGAGAGTAAGAATTTTGTTCTTATTTTTATTTTTTATTTTTTAAAATTAAAATATTAAAATTTTATTCATTTTTTTAATGCTTCTAGTAGATTCTGGGGTAAGAACTCCCTATTTTCTGGAGAACAATCTGTGGCTGCTAGCATGATAGAAGTATTTTAAAGATGAAACAGAGAGGCATATGCCATACTCATAGAATATTTTTCTCTTCCATCATGCTGGCTTTATCTTGCCATCTTTTGAAGGTGAAGCTCTCTGCCAGAAAGATTGCTTTAGCTTTGAAGGAAATCACACTCTTTGAGAAGTGGCTTGAAGTAGACCTTTTTCTACCCAGCACAAAAATAACAGTATCCTACCCAGAATCAAGAGAGTGTGAAAATGAATTGCCCATACAAAATTTGTATGAATGGTTCCTTAGGAAATACTTTCCTTCACTTTTCAAATAGCAGCAATAAATATATAGCAAGGAATCTGCTGGAAGATATTCTGCATTTTACTTTCTCTTCTGAAATATTTCTCCAGTTTGCTAAGGTGGTGGAGTTCTTTAGAATAGTTGTTTTTTAGTGGTACCATGTATATTAATTTTACCACAGAAGACAGCAAAGAAGAATTTCCATGATCTTGCTTCCAAATGTCACTTTTTTACCACTCCAGTTGTATGGGGGTCTATTCCTAGGAAGTAGAAAGAAAATCAGCTGCTTTGGAAAGAGTTGTTTCGGAGTATGTTAATTGGACAGCAAAAACGTCCTTCCATGCCTTTGCCAGGATAATTGTTTTAGGCACACCATGACTCACAATATTGAACTAAGAAAAGTTGCATTTCCATGTAAGCCTTAGTATTATGTTGTCTTCAGTGAGGATGGTGCTTAGGCTGCCTGTGGTCAGAACTCAAAAAGACCTATTGTAAGGGGTAAAAATTTTAATCCCGTATCTCAAATAAAGGTCTTTCCTCTGTTTAGTAACCACCAAGTCTGCATATTCTATAAAAGAACAGCACACAAAGAAGAAAGTCTCAGAACTAACCAGGTAATTCTGTTCACCTGATGGAAATAGTTTGCCGTCTCTTAGATCCAGGACATATCTTGGGTTTAATCTTGTCTCCAGTTTTTTCCTGTAGCTGGGGCTGCATAAGTCAATTTTCCCTATGTTACAGGCAAAATCTGTGTATTTTCTTAGCATAAATTAAACAAGGTTTCCTGTAAATTCAGTGTAGGAGCAGGGAAGCTCAGGAGCATGGCATGAGGAAGTGCCTCTTGGGAGACTTGGTCAAATAGTCAAATACTGACTATTTCTTCCTAGCATAATCCTGCTCCAAGATTACATCTAAACAGAGAGGGAGCTTAATAGGACAGTATCTCTTCAAAGAATAGATATAATTTCTCTTGTAAAATGTGCATTTTTAACAGCACCACCTGGTGACTCCTGTAGCAATATTTTCTCATTAAATTATAACTGCTGAGCTTATTTCTTTGGGATAGGTGACACAGCTAATTCTCAGTCATCTCAGTTTGTCTGTAGTTGGGATTTATGCTTATGTGATACTGGTGACTGATTTATCTTTTTTTGGGTAGGTTGATCTCATCTTGCACTCTGTGATTTTCCACAAAGCCACTTGCTGCTGTGAGCTTTTACAGCAGTTAAAACCAGTTGTTTGCCAGACATAGTTAAATCAAGGTAATTGCAAATTATTTGAGGAGGAAGAGATCACATCAGTCTTCAAAAAATGTCCAGATGTCCAGATATGTCTAAGATGAAGTTAACTACTATGTGCTAAGTAGCAATCTATTAATTTCAGAGGTTAGGTTTTATTTTGTTTTCTGTGTTGTGTCCTGTGTCCCCGATTTATTTTGTGAAGAGGCTGTAGCAAGTTAGCTTTGATTATAATAACCTGTTCACAAACAAGTGGAAGCTGACTTGCTTAGTGGAAGCTCAGATATTAGCTAGCTATCAGACTCTGCTTCTAATATATATAGGATTCTAATAAAATATTTCAGGCTTATGAAAATAAGAAATAAAATATTTCAGGCAATGTGTTTGTTATTTTTATCACATCCCCCATGGAATCACTTTATGAGTTTTGAGCGAATACCAGCTGCAGACTAGGACTGGAACATTAATCGTAAGCTGAACCTGTCATGCAGGGTGATTATCTAGAAGATCATTTTAATACAAGGACCCATAACCACCAAGAAGAAAGCTGAGGGTTCTCGAAAATATTCTAGGGACAGCAGTGAATGAAGGGTAAGGTGCTTTTCTGCTTTTCCTCGTAGGCTTTTCTTCTGTTGCCCTGGAAAGGCCATGTGTGACCTGGCTTGGCAGGGATGACCAGGTTCCAGTGAAGTCCCATCACTGGTCCCCAGAAGGAGGGTCAATGTGGGTTTAGAAAAACCAAGATAGAAGGTCACTGACAATTTGTTTATTCCTGATGAAGCAAGGGGATCACAGGGCAGCCGCATAAGAACTGCAAAATCTGCAGATATGTTGCAGCAGCAGTTTCCCAAGAGACCAATTGTAAGAGGCAATACTTTGGACTTCAGTGATTTAAAAGGCTCTAATTCCCTGGACTTGTTCAGTGGAAGTCACCATAATAAACTTGATATGAGAAAACACAACAAATCTGTTTGCAGTTGCTTTAAAGATGGTTTGAACTATGATTGGAACAGGGTAATCAGGAGAAAACTCTTACATTTGTGATTTAACTTTTCTTAAAGTAATCTTATTTTAGCCTGTAGGAGAGGATTGACAGCAGGTGACAGATAAAGACTTCCCCCTGGTTAGAAAGGAGGCCTGCTCTTGGTCTGCAGGACTGATTTAGTATTATTCTGTAAGAAGAAGAGATTGGAGGAGATTGTGCAAATGGCTATGGCTTTACTTGCACTTAACTGAGATATGTTTAGGAAATTGGCACTAATAGTGCAATATATTAGTTGTGTGGCATTAGTTGTTGGGGATTTTTTGTTTTTTGGGAATTTCTATTTTTAAACCTTCAGAGAAGATGACACTTGTAGACAGCACTTAAGTTGTTCCTAACTCTAGCAAAGAATGATTAGCTTGAATTTCTACTGCTAAGTGCAGGGAATTGGTAACTGTGAGTAACTAATGACATGGTCAGCTTGTTGCTTAATTTCAGTTACTTCTTCTTCTTGTCCTGATACCATAGAGAGGATGAAAGTTAGCATCTGAAAGAGACAAAAAAAGAAGGCGTCAGAGTAAATGTCTTGCATATGCACTTAGCCCATGGAAGCCCCTACAGCAGTCCTGTAAATGAAAAATGCTAATTGGATACACAACAGCATCCAAAATTCTGTGGAGAAGTACCTTTGGGCATACCTCTGCCCGCTTACTCCCAGACTTCTTTGGACCCCTTATTTGTGTTGCAATATTTCATTCTAATGCAGGTTTCAAACTGCGAATGTTGAGCTGTGGGGTGTTATAGCTGGTGCAGTGCTTGGGTAGACATTTAGTAATAAGTGCTTCTTGCTTCCAGTAGAAACAGAAGTGGACATGCAAAGCAGTGGAATAGATGAACAGATTTTCTTCAGGGATGTGTAGAAGTGTGTGGGAATTTCCTCCTTTCTGCTTACTACAAAAAGATGCAAAAATGCTTTTCCTCCCCCAGACTGCATGCTGGATAATATGAAAACTGAGTTTAAATGTATAATTTGTGGAATGCCTTGCAATTTATTTTGACACGAAGTCGATGGCTCTAAGTCGATGGCTCTGGCTAGGAAGAAACTTCTTTCAGAACTGCGCTTGTGGGGAGGAATTCCCCAGCAGCGTTCCCACGATGCACGTGGCACTTGTGTTGCTGCTCTCCGTTTACCTTCCACGTCGGTACAGCAGGAACAGGTGGAGCCTTTCAGTCCTCCGCTTTTCCGAAAGAGAGACAATGACTTTTGCAGACAGGGGATGGCACTGTTGCACTGTCGCTTCTCAGCCTTCCACCCAAAATGTCTCTATTTATAAAAAGGGCTTGGTGTTTACCAGGAAGGGAGCAGATGAACCAGATGCATTGCTGCAAGATTTTCTCGAAATAATTATGTATAAAAGAACAGATTTGGATTTCTGAGAAGTTTATATGTTGATAAAACCCCCAGAAGAATGTGTTAACATGCATCTAAATTAGATGTTAGCAGTGGACACAGTTTAAGGCACTCTTCTTTATTTTAGATTTAAAATGAAACCAGCAAGAACTTAAACTCCTTTCTACTTTTCTTTTATTCTAGAAATTGCAAACTTCTTTTGTCAGAAGCCTTAATATATCGTTGTCTTCTGCAATTCGCCCAGAAATTCCTTAGGGCAAGAGGCCAGTTCTGAAGGATATCTGGTCCCCATGGGCAGACACCTGTGGTGGGCGTGGAAGGAGCATTCAGCTTTCTTGTCTTGGCTCACCACATTTGTAGGAACATGACAGATGGACCAAAATTATTTCTTTGGAGGGATGGGCTTTTGCCATGTAAGGCAGGACAGATCTTGATCAGCACCTTCAACTTCAGCTGCTAGATGAGTTCAGTCAGAGCTGTCACTTGTGCACTGACATCAGCACATGGCAGCGAGGTATCTAACCCTGCTTCAATCATGCCATGATCCTCAGATGGAGTCCCATCTGGGATGTGTTGGTAACAACCTCAGTCTCGAGGTGATGAAAGTGTAGGTAACAACGGGAAAGTCTGCGTTCAAAATACAGATGGTAGGAAAAGCTGAGCAGGCTGTTGCTGAAATTAACTCAACAACTCAGTCCCTTTTCTTGGTGGAGCACAGCCACATCTCTCTGTCTTCTAGCAGTGTTCTGTGACTCCCTTTGTTTTATCTGAAAGGTGGCTGTCTCCTGTTCACCTGCATCTTTGTTTCAGCAAGGCCTGGGCTGTGGCCCGAAGGTAAACCATACAATTTGGGTGAGGTATAGCTGTAAAGCTGATGTGTCTCAGTACACAAGAAACACTGGCATCTGTGTTTCCTCCCCAGGACCCCTGACACTGACCAACCACTTCAAACTGGCGATGTGAAATCTCTAGTGGGGAAAAAAAAAAGGGCCAAATCCATGACAATTGGCAGGAACATCATCTGAAGCGAAAATATGAAACATCTGACAAGTTAAACTACATCAAAGTCTTTATCTTTCACTCTGTTTTCTTAAAAATTTTTCAATTTCCCTCCCGCCCCCATCCCGAAAATATATGACTGACTTAACTGAATCTGTGTGATGAGACATCATGGAGTATGTTTGGGAGGAGAGAGGGAAAAGATACAGATAAATTTGGTCAGACCATTTCATTGGCACTGCATTTAAAAAAAAAAAAGTTTCAATGACATTTGGTTTCAAAAGTAAATATAATATCTTTGCTATGCTTAGTTTTGGACAACAAAAAATATATTCAGCTTGTACCTACCTCTCCTCAACCTTCCTGCCAGCTGTGGGAAAAACCGAGAGAGAGAGATGCTTTACTGGAGCTCGATTTCTCACTTGAAGGACAGGCCCTATTGCTGCCTGATGAGGTGTGTAGGTGACTCAGCTCTGAGGCCTTCCTACTCTGAGGAAGTCAATTTATTTTCCGGACAAGATAAATCAGATTAGAGATAACCTGTATGCTTTTGTGAGAGTATCAAAGGCAACCAATCAAGCTAATAGTAGTAGCATTATTACAAGACATCTGATTCTCATCCATCACTAGAAAGAGATAATTAGCTAAGAAGTCCCTTGGATTATTCTAAGTCCATACCTAGAATACAAGGGTCAAGTGCAGGGAAGGCATATATATGCTAAGAGCAGTTTCACCATGTGCCCTGGAGAGAGGAGATGAAATGTTGGTTGGTTATTTTGCCATCCTCTGGTGGTGGCTTGTGAAGTGTGCTCTTTCCAAAACTGTATTCAGCTGGTCTTTCCTGAGGTGCTGGTGGTCACTGCTGGCCAGGAGTTTGATAGTTGTCCTCAGGACTCCTTTAGAAAGAGATTACATAGGTTCAAAGGAAAAGGTGCTAAATTTTCTTCTTTCCCCCCTAGCACTCCTTGAATTTTAGTGAGTCAGTAAGTAGCTGGAACAGGCTCAGGCCAGCAGAGCAGCCAGGCAGCTGTCTCAGATTTCTCATCTACCTGCTGGCCTTGCAGTACCACTACAATCATGTTCATCATGTGCTGGCCTGGTAATAGCATGAATAGAAACACACTACAAGTGTCCCAGCTTTGTTTCATGTGGGGGCTTCCATATTAAAGGAATGTTTCAGGTGCTGTTTTGGACAGAGCCCTCTTTGTTCTGTTTGGTTTTTGAACTTAGAAGAATGTTCCTCAAAACATATGTTGGAGCAAAGTGGATTTTTTGCCCTTAAACTTCACCCGATCATGCAATATGTGTTTGTGTGTGTAGTTAGGTGATAACTTCTTCCTGGGAATGGGGAATGGAAAAAACAGACCTTTAAAGATAGAAGCACTATTGGAAAATTAGTTCACTTGAGGTAAATGGATGGTCACTGATGATGGTGATTCAACTTCAAACAGGTAAAGCTAGCCTGGAAAAATCATTCAAATTATATCGTAAACCTAGTAAAAATGGAGTAATATAGGAATAAAGTGAAAGAATTTAGAGGAAAAATAGTTATCTGTATTTATAATGCCAGGCACATTTTTATAGGTATTAACATGATTAGAACTAGAGGTATCATTATTTCCATTTCAGAAAGGGGAAAAGAATGCACAGATGCTGAAAGACTTCAAGTTTACTCACTACTACATTACTGTCAAGGCCAGGCCTCCTAAAAATATTAGAACATAACATTACCTAGGAGTTAAAGAAAAACGGAACTTTTTCACTTCCAAAAATAAATTAACTTAACCTAGGACTTCAAATTCACCATATGTGTTAGAAAGTGTTCTATGGAATGTCGCACAAAACTCCAAGTGTTCTGCATTAGGAACAGGCCAAGGTACACGATCATGGTGTTCCTCCTGCACCTCATTTTTTTCTTTCTCCTGACAACACTGAAATTTCTCTGCAACATCCTGTCTGAGCCCCAGGTGTCTTCAGCAAGGTTCTGCCTGTCATTCATGATGAGGAATCTCCATGTGAAACTAATTTAGGATATGTGGCACTTATGCATTAAGTGCTGCTGAAATTGGGCTGAGTCAAAATGTTGATGACCTATCCTGCACTGTAATGAGGCTGATGATGTGTAGTGGTGAAATGCTTATTTCAACACTTAGCTGATGATGCACTATTTATTTTAAGACTATTGAACTGTGGGGTTCTGATAAGGTTTTGAAGAGCAGCTATGAAATGTCCTGATTGTGTATCTGCCACTGCTAAAGATGAATCAGAACTCTGGAGGCAAATACTGCTGGCTTCCAGTTGTTTAATGTCTCAACTTGGTTCTGAATTGCTGTACCTTAGATATGCATATCTCTACATGGAGACATATCTGATTATATAGAATATTCCATTTCAAAGAATCCTAGTTTGGACTTCAAGGTGTAAACTCTGTCAAAGCTCTGTTTGCATATGGATTTTGGACATTAACCTCATAAAGTCATTGTTGAAAGATTGACTCCACCTTATTTATTCCTTTTTCAGAGGGAGTACTCACACCAGCAAGATTAGGTTGTGGATTTATGGATAAATATTCAGAATTTTCCTACCCAACATCCTTGTGTTAGTGTTGCCTCTAAATGTTGCATTTGAACTACAGGCCTGAAATATTATTTTTTCCTCCTCCAGAGGTAAATTTAATACTAAAATACATAGTATTTATATACAGGAAAGCAAAATAAGGGGCAACTTCTTGGAAGACATTGGGTTTCTAAGCCCTGGGTCTGTGACTATGAAACCTTTTTATAATTAGTCTAGGCCTCCACAGATTTCCCAGTACAGAATCAGAGTTGCCCTGGGGAATGCAAGGCTTTGCTGCTGGGCTTCCCTGAACAAGTCCATTCCAGCTTTCTGCCTAGAAGGTAGTCCAGCACATGGCACACGTGGGTAGGGTCATGCCTTTTTTTTAAAGCATGTGTTTGCCACACATGCCAGAAGCCTGAAATTTTGTTTTTGTTGTTGTTGTTGTTGTTGTTAATCATGTTCATTGAATAACAGAGTTTCAACTGAACTTGCTAAAGACTTGCTAACTGAACTTGCCTTTAAAAAAGGCAAATGAAAATCTGCTGGAACTAAGTGCATAAGGAATTGAGCCATTTTTGGATATGGTTTATGACTAGCAATGGTTATTTGAGAATATAATATACTTTTATCTTACTACAGAGAAACTCAGTTGCCCTTTTTTTTTTTTTAAAATATAAAGTGTTTTGCATTTTCTTCTGAGAGGTTTTTTGCACCAGCTCTATAATACGAAATTAGGGAATTAATTTAGAAATTCTCTGATGTTCTCTGTGAGCTGTCTCACAGTGAAGTCTGGTGTGGCACATAAGCTTACTTACTGTGTCTAGATCCAAGAGCCATATAAAAGGTTCTCTCTGTTTTGTAGGATCTGTATGACCACTGTTACAGAAATTGNCGGGCAGCCCCTAACAGCGTCGTTGTGCTTCATAACCTGTTAAACAATTCCTGTTGGTGCCTAAAGTATCCAACAGCACGACGTGTTTTAGTTGTTAACTTGTGCATTGCAAATGAAAGATCTGTTTCAAGAAACTGGTTGAGTGATCCTGTTTCCCTCTCCTGTTCGGTGCCTTGGGCTGCCGTGCTGTCTGAAGGTATCAACAGAGACAAATGTCTCCCAATGCAACTGTGATTTAAACTTGTGAAAATAAAGTGTGAGTGATGGCCACATTAGGACTGGTTTTCAGGATGCCTTTTTTTGGTCAAACTGTTACAACTTTCAAATAAATAAGGACTTTCTTTAAGCTACTTTACCATGATCACTTATAATTTGAAAATAAAATACGCGTTTTTCACTTCTTAGGATTGGAAATGAGTGCTTCAATTATCTTTTCATTCACCTGAGAGTGTTTGATCCACAATTAATACTGCCTGCCTGAAAAGAAGGAGTTGAGTTGTGTATTAAAGGTCAGTGAGTTGTAGGCACCCATAATGAAACTGTCTTTGGGAATGATTAAAGATGCCAAACAATAGTGGCTGTCAGCACTACTTGGGCTCTTAGATCCCTGCATCCTTTCTCTTTAGAGCAACTGATCAAAGGCAGAGTTGACAGCAAAGTCACGTTTTTCGAGATGAGAGGTCTAAGGGATGGCGGGTTCGAAAGTGTAATGTGCAGGGGCTGAGGGAAAGGATGTGTGGGAAGAGAGTGTGTTAACCAGATGGCTCCACTTTACTGTTTTTGGGAGCCCTCGAAGAGAGTGAGGGGGAGATCAAGGCAGCAAGTTTCTGCCTGAGCAGGGTTTTCAGCCAAAGGGAGCTCTGTGTGTGCTCTTCGCCTCGCTGGTTCAACTCGACAAGGCTCAAGGTACACCCTGTAAATAAACTCCCTGGTACTTTACTTTTCATCTTTGGAACACACTACTCTTGAGTTGGACACTGTATGGTGCTAATGTGGATCCTCTTTCTTTCTGGAAATGTACAAGCTCCTATTTGCCTTTCCCTTCAGATCAATTAAAAAAAAATCTAACTTTCATAACTGTTTAATTTCAGGGCTTCTGTTGATTAGAACTTCCAGTTCCATGGAACCACTCAGTATTGGCTAATTGATATCTCTGTGCACCTTGGTGACCTTTAGAACAATTTTTAATTAAAGTGATGCAAAATTCCTTTGGAGACCCATCTCGCCAGGCTAACAATGGATATTATCATCCCCTAGGGCTCCATTTAGGGCAAATCCTGTGACTTTCTAAAGATAAAGCAAATATGGATTCTAGGCTACTGCAAAAGAACAAAATGAAATGTAGGGATGAAAAAATGTTGCATAACCTGTAACCTTGCTCTAACAACCTTACCAGTAGTTACTACTAAAATACTCTGTGGTAAATGATATGCAAGCAGCCTTTAACCTAACAAATGAGAGAAGGGGGGAAAAGAGATATTATTAGCAAGCATAAGATGAATCATGACTATATATTCTCCAAAGTGATGAAAACAATATCTATTTGTGTTCTACTTGAACGAGATTTCAGCATGTGGGTACCTTGATTATTTATTTGCTGCAGCTTGAGATAACCACCATTGATTTATATGAGTGTGAACAAACTTTGAGTAGTGCCCTTTAAGTTAATTGCAGGAATTTTTTAAATTTTAATTTTAGTATTATTGGTGCCATTTTAGTTCCTCATCTCAGCTGTTCTTGATATTATTCATTATTCCTTGTCTTGTTACTGAATTACATTTAGTGAACTAAGTGAGGTTGCTGTTATTTGTGATGACATATGGTTCGCTGAATTGCCATGATCTCCTGCTGAACTTGTCTGCCATTAATTTAAGACTCTTGGAATTTTATAAGAATACTTTACTGACAGCAGATTGACTAGAAAAACAATATGTTTCCTTTATATAACAGAAATAGGAACTTCTCTATGCCCAACACAAAAACCACAGTCCATTTGCATTTAGTCTTGATCTTCTGGCCAAATTCCAGTGCTTACTGTATGCTGTGTCTCTGAGAGAAAGGAGAACACCAGTTTGCTTTTTGGGTGCATCACTGAAAAGATCAATATTGAAAGTTGTTTGGGTGCCCTTTCATGAAACAGCTTTTTTGTTGTTGTTTCTATTTTTTGCTTGTTTTGTTTCTGTTCTTGACGGCCTTTCTTAGCCTGAATGAGTCCAGGCTATAAACAGCACATGTTGCTCTTGGTGTATGAAAAAAATCAAATGCAAAGTTTTTGTCAAAACTTTTCAATTTTCCTCAAATATTTACATCAACCTGTCTTAAGCTTGACACAGTGACCTCATGTTTGGTAGCAAGGCAGGGATTTCTACCGTTTCTCTAGCCTCTGAGGGAGAAGCAAATCCTGTGTTCTGGGATGGAAGGCATTATAATTCTGTTGGTTCAGACATCAAACTGCTTCGTCAAAGTGCTGGAGAGAAACAGCAAAGAAGACAGTTGCTGTCCTGGGCAGCTGTTGCTTCCAGTTATCTGACAGACTCTGACGGAGAAACACAATGAGGAGCTGTGGCAAGGCAGGGGTGAAGGCTGAGGCAACAGCAGAGACTGCAGAGGTGAAAGCAATTGAAAGTGGGAACAGAAATTGTAGCTTGATATCCCTAAGACACTGCCGAAGTATAAATTGTCCCTGACAGTGCTTAGCTGTTTCTTCCAGTGTTTGCTTGCCCTGTGAACAGCTGAGTGTTTATGGGTTCTGTTGGAGTCAGAAGTCCTAATTAAAGCAGTGATATAAACCCCTCCAACTTTATGCTGATAGCAATACACAGTGAGCCACTTCAAAGAAATCAATCACAATTTCATTAATTGCATTAAAACCAGAAGATTATGCTCTAAGGGAACCTAAGATCTGGATATTGGGCCATTTGATGACTTAATTAGGAATAGAAGTCAATGACAGTCAAACTTACTAGAGCTAATACACTCTAATATTGACCTTTATTATGAATGCTTTATTTTCATGGTTAATATGTAAGAAAAATGCATCCTTTATGTACTGACAAATTTAATGCAGATATATCTGATTCTAACTCTCTCTCTGTTCTAAGAAAGAATTTTTTTTCGTTTTTGTCTGTGGTTTTGTTTAATTTTTTAGATAAAAAGTAGTTGCTATTTTTCCTGTAGTTGTTATAGATCTCTCGGAGCTTCTCTCATGAGACACCTTCACTCATGGAGATCAAAGAACAAAATCACTTCTGTCACATTTGTGGATCATTGCAATATATAATTTTGTGTGTGTTGTGCTATTTAAATGACTGATCGAAATCAATTACATGAACGTATAAATTGCTTTTTAAGTAGATTAGAATAAGAAGATAGGAGTTACACTATTCAGGATGTGTACCCAACCTGCTTCTTGATGTTTAATGGCTCAAATTCTCCTAACCAAAGGCATTAGTATTACATGTGGTAGCACTGTCAACACTGCTGAACTGCAGCTCCTGGAGTCAGAAATCCTATACATTAAAAAGAAACCAACAGATGGCATTTTATAAGCCTCATGTTTCATTGTCCTATAAATAGAGATTATCAAATGCATAATGAGCACCCAGCAAGAATAATATTCCTTCTCTTTTAACTACTTTATTAATCATAAGCAAGCAACTAATACCTTTTTTTGCTTCTTGCTTGTAGTTCTGTATGCAATATATCTGGTGTTATTATCATAAGAGTGCTCATCTGTAAGTTAACATTTCAGGTGGGACAGAGAGAACACAAGTAGCATCCACTTTTTTTTGGTCTTCTGCTAATCATATTCCTGTAATGTGCCTATACTGGTATTATGATTATATTGTAGTTTTCATTAAGGATGGATTTCAAATGGTTAGGAACTGGATTTTCTTTTTCTAGAAGACAGGGTGGTAACTGGCAATTAGGTATAGCATAAGTCTTAGTTGAAAGGAAGTGAAAGAAATTGCTTTTAAAATAATAATAATGCCAGGTAGACAGAGATTGCTTATGGGTGGTGTAACCAACCGTGCAACTGTGCAACTGTGTGTAACCAACTGTGGTGTAACCAAGATGGTTATGGGAGCATTTGGAATGTAGAAAAATCAATATAAAAGGGTGTTACATAAAAACTGTGCCTTTTATTATGATGCTGCCTTAAGACTATTATCCTGTATCCTGTCCTTATGAGGTTCTTTCTGTTGTAAAGTTGCTCTACCTTCTCTCATGTAACTCCCTTAATGTTATTTACTGTCTTTTGTAGAAGGAAAGCAATGTGCTGCTTTTAGTCATGTAAGAAGTAATGAACTAAACCATCTTGTTAAAAGAAAATAGATCAGCAAATCAGAAGCGTGCTTCGGAGCAGAGAAGGTATTACACAGAAAAGAACCCTCATTATTTCATACATCTCCTTTCCTTGCGCCTTCAGAGCCCTGTCAGCTTATTTAAGGCCTTGTTGGCGCTACATCCATGAAGAGGTTTTGGTTTTGCATCAGCAGTTCCAAGTGATTCCTTGGCAAAGGTTAATCTGTCCCCAGATTACAGGCCATCTGAGACTTCCTCAGCTCTCAAGAAGGGATGTGGTTCTTACCGGCATTTATTTTGGTTTGTGACATTCTGGGGTTGATACGTACACATAGAGTCATACTTATTGAATATTTCTTTATTCTAGAAAATACAGGGTTTTGTGAGGAAAATTCCTTGCAAGCATACAAAAGGAAGCTTTGTTCTTTAATTAATTGTTTTCCCGTGTTTGTCAGCAGGTAATGTCATGAAAGGAATAAAACTGCCTCTTTGTCTTAATGAGGAATGAGACCAATAGCCTGATAATAGTTTTGTTGATGACTATTTACTGGTAGTCAAAATGCATAAAGAATGATCCCAGGGCCGTGATTTGGACCTGTGGCTATGAATGTCTTTTTATGGGTGGAACTTGATCTTACACTATAGTTTTTTGGTGCAGCCACTCTGCTGCCCTGAGGGCTGCGTTGGGTCCTCCAGGTCCCTCCTTCCAGCCAGAGGCTGTGCTGTGGCCATAGACGACTGCGTTAATCCAACCAGGGGTGTGGTGTTGGAAAAGGAGTCCACAGCTGGGACTGTCCCTGGGATGAGCCCACACACTCAGTTCTTGCACAGTCAACCAGTTTGCTGCCCTTGTCTTTGAGTGTGATCATTAAATTGTAAACAAGGGATTGATTTTTATATTCCTCTTGTCTTTTTAGAGCAATGAAATACAGAAAGCTGGATTCCGTTCTAACTTACATATCCATATCAAAGTACTAGAGTTAAAATACTTTTTGCCAGGGTATTCTTGATAAACTTTTCACTGGTGGGGAAAATGAAAAGGAGCTGGAGAGGTGAAAATCTGAGCCACTTAGCAGTAGCTAAGAACTCAGCCTGGAGAAATTTCATGCATTTCAAACTGGCCAAGATTGAGGTCAGACCCGTTCTTGGCCATTTGGCTTTGTTTCCTTACCTGTACTTTATTGTCTCTTGAAATCCGAAACAGCATCCTGAGCTGCTGCCTGTGCTGCTTGCCAGCGTGGTTTGTGAACTACAGAGAAGCTAGTGCTGGCTGTGGCCTCGTGTTGAAAGGGAGTTCACTCTCCCTTTAAACCACATCTCTCTAGCATCAATCCAAAGCAATTAATTCTTTTTCCTGTGATCTAGAAAGCTTATTCTTCTTGTGAGCTGTTTTGGTTATCAGTAGCTGTATTAATTTAGTGATCTGATGCTTTGAACCTATTGGTTTAATTGTAACTGTTCACTCAATTTTTTTCATTGCATTATTCTATCCTTGGTTTAGTAAAATTGTACAATGAATCAGCTTAGAACAACTACAGTTATTTAAATGTTTTTTTCTTGTTCAGCCTTGAAATCAAATCCATAATTGCACAGTACAGATTTATTCCACTACACTGGAGCAAGATGAGCTCAATGTTACAGAAACCAACAGATGAGAAATTTACTTGCCTCTTGTTTTTGTTTTGCCACCAGTGTTCAAGAGTCCCTTTTAGACTCCGTCAGTATTCTGAATTTGTTTCCCCTCTATAAGCAATGTAAAGTCTGATTGTGTGCTAATGGAAAATCGTTTGAGCTGCCGTGTTGCCACCTTCATCAACAGAAGGGTATTTTCATCCTGTGCACACAAATTCACATGATTCACTCCTAACTGCAGAGAGTGAGAACTTCTGCTCCAGCTTTTAGAAGTCGAAATAGAAGAAATCATTCTCTCTCCTTTTAAAATGCATCCTCTGAGGCCACATTAGTTAAAGCACAATAAAATATGGAGCCCAACACCGATGGAATCGAACAGGCTGCTGCCACTAAGGGGCAGAGGTGCTGCCGGCCTGTGCCTGTGTACCTGGTTAGCAGGTGGCATGCAGGAACCACTCTCTTAAGCTCAGTCGGGAACAGGGTGGGTTGCAGTTTCTGTCTGCTTAACACTGTTAGACAAATCCAGGGATTGTTCTCCATCTAGTGGCAGCTGGTCCTGTGGTTGGGCGACAGAGCCATGGTGTGGAAACCCTGGAAACTTCTGGACTTGTGGTTTTTTGCTAGTAACGATCTGGCTAAATACGAGTACATGATTGCCTGATTATCTGTGACTCTGAAAGACCTGCCATATTTTTATCTCTGCTCCTGTGGTTTTGTAGTCAGGTAATGATGTGGATGGGTGGGCAAAAAGAAAAGGAATGGTATTGCTGATGGAGGGCTTTGGCTTCTGGGGCCAGAAATGCTTCTGCTGAAAACAGCACTGATCCTAGATTATAATGCAAAATTCATCTCAGATTATGACACAAAATCCATGCATCCATATCCACTTCCACTTTGAACAGAGAAAAGGAAAATTCTACATTATTAACATATATCGGGCATTGCCAAAATTTTGTTGAATTGAGTGTCTTGGGCGTGCTGGGCTGAAAAGAAAAACATGAGTAGGAAAAGATGTCTCCTGAGTCAAGTATTACACTCAGTAATTACATATGCTTGTCAGGTTAGGAAAACAAAGTTATGAGGTTTGTTTTCTTAAATGGAGGAGAGGATGGATAACTGTGAATGGATAAAGTGAATAAAGCAGTGTTTTGCAGGGATATGTTATAATTGTTCCGTTCTTTAATAACTCTTCAATGTGGAGTTAGAGGCAGGTAAAGTTCACTAAGAGGTGTCTGGAATGTATTTATTAAGAGGCTTCTTTTATGTGTGTAAGGCAAAGGTGATCAGTAGCTAGTTTGCAGCTAGTCTGAGCTTTCAAAAGAAATCCAAGTAGGTGCCACAGAGTGGCAGGAGTAGAGGAGTGACTGAAGCAAAACTGTCCAGCTGCTGTCCATGGTGTAGCAGTGCTGAGGGCAGCTGCATTCTGCTGGGTGGGGTAAGGACCCCTGGCAGTGAAACCAGCAACCTGTGCAGGAGTGACAATTTCACTGTGGTGATGCAGGCCGGTCTGGTTTTCTTCTCTTGTTGCATGGAAATGTTGATTTTGCTCATTGCAGGGGGGCGGGGGGAGTAATTCTGTTGTGTGGACTGTTCCTAAATCAAATGCAGAAGGTTTTTGGGGGTCATGAGGACTATGGCATTTGCTGCTAATCCTCCTGAGCACCTTTCTGTAAGCCCCGTTAATTCAGTTGATGCAGAAGAAGGTGGTAGAGCAGTTATGGCTTTTATTCATTTATTTTAACTGGTTTGCACTTAATTAAGGGACATCCATGAATGCAGGTTGGAAAGAGAGACTTGGAGTAGACCATAGGATGGCAAGTACTGCTATGCCACCTGTCTCTCCTAAAGGCATTTTACTTGGTGAATTATGGGAACTATGTGAAATGATTGAATAATGGATGCATCTTCACTCAATATTTCTACTGAATTTCTTCAGATCCTGACTGTAAATCTGCTGCTTGAGAGGGGAACCTATCTCTTAATATGCCCAAGTACGTGGTGAGGTCAAAGATGTCTGAACAAACCAGGGAGGAGGGTAAAATATAATTTATCCATAATGGTAAATCTATCAAAAGCATAAATGGCTAACAACAATTTAGAGATAGTGTTCCAAACAAGGCTCAGAAACAGAATCTTGCTTTTTTGTAACACATGACACAAAGATCCCTCTGTACCTGTGATTTTTGTATTTTGGTGCTTGTAAGTCCTGAGTGAAACAAGGAGTTTGTGGTATGAAGGGGAAAGACTGGCTACTCTTGTGTTTTCTCCATGTGCTGTGTGAGGAAAAGGGTATCTGCTACTTGGGTAACAGATTTTGTGGATCTGCAGATAGACCAGCACAAGTGATGGCATCCATGCACTTTCCTCTATTCCTGCAGGAGAAAGCCAGAAGTGGAAAAGTATGGTCCTTGTGCATTGTTACAAACAACCCGCTTTGCAAACTGTGATTAAGCTGGCAAACCAGTAAGATAACTAGGAGATCTTTACCAGCTTGGGAAAACAAAAGCACAATCTGCACAGAAATCTTGGAGAGGTATTTAAAGGTTAGTTTTGGAACAGAGCAGGAACTACCCCAAGGAAACTGGTAAAGTAATGATATGGTGGTGATAAATCTGGAGGGCTGCTTGAGAGCATGAAAACTCTGTAATGATTTCATACCCTCAAGTATGTAATTTAAAATGTAGGTGTAAGGATATATTTTGGGTTTGAGGTTTATTTTTTTTTCCTTGCCCCCTCACCCTGCATAATTTATTTAATGTAAAGTGTTCTTCCATGAGTGCTTTGCTTACTTGCTTGTGGACTCTTGCATGACTCAGAGCAGTACATGAAGAATCTTCCTATGTTTCCAGGGAACAGAAATCCCTACCTTACTATGCTCCAAAAGGTCAAATTCAATTTAATAAGTTTATCTCTCTGGAAAACAAGTGTCTTTTTTTAGCTAGTGAAAGGGAAAAAAAAGATTTTGCATCTTGAAAGCAATAATCTAAAGCATATTATAGTTATGTAAGTGTGAAGTGCTAAAAGCTTTGATTACTGAAACCATACTGGTGTAAATCCTCAGTACACGTTGAAATCAGTAGCATTATTCGTAATTCTATTATATAGTCTCTGTAAAAAAAGGAGAGCTGCTGGGAAATGCAATTCAAATTTGGTCTTAAAGTGCTTATCTAAGGGCTGTATCCTGCCAGCATTTTAAAAATAAGAGTTGTAATCAATGCCATTGCTTAAAAATCAATGTTGCCTGGTCTAGTCATGTGTGATAATACAGCACTGCAGCAAACAAAGCTGTTTCCACTGCAGACTTGCATTCAGCTGGATAGCACGTAGCTGTAGTAAAATATATTGCTGTGTAGTGCAGCACAGTTTGGACTGGGAGCAAGGTAAAAGTGTATTTAGTGATATTATGAAGACATTGGAGAATGTGGGACCTTTAGAAATTGTTGGTCAGTGAAGTTTCATTAGGGTACAGTGACAGGGACTGTGACTCATGGAGCGCTGGATGCTTAAAGTGGCGCCTGTTTTTTATCCTCCCTGCCCTTTTCATATAAACCCTTTACTGCAATAACTCCAAGTTTTCAGAACACTGGAAAAAATGTTTGGGCTTCTTTATCCTCTTTCTCAGAACTGTTGAGTGAAGTATATGGAGCAGTAGTTTTAAGTTCACTTTGAATAGGAATCTGTAAATAGAGGTCACTGTTTCCAGTGTTTTCAGGCGTTGTGTACCAGGAACCAAAGTATTTTGGAGCTCTTAAACTAATTTGTACTTTTTATGTAGCTTAAACTTCTATGCTGTGGCAATAACACTCAAATAGTGCTGGGTGGAATGCTGCAAAGTCAGCTGGTCCTGGTTTCCCTATTTCCACTGGCCACACTATAAACGGGTCTGTGATACGTTTACGTTTTCATCTGAGGCTGTGTGAATGGCAAGGGATGAGTGTTGAAGGGATGAGGCACCACTAAGATGTTGCTTACATGACTCAAACCATTGGAAGGGTTGTGAATGCCTGGGTGTGTTCATAGAAATAGTTTCTTTGAAGGGAGCAGCATAAAATGCCAACAGAAAATCAACCTGACATAAACAAACTTCTTGAGACAAGGAAGCCTGAGTTAGAAAGCTGTTCTTGCACACAAACACCTTCTACAGCCTAAAGTAGAAAGGAAGCAGTGTGCTTTTCTTTTTCCCTTCTCTCCCTTTCTCACCAGGCCATATGGAAAAATTTCAAGGTGATTTTTACTTTTTTTTTTTCTTTCTCTCTCTCAAAAGAGGTGTATATTCTTCCCCCGCTCCTTTTCCAACACCTAGTCATCAGGACACCCCTTTCTCATGTGGGAGACCTAGTTCAGGTGCTTACTCTAGCAGAACAGAAGAAATCACTTGAATGTAACTTAGAGGGGAGTATAACCACCTTGTAGTTCTGGGTGGGTTTGTCTCTAGAGCTTTTCTTATCCATCTCAATATAAGGTATTGTCCCCTATTTCACATACCCCTCCCCACCATGGTTAAAAAATTGAAGGAAAAGAAATCATTAGACATCTGAAATCCTGTCACTCAGGTCAGCAATGGAGCTCGGATACTGAAAATTTGCATCCAGACTCAGTTAACTGGAATGGGTTGGTCTCAGCTACCATAAAGAGCATTTTATCTTTGAAATTATTTAAAATAACGTAATTTTTCCTATTCTCTGTAGTATCTACAAACTTGAAATTACTTAAAATTACTTGTTTGACCAGCCAAAAATAAACCTACCATGTTTCCCCTATACCTCCTAGAGAAGTAGGACAGCTGACTGAATGCAGGAACTGAGGAAAGGAACTTGATGTTCTTGTTCACCCTTAAATTGAGAACTGAATACAATGTTCATGCAACAGTCCACTCAATTAGTCATGAAATGAATCGGTGACTGTGGTGGGAATGGAGCCCAGGAATCATGGCCCCTCTGCTCCAATGGCTGGACTGCACTGCCTTTAAAAAAGTACCCCCTTCTTTAAGTAGGAAATTTAAGATATACCATGACACTTTACCCTACTGTTTGGCTTGATTTTTTTTTTTTTTCTTTAAGGGACAAAAAATACAACAAGCAAAGGCTTTGGTAGAATAATTTTTTAAGTCAGGAGTACAATGAGAAGCTGGTGTGTTTCTGCTAAAAAAAAAAAATCTTCATTTCAACCCTTCCTGGAAACAGGAGTATCAATTATGAACTCCATTACAGGGAATCTTTTCCCAGAGAGAACACAGATCCCTGGGAGAATATATTCTGTGTGTGACTGCCATTAATGCTAATGGGGTCACTGAGAAGGCCAGTTCTGTACCTCATTTTTACTAATGGTTGCAGAAACACACTGGGAAACAAACAAACAAACCCCACCCCAAACAAACCCAAGCCACCAACTCCATGACACAGCACTGCAAGACAAAAGAGAGCCTTACCTACTGGTAAAAGTGACCCATTGTGAGACAGTCACTAAACATAATATGGTTTAGAATGGACTGCTGACAAAGATTAGGGGTTTTTTAAGGTAAAATTACTTTCCGCTTAGAGTACTTTCCATTGTGAGGCTTTTAGAAGGACTCTGCACACACAAACTGCATCAGTATTTAGGGATGCCAAAGGATTGAATTAGTGCAGTTGAAAAGGTCCCTATTCTTTGCCTGAGATGCAGAAAGGGCAGTGTTCAAGTTTCTGGCTTGTAGCAAAATATTTCTGCTTACATCACTTCTCGATGGAGTTTGCAGTGAAGTAGGAACAAACACGAGATCAGTTACTGTGTCTTGGCTGGAGGGCAGAACTTTTTAAATGTACGTGTTCAGACTTTTCTGGTTCTCTGCTTCAGCATGCAGCAGCATCTGCTTTACTGGTTTGTTACTGTGTAGATGGGTGATGTGAGAAGTAGCAGGAATGTGACTTCTTCAGTGTCTTCACCCAGCTGAGGTGAACTGCAGGTTAAATTCTAGTAACTTGCCTTTTCCTCTGTCTGGCATAACCACCCTGCAGCTTCAATCCACTCTAACAAAGCAAGGATATGTTTGTATGGTCAGGTGTTACTGGGAAGTTTTATAATAGTGGAAGTACTGGGTTATGTATTCACAGTGAAGTATCTGTAAACCATAGGTGTCATTCTTGGCTTATTACTACCTGTGAGATCGGTCAGTATGTATTTATGGAGGCTGCACACAGAATGACATCTGGGGTTTTTCCTGTTGTGATTTTCCTTTTGGGATGTGTCTGTCTCTTTGGTTTGCTGTGATGGCAGAGGACAGCTGTCCTAGCAATGTCTTATCTGTAATAGGCTGCTCATTGAACAGCTCATGAGACTGGACTGTGTGTACTACGTGGATGGATCAATGAGGCATGACAAATGTTTTTGAATGGAGTTCCCCTGGAGATGGGTTTATATTGGAGAATCTTGTAAATTGTTTTTTTCTCTGATGAATGCCAGTGAAGTTAGTTCAGAGATTATCTTGATATGGCTACTATTAAATTATAAGCAATTGACGAACACTTTTACTTGGAGAGCCTTCATTCTTATGCAACTGTACTCTACTGTAACAAAGATGGCAACCATACCTACTTTGCTTCTTTTTTTAAAAAAAAAAAAAGAAAAAAAGAAAAAATAAGGAAAGATCTCTGCTCAGGAAAACAAACTTACAGAGTTCAGCCTTTTCCAGTTAATGCCCAGTGCATATAATGACAAGGGGCTTGCTTGCTTACAAATGAAGGAGAAAGGTGTTTTCTTGTAACTATGAGTTACACTCCCATCCCTTACAGGGATAATCCTTAATAACAAAGGATTCTTTGGTCACCTGTGTGTTAAGAGTTCTCAATAAAACACAGATTGGTGATATTAAAATGTTGTGAATAAAGAGATTCCTTTTCTTCTGAATCAAAGTGTTAATTAAATACAAATACCAAGATAGTGATTACACTTACCAACACTGATACAACTTGCCTTGCACTACATTAAGAGTGCATTTATGCAACTATAAAAATGTGGGAGGCTGGAAAGGCCTATAGAGACCCTCGTCTATTGTAAAGAAAATGCCCATTAAAGAAAAATAGGGTGTGAAAAGTCACAGCTGGAAGAGAGTAGGGAAGTATATATGAATCTTATCAAGATGCAACAGATATTGAAGTGATGAAATTAAGCAAACATAAGTATGAGTTAAATCAAATCTAGGCTGTGTGTACTCTGCTGAATTAAATCAGGTAAATATGGAAATAACAGTGCTCTGCCTTCTTTTTGGCATCTTAAAAGGCATGTCAATCCAAATGAAGTGTTGACTGTAGCAAAGTTTCAGATTGTTACTAGGCACACAACAAGTTAATCAAGAATGTCAACTGTCCTGCAAAGAACTCTAATTCAGCAGCCTCTTCTTGAAGGCTCTAGTCCATTTACTCCTGCAAGATTATCATACTATGCTATCAACCATGACAAGAGAAAAGGTGGCTTCAGTAAGCTAAAGGAAGCTTCAATAAAGCAACTGAAATCTCGGGCTGTCACCACAGGAGAATGGCAAAATGAATTTTTAAACATAAGCATCCACAAACTTTGGAATTAAGTTAGGCTTGAGGCTTTGCATTACTGTTTCTGAAGAGAAGCACAGCTGTTGAATTTCATGGCATTTTAGAATAAGAAATTTTACTTTTTTCTGGGTGTATTAACAGTAGATATCTTGGCTATTGGGGAAGGAGGGAGACTGTTACCATGTGTGTATTAGGATATTTTTTGGGTTTTTTGTTTTCATTCTTCCAACTCCATAGACTGAGCAGCTAACAGCTGGAGGTATTAGCTGCATCTTTACACCTGTTTAACTGATACAGAGGAGGAGTTCCATTTGCTTTCAGAAGGAATAAATCATTGCTACATGTACACAAATAGATAAATACACACTTTTATGTGGGGAAGCCTCAGTTTAGCTATAGCAAATGGGTGAAACATGGGAGAAGACTCAAGAAACGTTGAATCTTAAAGCCCCCAATTTATTCTGAACATTGGCTATGATAAAAGTCTCAATGTTATGGTCTTGCAGAGCTTCTGCTTATGAAGCAGTTTTGTAAATGTGAGGTGCTTTCCAGATACAGGCAGATCCTGCAGCCATAGTTCTGATGATGTCTTTCAAAATGTGCTTTATTCTTGTTATGGCAGCACAGAAGGACAGAGCCCTGGGCACAAGGCTCTGATTGTGGCACTGCACAAGCCTTTCAGTTCACCTTTCTAGGAAGTTCTGCATTTCTAATTGCAATGCAATTTCTGGAGTGTTACTCCAGCTGTTCTCTTGTCGTAGCAAAACCCATTTGGTACAGGTTTCATACTATGTTCATTCAGACAATAGAAATAAGCACAGCAATAACTTGTGATAGGTCAGCTTAAAATCACCACAGTGGTTTGCAGAGTTAGTAAGAACTGTCTGAGGTGTGCGCAGAATCACATCTGTTGCCACAGAGTTGAACTGTGACGAAGTGGCTGTCGCTTGAGTTGGGTCTTTACCTGGCATATTTCTGTTGAGATGTCATTCTTCTGTGGGCACGGTAAATACAGTGGTACCTTGTGGAATAATGTGTCATGAGTTGGCCCCTACACGAGGATGATGGAATATCACAGCAGGTTGTAACATTCTTAATATGCAAAATGTTGGCAAAGGGATTGGCCTTGTAGTGTCGATTGCTGTACGTAAACATTGTACACCCACTGCAAAGTGTCAGCACTCCCCCAACTGCAAACGAGGAATGGCAGGGTTGAAAGGAGAGCTCTCATTTATACTGGGCTTAGAAATGTAGCATTGATAGGTTTTTTTTGAAGGAGGGGAAATCATAGGAGAAGTAATTGTTATGAAAAATATAATCCAAGCCAAAGTTGTTGGGATTTTTTTTGCTTAGAAAGAAAGAGTAGAAGGAGAGGAGAAAGGAGGGGGGGAAATGCAAATGTTGTGAAAGGAAAGATAACGCAACCTGAGTTAAAACCAGACACAATGCAGTTTTGATGTGGCACCTTTTCATCTTGCAGAGATGCTACTGAAGCTCCAATCCTTCTCTTTGGTGTGGTGGATCCGTTTAGGTTTCATTGTACTTCGTATGTTACATGTCAGATTTTATAGTACTTCAGATTTCTTCTGTGCATTTTTCTGGTTTGTTTTTGTCTTCTGACTGTAGCCTTCTGTCTGTTTTTGGTGCCTATTTCAGTTGGTCTGTTTTCCTGTATTCTGGTCTCTTGTCTTTTCCCCTGTCTTACCCTTGTCTGGGACTGGATCCTTTTCTGCATTCAGAGCATTTGCTCTTGGATTTCACAGGAAATTTTGTAACTTGTCCAATCCACTGGGTTTAGAATTTTAATTTTAAAATTTTATATTACTATTTTACTATTACTAAAATAGCATCCAGAGGCATCCCAGCTGAGGTCAAGACTTCGCTGTACAAACTAAAGTAGGAGGTAAGCCTGCTCCCAAGTGTTTGGAGTGCAACTAACTGGTGTTTGGATGCCTGCATAAATCGTGGGATTAATAGCTGCATATTTCTACAGGTTTTAGGCTAGGATGCCAAAGCGCTTCTCAAACACAAATAAATTTAGCCTCCTTTCCTATATGAAAGTCAGAGACTTGGTTCTGCAGTAACACTTTCCCCCTCTCTAATTCCCACACATGTACTTGTTACTGACATATATATGACTCTGGTCAATATAGGTGCTTAACTTTTTAAAGAGCCTGTGTAAGTCACTAAGTGCATATTGATTTGAAGCAAATGTAAATTAGAATTAATTTTGACTTGCTAACGTAGTCAAATAAGGAACATTTCTATTGATCTCTGTCCCAGAAGCCAATTATCTGGATTAAGTGTTTTTATTACGTGAAATGCAGAGTATAGTATATATCATTCTGCATTGATCAGTGTGAAATTGCATATTTAAGATAAAGACTGTAAGTAAAAGTAGTTAACAAGTGATTTATTTTTAAAAAGCATATCTTGTTTTATTTACCCCCTGCTCTTCTCTGTTCGAATGCTGTGCTTGTAACTACCACTGAACAGGAGGTCGTTGATGCATGTGGATCAACAGGGATTCTTGTTCATATCATTTCCATCTCAGCTTCCTTCCCTTTCACTCTGCTCCGTCTATACTGTGTGTTCCCTCCCCCTTCTGCCTCCCCAGCCCCCTTATCTATATTTCCTACTCTTTAGCATTGAGCAGTTCTTGCCGTACTGTGCTCTGCGTGAAAAAATGCGTTCTACATTGAAAAAATACATTGCAGCGATCGCTCCTGCAAGCAAGCAATGCTCAGCATCAGGAGCATTTACTAGCGCACGTACAGGTGATGGTTATAAAAAGTGTGCTGAATACACATGACAGGGATGCTGTAGCCAGTGCCAGGGGTACGGGCGCCGCCGGCCCCTTTGTCGCCACTCTGCCGGGGCTCAGAAGGCGGAGGGGGCCCGCTCCTTCCCCGCCGAGCCCCCGGGCTCGCCGGTCCCTTCTCGGGAGCAGGATGCGGCCACAGCGCGCTGTTACCAGGCTTGCGCTTGCAAGACGGCGACCTCCAGGAATCGCTCCTGCCTCACGTTATCCAAAGGCTGACATTATCTGTATGTATCACTATAGCGGTCCGTGCCTCAGCCCCGCAGCAACTTAATAATCTTGGTAACATCCTGCTCTCAACTCATTTTCTTGGCAGTAGTTTTAATTACGTTTCGGGCTCCTGAATGAATTTGTTTTCTCTGGATCCTCGGTATATTGAGACGCTTGTCACGTTTGGGTGCCTGCAATCACTGATGCGTTTGTTTTAGGGGATGAATTAGTCTTCTGAGCTTGAGCATGTCCAATTTATGAATTAGATTTCATTGAAAGCTAGAACAAAACAAAACAAGAAAAGGTTCTGCTGTACCACTTTTCTCCCCCACCACCTCGCCCCCAGCGCAGGGGTAAAAACCTCCCATTTCCATTTCGCTCCTCAAACACGGATCCATGTCCCAGGCTCGAGCGTGTGGAAGGAGGAAGGGGCATTCCCTCCACCCCCCGCTTCGGCGCGGTGCCCCCGCACCGCCCCCCGTCACTGAAGTTGGAGGAGCGGCAGCGGGCGCAGCCCCGCGCCCTTACCTGCGGGGGCGTCCCGTGGTGCCGGGCCGGGCGGGGGCTGCGGGAGGCCGCTCAGCGCTGGGCACCGTCCCGGCAGGGGCTGCGGCCCCGCGGAACAGCCTGGCCCGGCAAACGGGAGATGCCCACCCGCCTCGCAGACCTGCGCTTGGAGCATCTGTCCCCTACCCCTTTCCTCGGGGAGACACATTATATAGACAGAGATATATAGATAAATATAATTCTGGCTCTATCTAAATCTATTCCATCGCAGCCAATTGGCCTGCTGTGGCCCCGGCTCGGCGCTCCCCGCTGCGCTGCGCGCTCGCCGCGGCGCGGCC